>JALJVW010003279.1:0-312888 GCA_024865655.1 Emberiza elegans
CAGAGTGGCAGTATGGCATCACAGAGAGGGTTGTGTGACATCGCTGATGGACTTGTGACATCGCAGAGGTGGCTGTGACATCATAGGTGGTTCTGTGGAATCACAGATGGCTCTGTGACATCACATGGGGATTTGTTTCATCCCATGCTGGGCTTTAACATCACAGGGCCTGTGTGACATCATAGGTGGTTCTGTGGAATCACAGATGGCTCTGTGACATCACATGGGGATTTGTTTCATCCCATGCTGGGCTTTAACATCACAGGGCCTGTGTGACATCATAGGTGGTTCTGTGGAATCACAGATGGCTCTGTGACATCACAGAAGAGACCGTGACATCCAGGGGTGATTTGTGACCTCAGACTGCAGCTGTGTGACACCCAGAGTGATATCCCAGCATTTGCTCTGGTGGACATCACATGGGGATTTGTTTCATCCCATGCTGGGCTTTAACATCACAGGCCTGTGTGTGACATCCTAGGTGGTTCTGTAAATCACAGATGGTTTCCAGACATGACAGGGGCTGTGTGAGGTCAATGGGGAGGTCCCTCCACCCCCCCCCCACACAGCCCCCCAGAGCAGTCCAACCCTGCTTCGTGCACAGCGGGTCCCTTGTCCTCCGGGTCCCCTGGCCCCACAGCCTCCCCACAGGATGTTCCACGAGATCGAGCCCAGAGCCTGACACGGGACGGGGGCCGGGGCCCTGGGGTGGCACAGGGGGGGAACCCCAGGGACCCCCCAGGGCCAGAGCGGGGCCCCCCTGTCCCCAGGCCTGAGCCTGGGCCAGGGCAACCAGCAAAACTAGATTGGCGAAACAGAGGGGCTGAGAGCACCAAAAGAAAAAATGAAACCCAAAATCCAGTCAAAGAAGAAATGAACAAAACCAGATCTGACTGATACCTTAGACTTCAGGGCAAAAGAGCAGCACAGGTTTCCTTGGCAAGAGTCAATGATGTAGATCCCTGACTGGGCACTCTAGGCTTATTCAAAGAAACAAAGAACAAAAAACCAAACAAAATCCAGTCAAGGAAGAAATGCCTCCAAGGCACCCAAAAACCAGGACTCTGTGACATCACATGGGGATTTGTTTCATCCCATGCTGGGCTTTAACATCACAGGGCCTGTGTGACATCATAGGTGGTTCTGTGGAATCACAGATGGCTCTGTGACATCACATGGGGATTTGTTTCATCCCATGCTGGGCTTTAACATCACAGGGCCTGTGTGACATCATAGGTGGTTCTGTGGAATCACAGATGGCTCTGTGACATCACATGGGGATTTGTTTCATCCCATGCTGGGCTTTAACATCACAGGGCCTGTGTGACATCATAGGTGGTTCTGTGGAATCACAGATGGCTCTGTGACATCACAGAAGAGACCGTGACATCCAGGGGTGATTTGTGACCTCAGACTGCAGCTGTGTGACAGCCCAGAGTGATATCCCAGCATTGGCTCTGTGACATCACATGGGGATTTGTTTCATCCCATGCTGGGCTTTAACATCACAGGGCCTGTGTGACATCATAGGTGGTTCTGTGGAATCACAGATGGCTCTGTGACATCACATGGGGATTTGTTTCATCCCATGCTGGGCTTTAACATCACAGGGCCTGTGTGACATCATAGGTGGTTCTGTGGAATCACAGATGGCTCTGTGACATCACATGGGGATTTGTTTCATCCCATGCTGGGCTTTAACATCACAGGGCCTGTGTGACATCATAGGTGGTTCTGTGGAATCACAGATGGCTCTGTGACATCACATGGGGATTTGTTTCATCCCATGCTGGGCTTTAACATCACAGGGCCTGTGTGACATCATAGGTGGTTCTGTGGAATCACAGATGGCTCTGTGACATCACATGGGGATTTGTTTCATCCCATGCTGGGCTTTAACATCACAGGGCCTGTGTGACATCATAGGTGGTTCTGTGGAATCACAGATGGCTCTGTGACATCACATGGGGATTTGTTTCATCCCATGCTGGGCTTTAACATCACAGGGCCTGTGTGACATCATAGGTGGTTCTGTGGAATCACAGATGGCTCTGTGACATCACATGGGGATTTGTTTCATCCCATGCTGGGCTTTAACATCACAGGGCCTGTGTGACATCATAGGTGGTTCTGTGGAATCACAGATGGCTCTGTGACATCACATGGGGATTTGTTTCATCCCATGCTGGGCTTTAACATCACAGGGCCTGTGTGACATCATAGGTGGTTCTGTGGAATCACAGATGGCTCTGTGACATCACATGGGGATTTGTTTCATCCCATGCTGGGCTTTAACATCACAGGGCCTGTGTGACATCATAGGTGGTTCTGTGGAATCACAGATGGCTCTGTGACATCACATGGGGATTTGTTTCATCCCATGCTGGGCTTTAACATCACAGGGCCTGTGTGACATCATAGGTGGTTCTGTGGAATCACAGATGGCTCTGTGACATCACATGGGGATTTGTTTCATCCCATGCTGGGCTTTAACATCACAGGGCCTGTGTGACATCATAGGTGGTTCTGTGGAATCACAGATGGCTCTGTGACATCACATGGGGAAGTGCTTCCTGCGGAATCCTTGGGGCCTTGTGTCACCAAGGACCTTCAGCAAAGCTTTGGGAGCCATTGTGGAAACTGTGGACTCCTATGGATGGCCAGGCAGTCTTTGTGACACCTCAGATTGAATGTAAAACCAAGGGGACATAGAACTGCCTGGCTAAAATTTACCTCCCGTGGGGCCAACGGTTGGTCCAGCTGAGGATGGTATGTGGGAGGGCAGTACTTCTCATCTGCTGGAAACACAATAATTGTAATTGCTTTCCTTCTCATGGAAAAGAACTGTTTGGGGCTCCTCCAGGCCGGTGTCCAGCTTGGGACAGCAAACCAAATTCCCAGCCTCATCCAGGCATTGTTCCCAGCAATAGCCCCAGGACTGAGTGCTGTTTGCCAGGCCACAAGGGTCACCTTTCTGCCCATTCCCCAAACCTGGGGGGAAGGCTCAGTGGGGGTTCCTTCCTCATGGAAGAGAACTGTGCTGAATTCTACTGGAGGCCAGGTTCCCGTGTTCCAACTTGGAAAAAGACTCCAACATTTGTGAGGTCCTGCTTAGTGGACAGACTGGTAATACATTGATATGCACCCACTGGATCATTGTCATGTGTGGGGGAGGAAGGGGCAGGTCCAGCTTTGCCCTGTCCCGGGTGAGCCCAGCCTATTTAGCCTTAAAGGAATTTGAGACTTTATCGCAGCTTTGAGTGTTTGAGGAGCCCTTTGTCCTGGTTTGAGGGGAAAAAGAGAGGGGGTTTCAGTCCAAGGAGATGTAGTTTGTGATTGACACCTGTTTTGGCCCCAGCACTGAGAGTTGAATAGGGGATGAGAACACACAGGGGTTAAAAGAGCTCTGCCCTAGGGAAGCCCTAAAGGAACTTCGTGGAGCTGAGGAGGAAGGATCTTCCCTGCCCAGCTGTCACACTGCTGGGAGAGCTGAGCCCAGGCAGCCTGGTGGCCGAGGCCTGGGCTCAGCTGGAATGGGTCTGAGGCCTGGGGGGTTGCCCCCCAAAGGGGGAAGGGTGGAGGAGAGAGAGACCATTGTGACTACTGGGGCCCTCCTGGGAAGAGAGAGAGAGAGAGAAAAGAGAGAGACTGTGGGGCCTTGCTGTCTGGGACACACATTGTCACCCTGCCCACGGGCCAGCCTGTCCGGCCTGTGGAGAGTAAGGCCCTATGGAACCATGGAAGGAGAAAGACCATTGAGACTGTGAGCCATGGAGAGAACCCTTTCTTGACAATGAGGACGCTTGGGGCACCTGAAAACCAAGAGGAGAGAAGATGGGGGATATGGAACCAAGCTTTTAAAGGACTGATTGCCAGGAGAGACTGAGAAGAACCTAAGGTGGAAGAAACCAAGGGGGGCATTGTTTGCTTAGGGCTCTTTTTGGAACCAAAGCTGGAGGGTTCCTTGAATAGAGACTATTTCCTCAGGGGGGAGCCACCGGTCCCAGAGTTAAGAAGGCAGTGTGGTCCAAAGGCCCAGGAGGTGACATAATGGGGACAGAGGTCCCAAATGGAGTGACATGACATTGTTTGGGAGGCCTGATGGAATCCTTTAAAAAGACAACCTCAAAGTAGTTTGGTCCATGGAACTCTTGGGGAGCACTGGAAATAGGATCCTTCATCTCCTGGGAGCCATTGGGAAATGTGGACCCCCAGGGAAGCAAGGCAGCCTTTGTGACTTAGGGGAAACTATGATTGACACAGAACAGGTGGCTGGTTTGGCCTGAAAGATGTAATTGGATTGGGAATCCAGCTGACCTTGGCATGTTGAGGGTCTGTATTCATGTCCGCGGAAACACTGGGATTGTCCGTGCTTTCCCTTCCTGTGGTAAAGAAGTGTAATAAAGTCCCTCCAGGCCATGACCAGAACTAGGGATTTCAAACCAAATTCTTCCATCCAGGGCATTGTTCCCATAGCAGTACTTGGGAGGACAAGTCTGTCTGCCTGTGCATTTCACAAGGCTCAAACCATGACATTTTTGCCCAAAACCCGGGGGAAGGATAAGATAAGTTCCTAAGATATGGAAGAGAACTGTCCTTTCCTGGCCAGGTTCCTGTATTTGTTCCGAAGCGTATGGGTCCACCTCCAACACTGTGTGTTGGGACAGACTGGAGGAGATGGTTGGTTTGGATCATTTCAATTCTGGGGAGGAAGGGCAGGTCCAGCTTTGCCCCTGATTGGTGAGCCCAGCCCTGCCCCTGCCCTGGAGAGTTGATACCCCAGAGAAATCCATCCCAGGCTCCTGCAGTGTCTGCCAGCCCCTGGCACAGCACAGGCAATGCTCCACAGCCACCCTGCAGCCCCCCAGCCCAGCTCCCTGAGGGACCAGGGGACCCCAGTCCTCATGGGGAAGGGCCTGGGTTTGGAAGGGGAATTGGGGGCCTGACAATTGAGATGTCATTTACATCTTGACAAAGGTTGGAAGGGAGAGTTGGATTATGAGAACAACAGGGGAATCCAGCAGAGCCTGCCCCCTGGGAAGCCCTTATATGAGAGAGAGAAAAGAGAGTCTCCTGCTCCCTATGTCCTGTCTCTGCAAATTTTGGGCCTTAAAATGGAAGGGGCCTGATCGAGCCTGCCCGGCCTGGTTGAATGGGAGGGGGGTTGAACCGGGAGGACCCAGGGTGGTTTTGCTGATTGAATGAGACAATGAGAGTTTTAACCTTTCTTGATTGGGAAAATAGAGAGAGAGAACTTTTCACTTTGGGCTCCCTGAGGATCCTGGTAGGTTTTGGAGAGGACATCCAACCAGAGGAGAGAATAATTGTACTCCCTTGAAAAGAGTCCCATGGAAAGAACCTTTGCTGGACAATGAAAGCTTTCCTGACTGTGTTCCTTGAACAGCCCAGGAAGGAAGATTTCCCAGTATTTTTCTGGGTCCCAGCAGGGGAGAGCTGCAGCCCTGGTGGGAAGAGGTGGAGTGGCAGCCCCGAAAATTTTTTTAGAGCCATTCCCCACGGTTCCTGAATACAGGGACTATGGAAGGGGAAAAGACATCCTCAGTTAAGAAGGCAGGGTCCCGTTCAGTGGTGAGAGCACTGAATGGCCCCAGAGGCTCCAAAATGGAGATTCCAAATCCGGTGGGATATGTGACCAAAAGACAAGTGATAAAAATTTTCCGGTCCTGTAAGGAATTTCTTCCTGTAATACATTGAAGGTGCGACCCAACTGGTGGGGAAAGTGACCAGTGTTTGCCATACAAGAAGGAACTGTATTGAGTTATTCATGATTGAGTGTTTTTTTCTTTAAAGGAATTTGGAGTTAATGAAAGTTCTGATTTTAAGTTATTGAGGAGGTGCTTTGCTTAGGAGGAGGCACTGATGATTGATCACAGCAAGTACCATTTTCCTTGAGAGGGTCTTTTTCTTCCCTGGGTGTCTGTGTGGCTCAAACCTGCTATACCCCGTAAGAACAGGCAGCTGCCCACACAGCCACCTCTGCAGAGACAGCCTCCTTACACCAAAGACCCCAGTCCCCAGCTGGGGAAGGGCTGGGGAAGACCCAGGGCAAACCATGACACCAGCAGGGCACATCTGACCCCCAGGCTCTGCAATGGCAGGGCTGTGCCATGGAATCCAATATCTTGGACTGTAGCACCTCTGTGGTAATGTCCATCTGTGTCACTGAACCATTTCTTTCTCTCTGCAAGGCTGATGACAGCACAAATGGAATGGGCATCTGCAAATTTTGGATTACCTTAAAATGGGCATAGAAGTTCAAGTTAATGAAGTGTGTTTTGCTGATTGAATGTTATAATGTACCTTTTGCCAAAGTTTTCTGATTTTCTAAATTCGCGGAACAAAATCTGGTCAGTTGTTTTGGCTCGAGGAGATCTGTGGTATTTCTCCACACATCCAAGCAGAGGACACCAATAATTGTGATCTCAAATGTCTCATGGAAAGAAATTGTTTGGGGGCATGGGAGTGTGGGTCATAGTCCTGCTTGGCAGCCCAGGCAGGGTGACATCCACACCCATTTCAGCTGCAGCATGGTGCTCTGAGGGGCCTTGCCCAGCCCCGGGACGCTCTCCTTGTCTGCCCACTCCCCCACGGTCCCTGGGCAGGCTGGGCAGGTGGCTGTAGAGGACTGAATTCAGACTGCCAGAGGCTGTCCTGAAGGCTCCAGGGTGTATTCCCAACTGAATGTAACATATTTAAAAGACAGTGAGCAGAGGTGCTTAGGTTTTTCTTCCTGTAATACATTGAGGGTGGCTCCAACTCACTCCTGTGTCAAACACCAGTGTTCTGCCTACCTGCAACCTGGGGACACTTTCATATGAGTTATGTTTATTTAGAGTTAAAGGAAGTTTGGACTTGGAATCTGATTTTGAGTTTTGAGGGGTTTGAGCACACCCGGAGGCACTGATGAGTGTGGATGGAAGAGACCAAAGGCCCAGAGGGTCATTGAAGTCCCTGTGCTGTGTCTCAGTGTGTCCTGGCCCAGAGGATATCCCAGTGGGCACTGGCTGCAGAGAGACAGCGCTGGGCAGGAGAGCTTTTGTGCACAGCCCAGCAGGGCTGGGCAGCCAGGCCCCTCAGGGCCTGGGGCACACTCCCAGGGGCCCCTACAGGAATCATGGCCCAGAGGGGGCTGTGTCCCAGGGCCTCTAGCATCAGCAGGCCGTGTCCCTAGAGGGGCTGGCACAGCAGCAGCTGGGATGTCAGATGGGGCTGTGTGACAGCACAGAGTGGGGTGGAGCTCACAGACTGGGGCCTGACATCACAGAGTTTTTGTGTGAGGTCATGGAGGCTCCAGCATCATAGGGGGTCTGTGTGACATCATAGATAGGCTGTGATGGCAGTCCAGTGACCCAGAGCAGGGTGTGAGGTCATAGTGTGTGCAGTGACATTTGCTAGAGTGGCAGTATGGCATCACAGAGAGGGTTGTGTGACCCTGATAGACTTGTGACATCCCAGGAGGTGGCTGTGACCCCACAGGGGTAAGCCATAGAGCAGAGGATGGAGGGTGGCTCTGACATCAGACTGGGTTGTGACCCGCTGGATGTCTGAGTAACATCACATGGGGCTGGGACATCACAGAAGAGGTGACATCCAGGGGTTAACATCACAGGGCCTGTGTGACATCATAGGTGGTTCTGTGGAATCACAGATGGCTCTGTGACATGACAGGGGCTGTGTGAGGTCACTGGGGAGGTCCCTCTGCCCCGGCCCCCTCACAGTTCCCCCAGAGCAGTCCAACCCTGCTCGTGCACAGCGGGTCCCCTGTCCCTGGGTCCCCCTGGCCCCACAGCCTCCCCAGAGGATGTTCCACGAGATCGAGCCCAGAGCCTGACACGGGGCCGGGGGGCCGGGGCCCTGGGGGTGGCACAGGGGACAGGGACCCCCGGCAGCATCCCCTGCGGTGTCCCCAGGGCCAGAGCCTGGGCCAGGGCCTTCACCCTCTTACAAACGAGGGGCTGAGAGCGCTGAAAAATCCCCAGCAAGGAATCAGCAAAACCAGATTGAATATTAAGGGAGAGCAGCACAGAGTTCCTTGGCAAGAGTCACTCTGCTCCTGACTGGGCACTCTAGGCACACCAAAGAAACAAAGCAACAAAAACCAAACAAAATCCAGTCAAAGAAGAAATGAACCAAAACCAGGACTTGACTGATACCTTAGACTTCAGCATTTAGCAAAAGAACAGCACTTAACAGTATTTAACCTTACTTGTAACCTAGGACTTAATGATGTAGCTCTGCAATAAAACTTAACAATATTCAACTTAGCTTATCACTTCTATTCAATGTAACAACTTAGCAAAAGAACAACTCTTAGCAGCATTGAACTCAGCTTACAGCTTGTGACTCACCATCACTTGCAGGCCTGACTGGCTCAGCTCTCCAAGGCACCCAAGCCCTCAGAGAGCAGCATTTGTGCCACATTTCCCCAGCACAGGCACTCCTGTGTGCACACAGACACCAAGAGTCAGTGCAAGGCACCTGTGAGCAATTCCCTGAGGGCAGGGAATGCTCCCTGAGGATGTTTTGGCATCTCCCCAGCGGGCAAAGGGCTGAGCCTGGAGGAGTGGGGGGATCGGCCCAGGCTCCGTCGTTGTTCAGGATCCCCGAGTGCAGCAAACGGGAGAGTTCCTGGCTGGGGAGAGGCCCCACTGCGAGGGGAGTGCTGGGCCCAGGAGAGCTGCAAGGGGCCCTTTGAGCGCTGCTTGCAGGGCCCCAAGAGAGGGGCTTCAGTCCCAGCCATGGTTCATCCTGGCCGCACTTGGCCCCAGCAGCTTTTGGCAGGGTGAGAACAGGGATGTTGTGCCACGCAGGGAACAGAAACAGCTGCCAGGGCTGCTGCCAAAGGAACCAGGAGCTGGTTGGGCAGCAGCAGTGCCTGGAGCAGACAGTGTTTGGAGGAGCTGAGCCCAGGGGGCTGTTGGCCAAGGCCGAGGCCCAGGGAGCATTTCTCAGCTGGCAGGGCGGCCTGAGAAGGGGAGGGGGGAATGCAGCAGCACAGGGCCCATGGAACCAAGGGACCATTGTGACACCGTGGCGCCCTGATAGACCAAGGGCCATGGTGACACTGTGGGGCCCTGTGAGAACAAGGGACATTGGGACATTGTCACACCCCATGGAACCAAAGGTCCACTGTGACATTGCAAGGCCTCATGGAACCATGGAACCTTGAAAGACCATTGAGACACTTCACAACCTCATGGAACCAAGGGGCTGTTGTGGCACTGAGGAGACTCATGGAATCATGGAGACCATTGTGACACTACGAGGCCCCATGGAATAAGCAAAGCATTGTGACGCTGTGGGGCACCATGGAACCAAGGAGACCATTGTGACACTGTGGGGCACCATGAAACCAAGAGGCCTTGTGACCCTGCAGGGCTGCATGGAACCAAGGGGCCATTGTGACATTGCCAGGCCTTCTGTCATCAGTGGTGCATTGTGACACTAAGAAACCAAGGGGGGACCATTGTGACACTGCAGGGCTTCATGGAACCAAAGCTCCAGGGTGACACAGAGAGGCCGCCTCTCTCATCAATGCTCCATTGTGACACCGTGGAGCCAACGGAGACCATTGTGACACCACAAACCCTCATGGTCCAAAGGCCCATTGTGACATTGCAGGGCTCACGGAACAGAGGAGTGACATGACATTGTGAGGCCTGTGGAAGCACAGAGACCATTGTGGCACTTCAAGGCCTCATGGAACTTTGGGGCCTTTGTGACACCCTGGGACCTTCAGGAAGCTGGGAGCCATTGTGAAACTGTGGGACCCCATGGAACCAAGGCAGCCTTGTGACACCTCAGGGCCCCATAAAACCAAGGGGACACAGAACAGGTCTGGCTGGTTTGGCCTCCCGTGGGCCACCTGACTGGTCCAGCTGACCTTGGCATGTTGAGGGTCTTTCATCTGCTGCTGAAACACTGGGGCTCCGTGCTTTCCTTCCTGTGGTAAAGAACTGTCCTTCTCCTCCAGGCCATGACCAGAACTGGGATTTCAAAACCAAATTCCCTTCTATCCAGGCATTGTTCCCATAGCAATATTGCCAGGACAAGTCTGTCTGCCTGTGCTTTCACAAGGGTCACCTCTCATCTGTGCCCAAAACCCTGGGGAAGGCTCTGTGCTTTCCTTCCTATGGAAGAGAACTGTCCTTCCTGGCCAGGTTCCCGTGTCTCCAAATTTGGGTCCACCTCCAACACTGCCTATTGGGACAGACTGGAGGAGATTGTTGGCTTGGATCATTTCATGTGTGGGGAGGAAGGGGCAGGTCCAGCTTTGCCCTGCCCGGTGAGCCCAGCCCTGCCCTGCCCTGGAACCCCAATCCCCCAGAGCCTCCATCCCAGCCCCGCAGTGTCTGCCAGCCCCTGGCACAGCACAGGCAATGCTCCACAGCCACCTCTGCAGCCCCCAGCCCAGCTCCTGAGGGACCAAATGACCCCAGTCCCCACCTGGGGAAGGGCCCAGGAAGACCAAGGGGTATTTAAGTCTGACCACAAGGCAAGCACACATCTTGACCCTCCCTCCTCTTGCAATTTCCATCTGAACAACACTGGAATCCAGGTGGGGGTGCTTCTCTGTATCTTATATGTCTTTTTTTTCTTTCTGTGTCTATTTCTCCTATTTCTTTCTCTCTGCAAATTTTGATTACCTTAAAATGGAATGGGCATAGAGATTCTGAAGTTGAATGGGCCAAGTTAATGCTTTGAGAAGTGTGTTTTGTTGATTGAATGTTACAATGTACCTTTGGCCAAAGTTTCTCTGATTTTCTAAATTTACCAATAAAATCTGGTCAGTTGTTTTGAGCTCCTGAGGATCTCTGGTAGGTATTTCTCCAGTACATCCAACTCAGAGGACACCAATAATTGTAATTCCTTTAAAATGTCTCATGGAAAGAATTGTTTGGGGCATGGGAGTGCGGGGCTTGTGTGTCCTGCTTGGCACAGCCCAGGCAGGGCTTTCCCAGCCCCATTCCACACTCCATTTCCCAGCTGCAGCCCCTGGTGCCTCTGAGTGCTGCTTGCCCAGCCCCGGGACGCTCTCCTTGTCTGCCCATTCCCCACGGTCTCTGGGCAGGGCTGGCTCAGTGGGGGCTGCTGACATCCTCAGCAACTTGCAGAGGCTGCTGCTGAATTCTACTGCTCCAGAGGCTCGACATGTATTCCAACTGAATGTAACATATTTAAAAAGACAGTGAGAAAACATTTGTGAGGTCCTGCTTAGGTTTTTCTTCCTGTAATACATTGATATGTGCAATCTCCAACTGACACTGTGTCAAAGTACCAGTGTTCTGCCCTACCTGCAACCTGGGGACACTTTCATATGAGTTATGTCCTCAGTGGGAGCCATTTAGAGTTAAAGGAATTTGGACTTTGAATCTGATTTTGAGTTTTTGAGGAGGTTTGGAGCACACTCGGAGGCACTGATGAGTGTGATGCAAAGAGCACCAAAGGCCCAGAGGGTCATTGAAGTCCCTGTGCTGTGTCTGTGCTGCTGAGCTGGGCCGGGCTCCTGGCCCAGAGGCAGCTGCTGGCAAGGGCAGCGCTGCAGAGAGACAGCTCTGGGCAGGAGCAGCTCCTGTGCAGAGCCCAGCAGGGCTGGGGCACTGCCAGGGCCCCTCAGGGACACCAGCAGGGCACAGACTGAGCTCCCAGGGGCTCAGCACTGGCAGGGGCTGTGCCATGGCCCAGAGGGGGCTGTGTCACAGCAGCACCTCTGTGGCTGTGTCCTAGAGGCACAGAGCAGCTGGCATGTCAGCAAGGGGCTGTGTGACAGCACAGAGTGGGCTGTGTGAGCTCACAGACTGGGCTCTGACATCACAGAGTTTGTTGTGTGAGGTCATGGAGCAGCTCCAGCATCATAGAGGGGTCTGTGTGACATCATAGAGCAGGCTGTGATGGTCATGGTGTGTGCAGTGACGTTACAGAGCAGGGTGTGAGGTCATAGTGTGTGCAGTGACATTACAGAGTGGCAGTATGGCATCACAGAGAGGGTTGTGTGACATCGCTGATGGACTTGTGACATCGCAGAGGTGGCTGTGACATCATAGAGTAGGGTGTAAGGCCATAGAGCAGACTGTACCATCATGGAGGGTGGCTCTGTGACATCAGACTGGGTTGTGACATCGCTGGATGTCTGAGTAACATGACAGAACCGGCTGTGACATCACAGAAGAGACCGTGACATCCAGGGGTGATTTGTGACCTCAGACTGCAGCTGTGTGACAGCCCAGAGTGATATCCCAGCATTGGCTCTGTGACATCACATGGGGATTTGTTTCATCCCATGCTGGGCTTTAACATCACAGGGCCTGTGTGACATCATAGGTGGTTCTGTGGAATCACAGATGGCTCTGTGACATGACAGGGGCTGTGTGAGGTCACTGGGAGGTCCTCTGCCCCGGCCCCCTCACAGTTCCCCCAGAGCAGTCCAACCCTGCTCGTGCACAGCGGGGTCCCCTGTCCCCCGGGTCCCCCTGGCCCCACAGCCTCCCCAGAGGATGTTCCACGAGATCGAGCCCAGAGCCTGACACGGGGCCGGGGGCCGGGGCCCTGGGGTGGCACAGGGGACAGGGACCCCCGGCAGCATCCCCTGTGTCCCCAGGGCCAGAGCCTGGGCCAGGGCTCCTTCACCCTCTTACAAACGAGGGGCTGAGAGCGCTGAAAATCCCCAGCAAGGAATCAGCAAAACCAGATTGAATATTAGGGAGAGCAGCACAGAGTTCCTTGGCAAGAGTCACTCTGCTCCTGACTGGGCACTCTAGGCACACCAAAGAAACAAAGCAACAAAAAACCAAACAAAATCCAGTCAAAGAAGAAATGAACCAAAACCAGGACTTGACTGATACCTTAGACTTCAGCATTTAGCAAAAGAACAGCACTTAACAGTATTTAACCTTACTTGTAACCTAGGACTTAATGATGTAGCTCTGCAATAAAACTTAACAATATTCAACTTAGCTTATAACTTCTATTCAATGTAACAACTTAGCAAAAGAACAACTCTTAGCAGCATTGAACTCAGCTTACAGCTTGTGACTCACCATCACTTGCAGGCCTGACTGGCTCAGCTCTCCAAGGCACCCAAGCCCTCAGAGAGCAGCATTTGTGCCACATTTCCCCAGCACAGGCACTCCTGTGTGCACACAGACACCAAGAGTCAGTGCAAGGCACCTGTGAGCAATTCCCCTGAGGGCAGGGAATGCTCCCTGAGGATGTTTTGGCATCTCCCCAGCGGGCAAAGGGCTGAGCCTGGAGGAGTGGGGGGGATCGGCCCAGGTCCGCTGTTGTTCAGGATCCCCGAGTGCAGCAAACGGGAGAGTTCCTGCCTGGGAGAGGCCCCACTGCGAGGGGAGTGGCTGGCCCAGGAGAGCTGCAAGGGCTCCTTTTGGAGCGCTGCTTGCAGGGCCCCAAGAGAGGGGCTTCAGTCCCAGCCATGGTTCATCCTGGCCGCACTTGGCACCAGCAGCTTTTGCAGCAGGGTGAGAACAGGGATGTTGTGCCACGCAGGGAACAGAAACAGCTGCCAGGGCTGCTGCTAAAGGAACCAGGAGCTGGTTGGGCAGCAGCAGTGCCTGGAGCAGACAGTGTTTGTGAGGAGCTGAGCCCAGGGGCTGCTGGCCAAGGCCGAGGCCCAGGGAGCATTTCTCAGCTGGCAGGGCGGCCTGAGAAGGGAGGGGGGAATGCAGCAGCACAGGGCCCATGGAACCAAGGGACCATTGTGACACCGTGGCGCCCTGATAGACCAAGGGGCCATGGTGACACTGTGGGGCCCTGTGAGAACAAGGGACATTGGGACATTGTCACACCCCATGGAACCAAAGGTCCACTGTGACATTGCAAGGCCTCATGGAACCATGGAACCTTGAAAGACCATTGAGACACTTCACAACCCTCATGGAACCAAGGGGCTGTTGTGGCACTGAGGAGACTCATGGAATCATGGAGACCATTGTGACACTACGAGGCCCCATGGAATAAGCAAAGCATTGTGACGCTGTGGGGCACCATGGAACCAAGGAGACCATTGTGACACTGTGGGGCACCATGAAACCAAGAGGCCTTTGTGACCCTGCAGGGCTGCATGGAACCAAGGGGCCATTGTGACATTGCCAGGCCTTCTGTCATCAGTGGTGCATTGTGACACTAAGAAACCAAGGGGGACCATTGTGACACTGCAGGGCTTCATGGAACCAAAGCTCCAGGGTGACACAGAGAGGCCGCCTCATCAATGCTCCATTGTGACACCGTGGAGCCAACGGAGACCATTGTGACACCACAAACCCTCATGGTCCAAAGGCCCATTGTGACATTGCAGGGCTCACGGAACAGAGGAGTGACATGACATTGTGAGGCCTGTGGAAGCACAGAGACCATTGTGGCACTTCAAGGCCTCATGGAATCCTTGGGGCCTTTGTGACACCGCGGGACCTTCAGGAAGCTGGGAGCCATTGTGAAACTGTGGGACCCCATGGAACCAAGGCAGCCTTGTGACACCTCAGGGCCCCATAAAACCAAGGGGACACAGAACAGGTCTGGCTGGTTTGGCCTCCCGTGGGCCACCTGACTGGTCCAGCTGACCTTGGCATGTTGAGGGTCTCTTCTCATCTGCTGCTGAAACACTGGGGCTCCGTGCTTTCCTTCCTGTGGTAAAGAACTGTCCTTCTCCTCCAGGCCATGACCAGAACTGGGATTTCAAAACCAAAATTCCTTCTATCCAGGCATTGTTCCCATAGCAATATTGCCAGGACAAGTCTGTCTGCCTGTGCTTTCACAAGGGTCACCTCTCATCTGTGCCCAAAACCCTGGGGAAGGCTCTGTGCTTTCCTTCCTATGGAAGAGAACTGTCCTTCCTGGCCAGGTTCCCGTGTTCCAAATTTGGGTCCACCTCCAACACTGCCTATTGGGACAGACTGGAGGAGATTGTTGGCTTGGATCATTTCATGTGTGGGGGAGGAAGGGGCAGGTCCAGCTTTGCCCTGCCCGGTGAGCCCAGCCCTGCCCTGCCCTGGAACCCCAATCCCCCAGAGCCTCCATCCCAGCCCCGCAGTGTCTGCCAGCCCCTGGCACAGCACAGGCAATGCTCCACAGCCACCTCTGCAGCCCCCAGCCCAGCTCCTGAGGGACCAAATGACCCCAGTCCCCACCTGGGGAAGGGCCCAGGAAGACCAAGGGGTATTTAAGTCTGACCACAAGGCAAGCACACATCTTGACCCTCCCTCCTCTTGCAATTTCCATCTGAACAACACTGGAATCCAGGTGGGGGTGCTTCTCTGTATCTTATATGTCTTTTTCTTTCTGTGTCTATTTCTCCTATTTCTTTTTCTCTGCAAATTTTGATTACCTTAAAATGGAATGGGCATAGAGATTCTGAAGTTGAATGGGCCAAGTTAATGCTTTGAGAAGTGTGTTTTGTTGATTGAATGTTACAATGTACCTTTTGCCAAAGTTTCTCTGATTTTCTAAATTTACCAATAAAATCTGGTCAGTTGTTTTGAGCTCCTGAGGATCTCTGGTAGCTATTTCTCCAGTACATCCAACTCAGAGGACACCAATAATTGTAATTCCTTTAAAATGTCTCATGGAAAGAATTGTTTGGGGCATGGGAGTGCGGGGGCTTGTGTGTCCTGCTTGGCACAGCCCAGGCAGGGCTTTCCCAGCCCCATTCCACACTCCATTTCCCAGCTGCAGCCCCTGGTGCCTCTGAGTGCTGCTTGCCCAGCCCCGGGACGCCTCCTTGTCTGCCCATTCCCCACGGTCTCTGGGCAGGGCTGGCTCAGTGGGGGCTGCTGACATCCTCAGCAACTTGCAGAGGCTGCTGCTGAATTCTACTGCTCCAGAGGCTCGACATGTATTCCAACTGAATGTAACATATTTAAAAAAGACAGTGAGAAAACATTTGTGAGGTCCTGCTTAGGTTTTTCTTCCTGTAATACATTGATATGTGCAACTCCAACTGACACTGTGTCAAAGTACCAGTGTTCTGCCCTACCTGCAACCTGGGGACACTTTCATATGAGTTATGTCCCTCAGTGGGAGCCATTTAGAGTTAAAGGAATTTGGACTTTGAATCTGATTTTGAGTTTTTGAGGAGGTTTGGAGCACACTGGAGGCACTGATGAGTGTGATGCAAAGAGCACCAAAGGCCCAGAGGGTCATTGAAGTCCCTGTGCTGTGTCTGTGCTGCTGAGCTGGGCCGGGCTCCTGGCCCAGAGGCAGCTGCTGGCAAGGGCAGCGCTGCAGAGAGACAGCTCTGGGCAGGAGCAGCTCCTGTGCAGAGCCCAGCAGGGCTGGGGCACTGCCAGGGCCCCTCAGGGACACCAGCAGGGCACAGACTGAGCTCCCAGGGGCTCAGCACTGGCAGGGGCTGTGCCATGGCCCAGAGGGGGCTGTGTCACAGCAGCACCTCTGTGGCTGTGTCCTAGAGGCACAGAGCAGCTGGCATGTCAGCAAGGGGCTGTGTGACAGCACAGAGTGGGCTGTGTGAGCTCACAGACTGGGCTCTGACATCACAGAGTTTGTTGTGTGAGGTCATGGAGCAGCTCCAGCATCATAGAGGGGTCTGTGTGACATCATAGAGCAGGCTGTGATGGTCATGGTGTGTGCAGTGACGTTACAGAGCAGGGTGTGAGGTCATAGTGTGTGCAGTGACATTACAGAGTGGCAGTATGGCATCACAGAGAGGGTTGTGTGACATCGCTGATGGACTTGT
The DNA here is from genome assembly GCA_024865655.1 of Emberiza elegans. NCBI lineage: Eukaryota > Metazoa > Chordata > Aves > Passeriformes > Fringillidae > Emberiza > Emberiza elegans. The sequence goes on from JALJVW010003279.1 coordinate 16,727, forward strand.
GACATCGCAGAGGTGGCTGTGACATCATAGAGTAGGGTGTAAGGCCATAGAGCAGACTGTACCATCATGGAGGGTGGCTCTGTGACATCAGACTGGGTTGTGACATCGCTGGATGTCTGAGTAACATGACAGAACCGGCTGTGACATCACAGAAGAGACCGTGACATCCAGGGGTGATTTGTGACCTCAGACTGCAGCTGTGTGACAGCCCAGAGTGATATCCCAGCATTGGCTCTGTGACATCACATGGGGGATTTGTTTCATCCCATGCTGGGCTTTAACATCACAGGGCCTGTGTGACATCATAGGTGGTTCTGTGGAATCACAGATGGCTCTGTGACATGACAGGGGCTGTGTGAGGTCACTGGGGAGGTCCCTCTGCCCCGGCCCCCCTCACAGTTCCCCCCAGAGCAGTCCAACCCTGCTTGTGCACAGCGGGGTCCCCTGTCCCCCCGGGTCCCCCTGGCCCCACAGCCTCCCCCAGAGGATGTTCCACGAGATCGAGCCCAGAGCCTGACACGGGGCCGGGGGGCCGGGGCCCTGGGGGTGGCACAGGGGGACAGGGACCCCCGGCAGCATCCCCTGTGTCCCCAGGGCCAGAGCCTGGGCCAGGGCTCCTTCACCCTCTTACAAACGAGGGGCTGAGAGCGCTGAAAAAATCCCCAGCAAGGAATCAGCAAAAACCAGATTGAATATTAAGGGAGAGCAGCACAGAGTTCCTTGGCAAGAGTCACTCTGCTCCTGACTGGGCACTCTAGGCACACCAAAGAAACAAAGCAACAAAAACCAAACAAAATCCAGTCAAAGAAGAAATGAACCAAAACCAGGACTTGACTGATACCTTAGACTTCAGCATTTAGCAAAAGAACAGCACTTAACAGTATTTAACCTTACTTGTAACCTAGGACTTAATGATGTAGCTCTGCAATAAAAAACTTAACAATATTCAACTTAGCTTATAACTTCTATTCAATGTAACAACTTAGCAAAAGAACAACTCTTAGCAGCATTGAACTCAGCTTACAGCTTGTGACTCACCATCACTTGCAGGCCTGACTGGCTCAGCTCTCCAAGGCACCCAAGCCCTCAGAGAGCAGCATTTGTGCCACATTTCCCCAGCACAGGCACTCCTGTGTGCACACAGACACCAAGAGTCAGTGCAAGGCACCTGTGAGCAATTCCCCTGAGGGCAGGGAATGCTCCCCTGAGGATGTTTTGGCATCTCCCCAGCGGGCAAAGGGCTGAGCCTGGAGGAGTGGGGGGGATCGGCCCAGGCTCCGTCGTTGTTCAGGATCCCCGAGTGCAGCAAACGGGAGAGTTCCCGGCTGGGAGAGGCCCCACTGCGAGGGAGTGGCTGGCCCAGGAGAGCTGCAAGGGCTCCTTTGGAGCGCTGCTTGCAGGGCCCCAAGAGAGGGGCTTCAGTCCCAGCCATGGTTCATCCTGGCCGCACTTGGCACCAGCAGCTTTTTGGCAGGGTGAGAACAGGGATGTTGTGCCACGCAGGGAACAGAAACAGCTGCCAGGGCTGCTGCTAAAGGAACCAGGAGCTGGTTGGGCAGCAGCAGTGCCTGGAGCAGACAGTGTTTGTGGGAGGAGCTGAGCCCAGGGGCTGTTGGCCAAGGCCGAGGCCCAGGGAGCATTTCTCAGCTGGCAGGGCGGCCTGAGAAGGGAGGGGGAATGCAGCAGCACAGGGCCCATGGAACCAAGGGACCATTGTGACACCGTGGCGCCCTGATAGACCAAGGGGCCATGGTGACACTGTGGGGCCCTGTGAGAACAAGGGACATTGGGACATTGTCACACCCCATGGAACCAAAGGTCCACTGTGACATTGCAAGGCCTCATGGAACCATGGAACCTTGGAAAGACCATTGAGACACTTCACAACCTCATGGAACCAAGGGGCTGTTGTGGCACTGAGGAGACTCATGGAATCATGGAGACCATTGTGACACTACGAGGCCCCATGGAATAAGCAAAGCATTGTGACGCTGTGGGGCACCATGGAACCAAGGAGACCATTGTGACACTGTGGGGCACCATGAAACCAAGAGGCCTTTGTGACCCTGCAGGGCTGCATGGAACCAAGGGGCCATTGTGACATTGCCAGGCCTTCTGTCATCAGTGGTGCATTGTGACACTAAGAAACCAAGGGGGGACCATTGTGACACTGCAGGGCTTCATGGAACCAAAGCTCCAGGGTGACACAGAGAGGCCGCCTCATCAATGCTCCATTGTGACACCGTGGAGCCAACGGAGACCATTGTGACACCACAAACCCTCATGGTCCAAAGGCCCATTGTGACATTGCAGGGCTCACGGAACAGAGGAGTGACATGACATTGTGAGGCCTGTGGAAGCACAGAGACCATTGTGGCACTTCAAGGCCTCATGGAACTTTGGGGCCTTTGTGACACCGCTGGGACCTTCAGGAAGCTGGGAGCCATTGTGAAACTGTGGGACCCCATGGAACCAAGGCAGCCTTGTGACACCTCAGGGCCCCATAAAACCAAGGGGACACAGAACAGGTCTGGCTGGTTTGGCCTCCCGTGGGCCACCTGACTGGTCCAGCTGACCTTGGCATGTTGAGGGTCTCTTCTCATCTGCTGCTGAAACACTGGGGCTCCGTGCTTTCCTTCCTGTGGTAAAGAACTGTCCTTCTCCTCCAGGCCATGACCAGAACTGGGATTTCAAAACCAAATTCCTTCTATCCAGGCATTGTTCCCATAGCAATATTGCCAGGACAAGTCTGTCTGCCTGTGCTTTCACAAGGGTCACCTCTCATCTGTGCCCAAAACCCTGGGGAAGGCTCTGTGCTTTCCTTCCTATGGAAGAGAACTGTCCTTCCTGGCCAGGTTCCCGTGTTCCAAATTTGGGTCCACCTCCAACACTGCCTATTGGGACAGACTGGAGGAGATTGTTGGCTTGGATCATTTCATGTGTGGGGAGGAAGGGGCAGGTCCAGCTTTTGCCCTGCCTGGTGAGCCCAGCCCTGCCCTGCCCTGGAACCCCAATCCCCCAGAGCCTCCATCCCAGCCCCCTGCAGTGTCTGCCAGCCCCTGGCACAGCACAGGCAATGCTCCACAGCCACCTCTGCAGCCCCCAGCCCAGCTCCTGAGGGACCAAATGACCCCAGTCCCCACCTGGGGAAGGGCCCAGGAAGACCAAGGGGTATTTAAGTCTGACCACAAGGCAAGCACACATCTTGACCCTCCCTCCTCTTGCAATTTCCATCTGAACAACACTGGAATCCAGGTGGGGGGGTGCTTCTCTGTATCTTATATGTCTTTCTTTCTTTCTGTGTCTACTTCTCCTATTTCTTTTCTCTGCAAATTTTGATTACCTTAAAATGGAATGGGCATAGAGATTCTGAAGTTGAATGGGCCAAGTTAATGCTTTGAGAAGTGTGTTTTGCTGATTGAATGTTACAATGTACCTTTTGGCCAAAGTTTCTCTGATTTTCTAAATTTACCAATAAAATCTGGTCAGTTGTTTTGAGCTCCTGAGGATCTCTGGTAGGTATTTCTCCAGTACATCCAACTCAGAGGACACCAATAATTGTAATTCCTTTAAAATGTCTCATGGAAAGAATTGTTTGGGGCATGGGAGTGCGGGCTTGTGTGTCCTGCTTGGCACAGCCCAGGCAGGGCTTTCCCAGCCCCATTCCACACTCCATTTCCCAGCTGCAGCCCCTGGTGCCTCTGAGTGCTGCTTGCCCAGCCCCGGGACGCCTCCTTGTCTGCCCATTCCCCCACGGTCTCTGGGCAGGGCTGGCTCAGTGGGGGGCTGCTGACATCCTCAGCAACTTGCAGAGGCTGCTGCTGAATTCTACTGCTCCAGAGGCTCGACATGTATTCCAACTGAATGTAAACATATTTAAAAAGACAGTGAGAAAACATTTGTGAGGTCCTGCTTAGGTTTTTCTTCCTGTAATACATTGATATGTGCAATCTCCAACTGACACTGTGTCAAAGTACCAGTGTTCTGCCCTACCTGCAACCTGGGGACACTTTCATATGAGTTATGTCCTCAGTGGGGAGCCATTTAGAGTTAAAGGAAGTTTGGACTTTGAATCTGATTTTGAGTTTTTGAGGAGGTTTGGAGCACACACCGGAGGCACTGATGAGTGTGATGCAAAGAGCACCAAAGGCCCAGAGGGTCATTGAAGTCCCTGTGCTGTGTCTGTGCTGCTGAGCTGGGCCGGGCTCCTGGCCCAGAGGCAGCTGCTGGCAAGGGCAGCGCTGCAGAGAGACAGCTCTGGGCAGGAGCAGCTCCTGTGCAGAGCCCAGCAGGGCTGGGGCACTGCCAGGGCCCCTCAGGGACACCAGCAGGGCACAGACTGAGCTCCCAGGGGCTCAGCACTGGCAGGGGCTGTGCCATGGCCCAGAGGGGGCTGTGTCACAGCAGCACCTCTGTGGCTGTGTCCTAGAGGCACAGAGCAGCTGGCATGTCAGCAAGGGGCTGTGTGACAGCACAGAGTGGGCTGTGTGAGCTCACAGACTGGGCTCTGACATCACAGAGTTTGTTGTGTGAGGTCATGGAGCAGCTCCAGCATCATAGAGGGGTCTGTGTGACATCATAGAGCAGGCTGTGATGGTCATGGTGTGTGCAGTGACGTTACAGAGCAGGGTGTGAGGTCATAGTGTGTGCAGTGACATTACAGAGTGGCAGTATGGCATCACAGAGAGGGTTGTGTGACATCGCTGATGGACTTGTGACATCGCAGAGGTGGCTGTGACATCATAGAGTAGGGTGTAAGGCCATAGAGCAGACTGTACCATCATGGAGGGTGGCTCTGTGACATCAGACTGGGTTGTGACATCGCTGGATGTCTGAGTAACATGACAGAACCGGCTGTGACATCACAGAAGAGACCGTGACATCCAGGGGTGATTTGTGACCTCAGACTGCAGCTGTGTGACAGCCCAGAGTGATATCCCAGCATTGGCTCTGTGACATCACATGGGGATTTGTTTCATCCCATGCTGGGCTTTAACATCACAGGGCCTGTGTGACATCATAGGTGGTTCTGTGGAATCACAGATGGCTCTGTGACATGACAGGGGCTGTGTGAGGTCACTGGGAGGTCCTCTGCCCCGGCCCCTCACAGTTCCCCCAGAGCAGTCCAACCCTGCTCGTGCACAGCGGGGTCCCCTGTCCCCCGGGTCCCCTGGCCCCACAGCCTCCCCAGAGGATGTTCCACGAGATCGAGCCCAGAGCCTGACACGGGGCCGGGGGCCGGGGCCCTGGGGTGGCACAGGGGACAGGGACCCCCGGCAGCATCCCTGTGTCCCCCAGGGCCAGAGCCTGGGCCAGGGCTCCTTCACCCTCTTACAAACGAGGGGCTGAGAGCGCTGAAAAATCCCCAGCAAGGAATCAGCAAAACCAGATTGAATATTAAGGGAGAGCAGCACAGAGTTCCTTGGCAAGAGTCACTCTGCTCCTGACTGGGCACTCTAGGCACACCAAAGAAACAAAGCAACAAAAAAACCAAACAAAATCCAGTCAAAGAAGAAATGAACCAAAACCAGGACTTGACTGATACCTTAGACTTCAGCATTTAGCAAAAGAACAGCACTTAACAGTATTTAACCTTACTTGTAACCTAGGACTTAATGATGTAGCTCTGCAATAAAACTTAACAATATTCAACTTAGCTTATAACTTCTATTCAATGTAACAACTTAGCAAAAGAACAACTCTTAGCAGCATTGAACTCAGCTTACAGCTTGTGACTCACCATCACTTGCAGGCCTGACTGGCTCAGCCTCCAAGGCACCCAAGCCCCTCAGAGAGCAGCATTTGTGCCACATTTCCCCAGCACAGGCACTCCTGTGTGCACACAGACACCAAGAGTCAGTGCAAGGCACCTGTGAGCAATTCCCCTGAGGGCAGGGAATGCTCCCCTGAGGATGTTTTGGCATCTCCCCAGCGGGCAAAGGGCTGAGCCTGGAGGAGTGGGGGGGGGCCCAGGCTCCGCCGTTGTTCAGGATCCCGAGTGCAGCAACGGGAGAGTTCCTGCCTGGGAGAGGCCCCACTGCGAGGGGAGTGGCTGGCCCAGGAGAGCTGCAAGGGCTCCTTTTGAGCGCTGCTTGCAGGGCCCCAAGAGAGGGGCTTCAGTCCCAGCCATGGTTCATCCTGGCCGCACTTGGCACCAGCAGCTTTTTGGCAGGGTGAGAACAGGGATGTTGTGCCACGCAGGGAACAGAAACAGCTGCCAGGGCTGCTGCTAAAGGAACCAGGAGCTGGTTGGGCAGCAGCAGTGCCTGGAGCAGACAGTGTTTGTGAGGAGCTGAGCCCAGGGGCTGCTGGCCAAGGCCGAGGCCCAGGGAGCATTTCTCAGCTGGCAGGGCGGCCTGAGAAGGGAGGGGGAATGCAGCAGCACAGGGCCCATGGAACCAAGGGACCATTGTGACACCGTGGCGCCCTGATAGACCAAGGGGCCATGGTGACACTGTGGGGCCCTGTGAGAACAAGGGACATTGGGACATTGTCACACCCCATGGAACCAAAGGTCCACTGTGACATTGCAAGGCCTCATGGAACCATGGAACCTTGGAAAGACCATTGAGACACTTCACAACCTCATGGAACCAAGGGGCTGTTGTGGCACTGAGGAGACTCATGGAATCATGGAGACCATTGTGACACTACGAGGCCCCATGGAATAAGCAAAGCATTGTGACGCTGTGGGGCACCATGGAACCAAGGAGACCATTGTGACACTGTGGGGCACCATGAAACCAAGAGGCCTTTGTGACCCTGCAGGGCTGCATGGAACCAAGGGGCCATTGTGACATTGCCAGGCCTTCTGTCATCAGTGGTGCATTGTGACACTAAGAAACCAAGGGGGGACCATTGTGACACTGCAGGGCTTCATGGAACCAAAGCTCCAGGGTGACACAGAGAGGCCGCCTCATCAATGCTCCATTGTGACACCGTGGAGCCAACGGAGACCATTGTGACACCACAAACCCTCATGGTCCAAAGGCCCATTGTGACATTGCAGGGCTCACGGAACAGAGGAGTGACATGACATTGTGAGGCCTGTGGAAGCACAGAGACCATTGTGGCACTTCAAGGCCTCATGGAATCCTTGGGGCCTTTGTGACACCAAGGGACCTTCAGGAAGCTGGGAGCCATTGTGAAACTGTGGGACCCCATGGAACCAAGGCAGCCTTGTGACACCTCAGGGCCCCATAAAACCAAGGGGACACAGAACAGGTCTGGCTGGTTTGGCCTCCCGTGGGCCACCTGACTGGTCCAGCTGACCTTGGCATGTTGAGGGTCTCTTCTCATCTGCTGCTGAAACACTGGGGCTCCGTGCTTTCCTTCCTGTGGTAAAGAACTGTCCTTCCTCCAGGCCATGACCAGAACTGGGATTTCAAAACCAAATTCCCTTCTATCCAGGCATTGTTCCCATAGCAATATTGCCAGGACAAGTCTGTCTGCCTGTGCTTTCACAAGGGTCACCTCTCATCTGTGCCCAAAACCCTGGGGAAGGCTCTGTGCTTTCCTTCCTATGGAAGAGAACTGTCCTTCCTGGCCAGGTTCCCGTGTCTCCAAATTTGGGTCCACCTCCAACACTGCCTATTGGGACAGACTGGAGGAGATTGTTGGCTTGGATCATTTCATGTGTGGGGAGGAAGGGGCAGGTCCAGCTTTGCCCTGCCTGGTGAGCCCAGCCCTGCCCTGCCCTGGAACCCCAATCCCCCCAGAGCCTCCATCCCAGCCCCGCAGTGTCTGCCAGCCCCTGGCACAGCACAGGCAATGCTCCACAGCCACCTCTGCAGCCCCCAGCCCAGCTCCTGAGGGACCAAATGACCCCAGTCCCCACCTGGGGAAGGGCCCAGGAAGACCAAGGGTATTTAAGTCTGACCACAAGGCAAGCACACATCTTGACCCTCCCTCCTCTTGCAATTTCCATCTGAACAACACTGGAATCCAGGTGGGGGTGCTTCTCTGTATCTTATATATCTTTTTTTCTTTTCTGTGTCTATTTCTCCTATTTCTTTTTCTCTGCAAATTTTGATTACCTTAAAATGGAATGGGCATAGAGATTCTGAAGTTGAATGGGCCAAGTTAATGCTTTGAGAAGTGTGTTTTGTTGATTGAATGTTACAATGTACCTTTGGCCAAAGTTTCTCTGATTTTCTAAATTTACCAATAAAATCTGGTCAGTTGTTTTGAGCTCCTGAGGATCTCTGGTAGGTATTTCTCCAGTACATCCAACTCAGAGGACACCAATAATTGTAATTCCTTTAAAATGTCTCATGGAAAGAATTGTTTGGGGCATGGGAGTGCGGGCTTGTGTGTCCTGCTTGGCACAGCCCAGGCAGGGCTTTCCCAGCCCCATTCCACACTCCATTTCCCAGCTGCAGCCCCTGGTGCCTCTGAGTGCTGCTTGCCCAGCCCCGGGACGCCTCCTTGTCTGCCCATTCCCCCACGGTCTCTGGGCAGGGCTGGCTCAGTGGGGCTGCTGACATCCTCAGCAACTTGCAGAGGCTGCTGCTGAATTCTACTGCTCCAGAGGCTCGACATGTATTCCAACTGAATGTAACATATTTAAAAAGACAGTGAGAAAACATTTGTGAGGTCCTGCTTAGGTTTTTCTTCCTGTAATACATTGATATGTGCAACTCCAACTGACACTGTGTCAAAGTACCAGTGTTCTGCCCTACCTGCAACCTGGGGACACTTTCATATGAGTTATGTCCCTCAGTGGGAGCCATTTAGAGTTAAAGGAATTTGGACTTTGAATCTGATTTTGAGTTTTTGAGGAGGTTTGGAGCACACTCGGAGGCACTGATGAGTGTGATGCAAAGAGCACCAAAGGCCCAGAGGGTCATTGAAGTCCCTGTGCTGTGTCTGTGCTGCTGAGCTGGGCCGGGCTCCTGGCCCAGAGGCAGCTGCTGGCAAGGGCAGCGCTGCAGAGAGACAGCTCTGGGCAGGAGCAGCTCCTGTGCAGAGCCCAGCAGGGCTGGGGCACTGCCAGGGCCCCTCAGGGACACCAGCAGGGCACAGACTGAGCTCCCAGGGGCTCAGCACTGGCAGGGGCTGTGCCATGGCCCAGAGGGGGCTGTGTCACAGCAGCACCTCTGTGGCTGTGTCCTAGAGGCACAGAGCAGCTGGCATGTCAGCAAGGGGCTGTGTGACAGCACAGAGTGGGCTGTGTGAGCTCACAGACTGGGCTCTGACATCACAGAGTTTGTTGTGTGAGGTCATGGAGCAGCTCCAGCATCATAGAGGGGTCTGTGTGACATCATAGAGCAGGCTGTGATGGTCATGTGTGTGCAGTGACGTTACAGAGCAGGGTGTGAGGTCATAGTGTGTGCAGTGACATTACAGAGTGGCAGTATGGCATCACAGAGAGGGTTGTGTGACATCGCTGATGGACTTGTGACATCGCAGAGGTGGCTGTGACATCATAGAGTAGGGTGTAAGGCCATAGAGCAGACTGTACCATCATGGAGGGTGGCTCTGTGACATCAGACTGGGTTGTGACATCGCTGGATGTCTGAGTAACATGACAGAACCGGCTGTGACATCACAGAAGAGACCGTGACATCCAGGGGTGATTTGTGACCTCAGACTGCAGCTGTGTGACAGCCCAGAGTGATATCCCAGCATTGGCTCTGTGACATCACATGGGGATTTGTTTCATCCCATGCTGGGCTTTAACATCACAGGGCCTGTGTGACATCATAGGTGGTTCTGTGGAATCACAGATGGCTCTGTGACATGACAGGGGCTGTGTGAGGTCACTGGGAGGTCCCTCTGCCCCGGCCCCCTCACAGTTCCCCCAGAGCAGTCCAACCCTGCTCGTGCACAGCGGGGTCCCCTGTCCCCCGGGTCCCCTGGCCCCACAGCCCCCCAGAGGATGTTCCACGAGATCGAGCCCAGAGCCTGACACGGGGCCGGGGGCCGGGGCCCTGGGGTGGCACAGGGGACAGGGACCCCCGGCAGCATCCCTGTGTCCCCAGGGCCAGAGCCTGGGCCAGGGCTCCTTCACCCTCTTACAAACGAGGGGCTGAGAGCGCTGAAAAAATCCCCAGCAAGGAATCAGCAAAACCAGATTGAATATTAAGGGAGAGCAGCACAGAGTTCCTTGGCAAGAGTCACTCTGCTCCTGACTGGGCACTCTAGGCACACCAAAGAAACAAAGCAACAAAAAACCAAACAAAATCCAGTCAAAGAAGAAATGAACCAAAACCAGGACTTGACTGATACCTTAGACTTCAGCATTTAGCAAAAGAACAGCACTTAACAGTATTTAACCTTACTTGTAACCTAGGACTTAATGATGTAGCTCTGCAATAAAACTTAACAATATTCAACTTAGCTTATAACTTCTATTCAATGTAACAACTTAGCAAAAGAACAACTCTTAGCAGCATTGAACTCAGCTTACAGCTTGTGACTCACCATCACTTGCAGGCCTGACTGGCTCAGCCTCCAAGGCACTCCAAGCCCTCAGAGAGCAGCATTTGTGCCACATTTCCCCAGCACAGGCACTCCTGTGTGCACACAGACACCAAGAGTCAGTGCAAGGCACCTGTGAGCAATTCCCCTGAGGGCAGGGAATGCTCCCCTGAGGATGTTTTGGCATCTCCCCAGCGGGCAAAGGGCTGAGCCTGGAGGAGTGGGGGATCGGCCCAGGCTCCGCTGTTGTTCAGGATCCCCGAGTGCAGCAAACGGGAGAGTTCCCTGGCTGGGAGAGGCCCCACTGCGAGGGAGTGGCTGGCCCAGGAGAGCTGCAAGGGCTCCTTTTGGAGCGCTGCTTGCAGGGCCCCAAGAGAGGGGCTTCAGTCCCAGCCATGGTTCATCCTGGCCGCACTTGGCCCCAGCAGCTTTTTTGGCAGGGTGAGAACAGGGATGTTGTGCCACGCAGGGAACAGAAACAGCTGCCAGGGCTGCTGCTAAAGGAACCAGGAGCTGGTTGGGCAGCAGCAGTGCCTGGAGCAGACAGTGTTTGTGAGGAGCTGAGCCCAGGGGCTGTTGGCCAAGGCCGAGGCCCAGGGAGCATTTCTCAGCTGGCAGGGCGGCCTGAGAAGGGAGGGGGGAATGCAGCAGCACAGGGCCCATGGAACCAAGGGACCATTGTGACACCGTGGCGCCCTGATAGACCAAGGGGCCATGGTGACACTGTGGGGCCCTGTGAGAACAAGGGACATTGGGACATTGTCACACCCCATGGAACCAAAGGTCCACTGTGACATTGCAAGGCCTCATGGAACCATGGAACCTTGGAAAGACCATTGAGACACTTCACAACCTCATGGAACCAAGGGGCTGTTGTGGCACTGAGGAGACTCATGGAATCATGGAGACCATTGTGACACTACGAGGCCCCATGGAATAAGCAAAGCATTGTGACGCTGTGGGGCACCATGGAACCAAGGAGACCATTGTGACACTGTGGGGCACCATGAAACCAAGAGGCCTTTGTGACCCTGCAGGGCTGCATGGAACCAAGGGGCCATTGTGACATTGCCAGGCCTTCTGTCATCAGTGGTGCATTGTGACACTAAGAAACCAAGGGGGGACCATTGTGACACTGCAGGGCTTCATGGAACCAAAGCTCCAGGGTGACACAGAGAGGCCGCCTCATCAATGCTCCATTGTGACACCGTGGAGCCAACGGAGACCATTGTGACACCACAAACCCTCATGGTCCAAAGGCCCATTGTGACATTGCAGGGCTCACGGAACAGAGGAGTGACATGACATTGTGAGGCCTGTGGAAGCACAGAGACCATTGTGGCACTTCAAGGCCTCATGGAATCCCTTTGGGGCCTTTGTGACACGCTGGGACCTTCAGGAAGCTGGGAGCCATTGTGAAACTGTGGGACCCCATGGAACCAAGGCAGCCTTGTGACACCTCAGGGCCCCATAAAACCAAGGGGACACAGAACAGGTCTGGCTGGTTTGGCCTCCCGTGGGCCACCTGACTGGTCCAGCTGACCTTGGCATGTTGAGGGTCTCTTCTCATCTGCTGCTGAAACACTGGGGCTCCGTGCTTTCCTTCCTGTGGTAAAGAACTGTCCTTCTCCTCCAGGCCATGACCAGAACTGGGATTTCAAAACCAAATTCCCTTCTATCCAGGCATTGTTCCCATAGCAATATTGCCAGGACAAGTCTGTCTGCCTGTGCTTTCACAAGGGTCACCTCTCATCTGTGCCCAAAACCCTGGGGAAGGCTCTGTGCTTTCCTTCCTATGGAAGAGAACTGTCCTTCCTGGCCAGGTTCCCGTGTCTCCAAATTTGGGTCCACCTCCAACACTGCCTATTGGGACAGACTGGAGGAGATTGTTGGCTTGGATCATTTCATGTGTGGGGAGGAAGGGCAGGTCCAGCTTTGCCCTGCCCGGTGAGCCCAGCCCTGCCCTGCCCTGGAACCCCAATCCCCCAGAGCCTCCATCCCAGCCCCTGCAGTGTCTGCCAGCCCCTGGCACAGCACAGGCAATGCTCCACAGCCACCTCTGCAGCCCCCAGCCCAGCTCCTGAGGGACCAAATGACCCCAGTCCCCACCTGGGGAAGGGCCCAGGAAGACCAAGGGGTATTTAAGTCTGACCACAAGGCAAGCACACATCTTGACCCTCCCTCCTCTTGCAATTTCCATCTGAACAACACTGGAATCCAGGTGGGGGTGCTTCTCTGTATCTTTATATGTCTTTCTTTCTTTCTGTGTCTATTTCTCCTATTTCTTTTCTCTGCAAATTTTGATTACCTTAAAATGGAATGGGCATAGAGATTCTGAAGTTGAATGGGCCAAGTTAATGCTTTGAGAAGTGTGTTTTGTTGATTGAATGTTACAATGTACCTTTGGCCAAAGTTTCTCTGATTTTCTAAATTTACCAATAAAATCTGGTCAGTTGTTTTGAGCCCTGAGGATCTCTGGTAGCTATTTCTCCAGTACATCCAACTCAGAGGACACCAATAATTGTAATTCCTTTAAAATGTCTCATGGAAAGAATTGTTTGGGGCATGGGAGTGCGGGCTTGTGTGTCCTGCTTGGCACAGCCCAGGCAGGGCTTTCCCAGCCCCATTCCACACTCCATTTCCCAGCTGCAGCCCCTGGTGCCTCTGAGTGCTGCTTGCCCAGCCCCGGGACGCCTCCTTGTCTGCCCATTCCCCACGGTCTCTGGGCAGGGCTGGCTCAGTGGGGGCTGCTGACATCCTCAGCAACTTGCAGAGGCTGCTGCTGAATTCTACTGCTCCAGAGGCTCGACATGTATTCCAACTGAATGTAACATATTTAAAAAGACAGTGAGAAAACATTTGTGAGGTCCTGCTTAGGTTTTTCTTCCTGTAATACATTGATATGTGCAATCTCCAACTGACACTGTGTCAAAGTACCAGTGTTCTGCCCTACCTGCAACCTGGGGACACTTTCATATGAGTTATGTCCCTCAGTGGGAGCCATTTAGAGTTAAAGGAATTTGGACTTTGAATCTGATTTTGAGTTTTTGAGGAGGTTTGGAGCACACTGGAGGCACTGATGAGTGTGATGCAAAGAGCACCAAAGGCCCAGAGGGTCATTGAAGTCCCTGTGCTGTGTCTGTGCTGCTGAGCTGGGCCGGGCTCCTGGCCCAGAGGCAGCTGCTGGCAAGGGCAGCGCTGCAGAGAGACAGCTCTGGGCAGGAGCAGCTCCTGTGCAGAGCCCAGCAGGGCTGGGGCACTGCCAGGGCCCCTCAGGGACACCAGCAGGGCACAGACTGAGCCCCAGGGGCTCAGCACTGGCAGGGGCTGTGCCATGGCCCAGAGGGGGGCTGTGTCACAGCAGCACCTCTGTGGCTGTGTCCTAGAGGCACAGAGCAGCTGGCATGTCAGCAAGGGGCTGTGTGACAGCACAGAGTGGGCTGTGTGAGCTCACAGACTGGGCTCTGACATCACAGAGTTTGTTGTGTGAGGTCATGGAGCAGCTCCAGCATCATAGAGGGGTCTGTGTGACATCATAGAGCAGGCTGTGATGGTCATGGTGTGTGCAGTGACGTTACAGAGCAGGGTGTGAGGTCATAGTGTGTGCAGTGACATTACAGAGTGGCAGTATGGCATCACAGAGAGGGTTGTGTGACATCGCTGATGGACTTGTGACATCGCAGAGGTGGCTGTGACATCATAGAGTAGGGTGTAAGGCCATAGAGCAGACTGTACCATCATGGAGGGTGGCTCTGTGACATCAGACTGGGTTGTGACATCGCTGGATGTCTGAGTAACATGACAGAACCGGCTGTGACATCACAGAAGAGACCGTGACATCCAGGGGTGATTTGTGACCTCAGACTGCAGCTGTGTGACAGCCCAGAGTGATATCCCAGCATTGGCTCTGTGACATCACATGGGGATTTGTTTCATCCCATGCTGGGCTTTAACATCACAGGGCCTGTGTGACATCATAGGTGGTTCTGTGGAATCACAGATGGCTCTGTGACATGACAGGGGCTGTGTGAGGTCACTGGGAGGTCCCTCTGCCCCGGCCCCCTCACAGTTCCCCCAGAGCAGTCCAACCCTGCTGTGCACAGCGGGGTCCCCTGTCCCCGGGTCCCCCTGGCCCCACAGCCTCCCCAGAGGATGTTCCACGAGATCGAGCCCAGAGCCTGACACGGGGCCGGGGGCCGGGGCCCTGGGGTGGCACAGGGGACAGGGACCCCCCGGCAGCATCCCCTGTGTCCCCAGGGCCAGAGCCTGGGCCAGGGCTCCTTCACCCTCTTACAAACGAGGGGCTGAGAGCGCTGAAAAATCCCCAGCAAGGAATCAGCAAAACCAGATTGAATATTAAGGAGAGCAGCACAGAGTTCCTTGGCAAGAGTCACTCTGCTCCTGACTGGGCACTCTAGGCACACCAAAGAAACAAAGCAAAAAAAACCAAACAAAATCCAGTCAAAGAAGAAATGAACCAAAACCAGGACTTGACTGATACCTTAGACTTCAGCATTTAAAAAAAAGAACAGCACTTAACAGTATTTAACCTTACTTGTAACCTAGGACTTAATGATGTAGCTCTGCAATAAAACTTAACAATATTCAACTTAGCTTATAACTTCTATTCAATGTAACAACTTAGCAAAAGAACAACTCTTAGCAGCATTGAACTCAGCTTACAGCTTGTGACTCACCATCACTTGCAGGCCTGACTGGCTCAGCCTCCAAGGCACCCAAGCCCTCAGAGAGCAGCATTTGTGCCACATTTCCCCAGCACAGGCACTCCTGTGTGCACACAGACACCAAGAGTCAGTGCAAGGCACCTGTGAGCAATCCCCTGAGGGCAGGGAATGCTCCCTGAGGATGTTTTGGCATCTCCCCAGCGGGCAAAGGGCTGAGCCTGGAGGAGTGGGGGGATCGGCCCAGGCTCCGTCGTTGTTCAGGATCCCCGAGTGCAGCAAACGGGAGAGTTCCTGGCTGGGAGAGGCCCCACTGCGAGGGAGTGGCTGGCCCAGGAGAGCTGCAAGGGCCTTTTGAGCGCTGCTTGCAGGGCCCCAAGAGAGGGGCTTCAGTCCCAGCCATGGTTCATCCTGGCCGCACTTGGCCCCAGCAGCTTTTGGCAGGGTGAGAACAGGGATGTTGTGCCACGCAGGGAACAGAAACAGCTGCCAGGGCTGCTGCTAAAGGAACCAGGAGCTGGTTGGGCAGCAGCAGTGCCTGGAGCAGACAGTGTTTGTGAGGAGCTGAGCCCAGGGGCTGTTGGCCAAGGCCGAGGCCCAGGGAGCATTTCTCAGCTGGCAGGGCGGCCTGAGAAGGGGAGGGGGAATGCAGCAGCACAGGGCCCATGGAACCAAGGGACCATTGTGACACCGTGGCGCCCTGATAGACCAAGGGGCCATGGTGACACTGTGGGGCCCTGTGAGAACAAGGGACATTGGGACATTGTCACACCCCATGGAACCAAAGGTCCACTGTGACATTGCAAGGCCTCATGGAACCATGGAACCTGGAAAGACCATTGAGACACTTCACAACCTCATGGAACCAAGGGGCTGTTGTGGCACTGAGGAGACTCATGGAATCATGGAGACCATTGTGACACTACGAGGCCCCATGGAATAAGCAAAGCATTGTGACGCTGTGGGGCACCATGGAACCAAGGAGACCATTGTGACACTGTGGGGCACCATGAAACCAAGAGGTTTTGTGACCCTGCAGGGCTGCATGGAACCAAGGGGCCATTGTGACATTGCCAGGCCTTCTGTCATCAGTGGTGCATTGTGACACTAAGAAACCAAGGGGGACCATTGTGACACTGCAGGGCTTCATGGAACCAAAGCTCCAGGGTGACACAGAGAGGCCGCCTCATCAATGCTCCATTGTGACACCGTGGAGCCAACGGAGACCATTGTGACACCACAAACCCTCATGGTCCAAAGGCCCATTGTGACATTGCAGGGCTCACGGAACAGAGGAGTGACATGACATTGTGAGGCCTGTGGAAGCACAGAGACCATTGTGGCACTTCAAGGCCTCATGGAACTTTGGGGCCTTTGTGACACCAAGGGACCTTCAGGAAGCTGGGAGCCATTGTGAAACTGTGGGACCCCATGGAACCAAGGCAGCCTTGTGACACCTCAGGGCCCCATAAAACCAAGGGGACACAGAACAGGTCTGGCTGGTTTGGCCTCCTGTGGGCCACCTGACTGGTCCAGCTGACCTTGGCATGTTGAGGGTCTCTTCTCATCTGCTGCTGAAACACTGGGGCTCCGTGCTTTCCTTCCTGTGGTAAAGAACTGTCCTTCTCCTCCAGGCCATGACCAGAACTGGGATTTCAAAACCAAATTCCCTTCTATCCAGGCATTGTTCCCATAGCAATATTGCCAGGACAAGTCTGTCTGCCTGTGCTTTCACAAGGGTCACCTCTCATCTGTGCCCAAAACCCTGGGGAAGGCTCTGTGCTTTCCTTCCTATGGAAGAGAACTGTCCTTCCTGGCCAGGTTCCCGTGTTCCAAATTTGGGTCCACCTCCAACACTGCCTATTGGGACAGACTGGAGGAGATTGTTGGCTTGGATCATTTCATGTGTGGGGAGGAAGGGGCAGGTCCAGCTTTGCCCTGCCCGGTGAGCCCAGCCCTGCCCTGCCCTGGAACCCCAATCCCCCAGAGCCTCCATCCCAGCCCCGCAGTGTCTGCCAGCCCCTGGCACAGCACAGGCAATGCTCCACAGCCACCTCTGCAGCCCCCAGCCCAGCTCCTGAGGGACCAAATGACCCCAGTCCCCACCTGGGGAGGGCCCAGGAAGACCAAGGGGTATTTAAGTCTGACCACAAGGCAAGCACACATCTTGACCCTCCCTCCTCTTGCAATTTCCATCTGAACAACACTGGAATCCAGGTGGGGGTGCTTCTCTGTATCTTATATATCTTTTTTTTTTCTGTGTCTACTTCTCCTATTTCTTTTTCTCTGCAAATTTTGATTACCTTAAAATGGAATGGGCATAGAGATTCTGAAGTTGAATGGGCCAAGTTAATGCTTTGAGAAGTGTGTTTTGTTGATTGAATGTTACAATGTACCTTTTGCCAAAGTTTCTCTGATTTTCTAAATTTACCAATAAAATCTGGTCAGTTGTTTTGAGCTCCTGAGGATCTCTGGTAGGTATTTCTCCAGTACATCCAACTCAGAGGACACCAATAATTGTAATTCCTTTAAAATGTCTCATGGAAAGAATTGTTTGGGGCATGGGAGTGCGGGCTTGTGTGTCCTGCTTGGCACAGCCCAGGCAGGGCTTTCCCAGCCCCATTCCACACTCCATTTCCCAGCTGCAGCCCCTGGTGCCTCTGAGTGCTGCTTGCCCAGCCCGGGGACGCCTCCTTGTCTGCCCATTCCCCCACGGTCTCTGGGCAGGGCTGGCTCAGTGGGGGCTGCTGACATCCTCAGCAACTTGCAGAGGCTGCTGCTGAATTCTACTGCTCCAGAGGCTCGACATGTATTCCAACTGAATGTAACATATTTAAAAAGACAGTGAGAAAACATTTGTGAGGTCCTGCTTAGGTTTTTCTTCCTGTAATACATTGATATGTGCAATCTCCAACTGACACTGTGTCAAAGTACCAGTGTTCTGCCCTACCTGCAACCTGGGGACACTTTCATATGAGTTATGTCCCTCAGTGGGAGCCATTTAGAGTTAAAGGAATTTGGACTTTGAATCTGATTTTGAGTTTTTGAGGAGGTTTGGAGCACACCGGAGGCACTGATGAGTGTGATGCAAAGAGCACCAAAGGCCCAGAGGGTCATTGAAGTCCCTGTGCTGTGTCTGTGCTGCTGAGCTGGGCCGGGCTCCTGGCCCAGAGGCAGCTGCTGGCAAGGGCAGCGCTGCAGAGAGACAGCTCTGGGCAGGAGCAGCTCCTGTGCAGAGCCCAGCAGGGCTGGGGCACTGCCAGGGCCCCTCAGGGACACCAGCAGGGCACAGACTGAGCTCCCAGGGGCTCAGCACTGGCAGGGGCTGTGCCATGGCCCAGAGGGGGGGCTGTGTCACAGCAGCACCTCTGTGGCTGTGTCCTAGAGGCACAGAGCAGCTGGCATGTCAGCAAGGGGCTGTGTGACAGCACAGAGTGGGCTGTGTGAGCTCACAGACTGGGCTCTGACATCACAGAGTTTGTTGTGTGAGGTCATGGAGCAGCTCCAGCATCATAGAGGGGTCTGTGTGACATCATAGAGCAGGCTGTGATGGTCATGGTGTGTGCAGTGACGTTACAGAGCAGGGTGTGAGGTCATAGTGTGTGCAGTGACATTACAGAGTGGCAGTATGGCATCACAGAGAGGGTTGTGTGACATCGCTGATGGACTTGTGACATCGCAGAGGTGGCTGTGACATCATAGAGTAGGGTGTAAGGCCATAGAGCAGACTGTACCATCATGGAGGGTGGCTCTGTGACATCAGACTGGGTTGTGACATCGCTGGATGTCTGAGTAACATGACAGAACCGGCTGTGACATCACAGAAGAGACCGTGACATCCAGGGGTGATTTGTGACCTCAGACTGCAGCTGTGTGACAGCCCAGAGTGATATCCCAGCATTGGCTCTGTGACATCACATGGGGATTTGTTTCATCCCATGCTGGGCTTTAACATCACAGGGCCTGTGTGACATCATAGGTGGTTCTGTGGAATCACAGATGGCTCTGTGACATGACAGGGGCTGTGTGAGGTCACTGGGGAGGTCCCTCTGCCCCGGCCCCCTCACAGTTCCCCCAGAGCAGTCCAACCCTGCTCGTGCACAGCGGGGTCCCCTGTCCCCCGGGTCCCCTGGCCCCACAGCCTCCCCCAGAGGATGTTCCACGAGATCGAGCCCAGAGCCTGACACGGGGCCGGGGGCCGGGGCCCTGGGGGTGGCACAGGGGACAGGGACCCCCGGCAGCATCCCTGTGTCCCCAGGGCCAGAGCCTGGGCCAGGGCTCCTTCACCCTCTTACAAACGAGGGGCTGAGAGCGCTGAAAAAATCCCCAGCAAGGAATCAGCAAAACCAGATTGAATATTAAGGAGAGCAGCACAGAGTTCCTTGGCAAGAGTCACTCTGCTCCTGACTGGGCACTCTAGGCACACCAAAGAAACAAAGCAACAAAAAACCAAACAAAATCCAGTCAAAGAAGAAATGAACCAAAACCAGGACTTGACTGATACCTTAGACTTCAGCATTTAGCAAAAGAACAGCACTTAACAGTATTTAACCTTACTTGTAACCTAGGACTTAATGATGTAGCTCTGCAATAAAAACTTAACAATATTCAACTTAGCTTATAACTTCTATTCAATGTAACAACTTAGCAAAAGAACAACTCTTAGCAGCATTGAACTCAGCTTACAGCTTGTGACTCACCATCACTTGCAGGCCTGACTGGCTCAGCCTCCAAGGCACCCAAGCCCTCAGAGAGCAGCATTTGTGCCACATTTCCCCAGCACAGGCACTCCTGTGTGCACACAGACACCAAGAGTCAGTGCAAGGCACCTGTGAGCAATTCCCCTGAGGGCAGGGAATGCTCCCTGAGGATGTTTTGGCATCTCCCCAGCGGGCAAAGGGCTGAGCCTGGAGGAGTGGGGGGGATCGGCCCAGGCTCCGTCGTTGTTCAGGATCCCCGAGTGCAGCAAACGGGGAGAGTCCCTGCCTGGGAGAGGCCCCACTGCGAGGGAGTGGCTGGCCCAGGAGAGCTGCAAGGGCTCCTTTTTGAGCGCTGCTTGCAGGGCCCCAAGAGAGGGGCTTCAGTCCCAGCCATGGTTCATCCTGGCCGCACTTGGCACCAGCAGCTTTTGGCAGGGTGAGAACAGGGATGTTGTGCCACGCAGGGAACAGAAACAGCTGCCAGGCTGCTGCTAAAGGAACCAGGAGCTGGTTGGGCAGCAGCAGTGCCTGGAGCAGACAGTGTTTGTGAGGAGCTGAGCCCAGGGGCTGTTGGCCAAGGCCGAGGCCCAGGGAGCATTTCTCAGCTGGCAGGGCGGCCTGAGAAGGGGGGGGAATGCAGCAGCACAGGGCCCATGGAACCAAGGGACCATTGTGACACCGTGGCGCCCTGATAGACCAAGGGGCCATGGTGACACTGTGGGGCCCTGTGAGAACAAGGGACATTGGGACATTGTCACACCCCATGGAACCAAAGGTCCACTGTGACATTGCAAGGCCTCATGGAACCATGGAACCTTGGAAAGACCATTGAGACACTTCACAACCTCATGGAACCAAGGGGCTGTTGTGGCACTGAGGAGACTCATGGAATCATGGAGACCATTGTGACACTACGAGGCCCCATGGAATAAGCAAAGCATTGTGACGCTGTGGGGCACCATGGAACCAAGGAGACCATTGTGAACACTGTGGGGCACCATGAAACCAAGAGGTTTTGTGACCCTGCAGGGCTGCATGGAACCAAGGGGCCATTGTGACATTGCCAGGCCTTCTGTCATCAGTGGTGCATTGTGACACTAAGAAACCAAGGGGGACCATTGTGACACTGCAGGGCTTCATGGAACCAAAGCTCCAGGGTGACACAGAGAGGCCGCCTCATCAATGCTCCATTGTGACACCGTGGAGCCAACGGAGACCATTGTGACACCACAAACCCTCATGGTCCAAAGGCCCATTGTGACATTGCAGGGCTCACGGAACAGAGGAGTGACATGACATTGTGAGGCCTGTGGAAGCACAGAGACCATTGTGGCACTTCAAGGCCTCATGGAACTTTTGGGGCCTTTGTGACACCGTGGGACCTTCAGGAAGCTGGGAGCCATTGTGAAACTGTGGGACCCCATGGAACCAAGGCAGCCTTGTGACACCTCAGGGCCCCATAAAACCAAGGGGACACAGAACAGGTCTGGCTGGTTTGGCCTCCCGTGGGCCACCTGACTGGTCCAGCTGACCTTGGCATGTTGAGGGTCTCTTCTCATCTGCTGCTGAAACACTGGGGCTCCGTGCTTTCCTTCCTGTGGTAAAGAACTGTCCTTCTCCTCCAGGCCATGACCAGAACTGGGATTTCAAAACCAAATTCCCTTCTATCCAGGCATTGTTCCCATAGCAATATTGCCAGGACAAGTCTGTCTGCCTGTGCTTTCACAAGGGTCACCTCTCATCTGTGCCCAAAACCCTGGGGAAGGCTCTGTGCTTTCCTTCCTATGGAAGAGAACTGTCCTTCCTGGCCAGGTTCCCGTGTTCCAAATTTGGGTCCACCTCCAACACTGCCTATTGGGACAGACTGGAGGAGATTGTTGGCTTGGATCATTTCATGTGTGGGGAGGAAGGGGCAGGTCCAGCTTTTGCCCTGCCCGGTGAGCCCAGCCCTGCCCTGCCCTGGAACCCCAATCCCCCAGAGCCTCCATCCCAGCCCCGCAGTGTCTGCCAGCCCCTGGCACAGCACAGGCAATGCTCCACAGCCACCTCTGCAGCCCCCAGCCCAGCTCCTGAGGGACCAAATGACCCCAGTCCCCACCTGGGGAAGGGCCCAGGAAGACCAAGGGGTATTTAAGTCTGACCACAAGGCAAGCACACATCTTGACCCCTCCCTCCTCTTGCAATTTCCATCTGAACAACACTGGAATCCAGGTGGGGGTGCTTCTCTGTATCTTATATGTCTTTTTTTTTTCTGTGTCTACTTCTCCTATTTCTTTTCTCTGCAAATTTTGATTACCTTAAAATGGAATGGGCATAGAGATTCTGAAGTTGAATGGGCCAAGTTAATGCTTTGAGAAGTGTGTTTTGCTGATTGAATGTTACAATGTACCTTTTGGCCAAAGTTTCTCTGATTTTCTAAATTTACCAATAAAATCTGGTCAGTTGTTTTGAGCTCCTGAGGATCTCTGGTAGGTATTTCTCCAGTACATCCAACTCAGAGGACACCAATAATTGTAATTCCTTTAAAATGTCTCATGGAAAGAATTGTTTGGGGCATGGGAGTCCAGGGCTTGTGTGTCCTGCTTGGCACAGCCCAGGCAGGGCTTTCCCAGCCCCATTCCACACTCCATTTCCCAGCTGCAGCCCCTGGTGCCTCTGAGTGCTGCTTGCCCAGCCCCGGGACGCCTCCTTGTCTGCCCATTCCCCCACGGTCTCTGGGCAGGGCTGGCTCAGGGGGGGCTGCTGACATCCTCAGCAACTTGCAGAGGCTGCTGCTGAATTCTACTGCTCCAGAGGCTCGACGTGTATTCCAACTGAATGTAACATATTTTAAAAAGACAGTGAGAAAACATTTGTGAGGTCCTGCTTAGGTTTTTCTTCCTGTAATACATTGATATGTGCAATCTCCAACTGACACTGTGTCAAAGTACCAGTGTTCTGCCCTACCTGCAACCTGGGGACACTTTCATATGAGTTATGTCCCTCAGTGGGAGCCATTTAGAGTTAAAGGAAGTTTGGACTTTGAATCTGATTTTGAGTTTTTGAGGAGGTTTGGAGCACACCGGAGGCACTGATGAGTGTGATGCAAAGAGCACCAAAGGCCCAGAGGGTCATTGAAGTCCCTGTGCTGTGTCTGTGCTGCTGAGCTGGGCCGGGCTCCTGGCCCAGAGGCAGCTGCTGGCAAGGGCAGCGCTGCAGAGAGACAGCTCTGGGCAGGAGCAGCTCCTGTGCAGAGCCCAGCAGGGCTGGGGCACTGCCAGGGCCCCTCAGGGACACCAGCAGGGCACAGACTGAGCTCCCAGGGGCTCAGCACTGGCAGGGGCTGTGCCATGGCCCAGAGGGGGCTGTGTCACAGCAGCACCTCTGTGGCTGTGTCCTAGAGGCACAGAGCAGCTGGCATGTCAGCAAGGGGCTGTGTGACAGCACAGAGTGGGCTGTGTGAGCTCACAGACTGGGCTCTGACATCACAGAGTTTGTTGTGTGTGAGGTCATGGAGCAGCTCCAGCATCATAGAGGGGTCTGTGTGACATCATAGAGCAGGCTGTGATGGTCATGGTGTGTGCAGTGACGTTACAGAGCAGGGTGTGAGGTCATAGTGTGTGCAGTGACATTACAGAGTGGCAGTATGGCATCACAGAGAGGGTTGTGTGACATCGCTGATGGACTTGTGACATCGCAGAGGTGGCTGTGACATCACAGAGTAGGGTGTAAGGCCACAGAGCAGACTGTACCATCATGGAGGGTGGCTCTGTGACATCAGACTGGGTTGTGACATCGCTGGATGTCTGAGTAACATGACAGAACCGGCTGTGACATCACAGAAGAGACCGTGACATCCAGGGGTGATTTGTGACCTCAGACTGCAGCTGTGTGACAGCCCAGAGTGATATCCCAGCATTGGCTCTGTGACATCACATGGGGATTTGTTTCATCCCATGCTGGGCTTTAACATCACAGGGCCTGTGTGACATCATAGGTGGTTCTGTGGAATCACAGATGGCTCTGTGACATGACAGGGGCTGTGTGAGGTCACTGGGAGGTCCTCTGCCCGGCCCCCCTCACAGTTCCCCCAGAGCAGTCCAACCCTGCTCGTGTGCACAGGGGGGTCCCCTGTCCCCCGGGTCCCCCTGGCCCCACAGCCTCCCCAGAGGATGTTCCACGAGATCGAGCCCAGAGCCTGACACGGGGCCGGGGGCCGGGGCCCTGGGGGTGGCAGGGGACAGGGACCCCCGGCAGCATCCCCTGTGTCCCCAGGGCCAGAGCCTGGGCCAGGGCTCCTTCACCCTCTTACAAACGAGGGGCTGAGAGCGCTGAAAAATCCCCAGCAAGGAATCAGCAAAACCAGATTGAATATTAAGGGAGAGCAGCAGAGTTCCTTGGCAAGAGTCACTCTGCTCCTGACTGGGCACTCTAGGCACACCAAAGAAACAAAGCAACAAAAACCAAAACAAAATCCAGTCAAAGAAGAAATGAACCAAAACCAGGACTTGACTGATACCTTAGACTTCAGCATTTAGCAAAAGAACAGCACTTAACAGTATTTAACCTTACTTGTAACCTAGGACTTAATGATGTAGCTCTGCAATAAAACTTAACAATATTCAACTTAGCTTATAACTTCTATTCAATGTAACAACTTAGCAAAAGAACAACTCTTAGCAGCATTGAACTCAGCTTACAGCTTGTGACTCACCATCACTTGCAGGCCTGACTGGCTCAGCTCTCCAAGGCACCCAAGCCCTCAGAGAGCAGCATTTGTGCCACATTTCCCCAGCACAGGCACTCCTGTGTGCACACAGACACCAAGAGTCAGTGCAAGGCACCTGTGAGCAATTCCCCTGAGGGCAGGGAATGCCCCTGAGGATGTTTTGGCATCTCCCCAGCGGGCAAAGGGCTGAGCCTGGAGGAGGGGGGGGATCGGCCCAGGCTCCGTCGTTGTTCAGGATCCCCGAGTGCAGCAAACGGGAGAGTTCCCGCCTGGGAGAGGCCCCACTGCGAGGGAGTGGCTGGCCCAGGAGAGCTGCAAGGGCTCCTTTTGGAGCGCTGCTTGCAGGGCCCCAAGAGAGGGGCTTCAGTCCCAGCCATGGTTCATCCTGGCCGCACTTGGCACCAGCAGCTTTTTTGGCAGGGTGAGAACAGGGATGTTGTGCCACGCAGGGAACAGAAACAGCTGCCAGGGCTGCTGCTAAAGGAACCAGGAGCTGGTTGGGCAGCAGCAGTGCCTGGAGCAGACAGTGTTTGTGAGGAGCTGAGCCCAGGGGCTGTTGGCCAAGGCCGAGGCCCAGGGAGCATTTCTCAGCTGGCAGGGCGGCCTGAGAAGGGGAGGGGGGAATGCAGCAGCACAGGGCCCATGGAACCAAGGGACCATTGTGACACCGTGGCGCCCTGATAGACCAAGGGGCCATGGTGACACTGTGGGGCCCTGTGAGAACAAGGGACATTGGGACATTGTCACACCCCATGGAACCAAAGGTCCACTGTGACATTGCAAGGCCTCATGGAACCATGGAACCTTGGAAAGACCATTGAGACACTTCACAACCTCATGGAACCAAGGGGCTGTTGTGGCACTGAGGAGACTCATGGAATCATGGAGACCATTGTGACACTACGAGGCCCCATGGAATAAGCAAAGCATTGTGACGCTGTGGGGCACCATGGAACCAAGGAGACCATTGTGACACTGTGGGGCACCATGAAACCAAGAGGCCTTTGTGACCCTGCAGGGCTGCATGGAACCAAGGGGCCATTGTGACATTGCCAGGCCTTCTGTCATCAGTGGTGCATTGTGACACTAAGAAACCAAGGGGGGACCATTGTGACACTGCAGGGCTTCATGGAACCAAAGCTCCAGGGTGACACAGAGAGGCCGCCTCATCAATGCTCCATTGTGACACCGTGGAGCCAACGGAGACCATTGTGACACCACCACAAAACCCTCATGGTCCAAAGGCCCATTGTGACATTGCAGGGCTCACGGAACAGAGGAGTGACATGACATTGTGAGGCCTGTGGAAGCACAGAGACCATTGTGGCACTTCAAGGCCTCATGGAATCCTTGGGGCCTTTGTGACACCGCTGGGACCTTCAGGAAGCTGGGAGCCATTGTGAAACTGTGGGACCCCATGGAACCAAGGCAGCTTTGTGACACCAGGGCCCCATAAAACCAAGGGGACACAGAACAGGTCTGGCTGGTTTGGCCTCCCGTGGGCCACCTGACTGGTCCAGCTGACCTTGGCATGTTGAGGGTCTCTTCTCATCTGCTGCTGAAACACTGGGGCTCCGTGCTTTCCTTCCTGTGGTAAAGAACTGTCCTTCTCCTCCAGGCCATGACCAGAACTGGGATTTCAAAACCAAATTCCCTTCTATCCAGGCATTGTTCCCATAGCAATATTGCCAGGACAAGTCTGTCTGCCTGTGCTTTCACAAGGGTCACCTCTCATCTGTGCCCAAAACCCTGGGGAAGGCTCTGTGCTTTCCTTCCTATGGAAGAGAACTGTCCTTCCTGGCCAGGTTCCCGTGTCTCCAAATTTGGGTCCACCTCCAACACTGCCTATTGGGACAGACTGGAGGAGATTGTTGGCTTGGATCATTTCATGTGTGTGGGGAGGAAGGGGCAGGTCCAGCTTTGCCCTGCCCGGTGAGCCCAGCCCTGCCCTGCCCTGGAACCCCAATCCCCCAGAGCCTCCATCCCAGCCCCGCAGTGTCTGCCAGCCCCTGGCACAGCACAGGCAATGCTCCACAGCCACCTCTGCAGCCCCCAGCCCAGCTCCTGAGGGACCAAATGACCCCAGTCCCCACCTGGGGAAGGGCCCAGGAAGACCAAGGGGTATTTAAGTCTGACCACAAGGCAAGCACACATCTTGACCCTCCCTCCTCTTGCAATTTCCATCTGAACAACACTGGAATCCCAGGTGGGGTGCTTCTCTGTATCTTATATATCTTTCTTTCTTTCTGTGTCTACTTCTCCTATTTCTTTTCTCTGCAAATTTTGATTACCTTAAAATGGAATGGGCATAGAGATTCTGAAGTTGAATGGGCCAAGTTAATGCTTTGAGAAGTGTGTTTTGTTGATTGAATGTTACAATGTACCTTTGGCCAAAGTTTCTCTGATTTTCTAAATTTACCAATAAAATCTGGTCAGTTGTTTTGAGCTCCTGAGGATCTCTGGTAGGTATTTCTCCAGTACATCCAACTCAGAGGACACCAATAATTGTAATTCCTTTAAAATGTCTCATGGAAAGAATTGTTTGGGGCATGGGAGTGCGGGCTTGTGTGTCCTGCTTGGCACAGCCCAGGCAGGGGCTTTCCCAGCCCCATTCCACACTCCATTTCCCAGCTGCAGCCCCTGGTGCCTCTGAGTGCTGCTTGCCCAGCCCCGGGACGCTCTCCTTGTCTGCCCATTCCCCACGGTCTCTGGGCAGAGCTGGCTCAGTGGGGGCTGCTGACATCCTACATTTGTGAGGTCCTGCTTAGGTTTTTCTTCCTGTAATACATTGATATGTGCAATCTCCAACTGACACTGTGTCAAAGTAGGGAGAGTGGTAAGGTACTGTTTTCTATCAGTTTGCAAGCTGTGCACACAATCCCAGTGTGGCTCGGCTTGGTTGTTCGCAGTATTCGGAAGGTGCCGCCTCCGGCATCCCGGAGGCGAAGAAGCGGCTTTCTTCGCGCAAAGAGCATTGTGCCGGTCGCGGAGGTGCCGGAATCGCGGCTTCTGCCGAAAGAAGCCAAGGACCGGCGCTTAGCTCGGGCGAGCGCCGTACCTTCGTCTTTAGCGTCTCTTGTCGCCTACACCTAAGCAAAAAGCTTTTTCCACTATGTCTCGCAAGGAGAAACTGTGCCAGTACAGAAATCATCTCCTATCGTGTTCTAGAGGTGCACAGAGTCTGCAGAGCGTTTTGCAAGAAGCAAAAGAAAGTAGTCCAAAACGACTTGCATTCGAATGTTAGCGTGAATAAAATCGCAGGAGAGTGGTAAGGTACTGTTTTCTATCAGTTTGCAAGCTGTGCACACAATCCCAGTGTGGCTCGGCTTGGTTGTTCGCATTTTTCGGAAGGTGCCGCCTCCGGCTCCCCGGAGGCGAAGAAGCGGCTTCTTCGCGCAAAGAGCATTGTGCCGGGTCGGTGTGCCCCGAAGCGCGGCTTCTGCCGAAAGAAGCCAGGGACCGGCGCTTAGCTCGGGCGAGTGCCACAGGGGACCTTCGTCTTTAGCGTCTCTTGTCGCCTACAGCTAGACAAAAGCTTTTTCCACTATGTCTCGCAAGGAGAAACTGTGCCAGTACAGAAATCATCTCCTATCGTGTTCTAGAGGTGCACAGAGTTTCTGCAGAGCGTTTTGCAAGAAGCAAAAGAAAGTAGTCCAAAACGACTTGCATTCGAATGTTAGCGTGAATAAAATCGCAGGAGAGTGGTAAGGTACTGTTTTCTATCAGTTTGCAAGCTGTGCACACAATCCCAGTGTGGCTCGGCTTGGTTGTTCGCCTCGGAAGGTGCCGCCTGCCTCCGGCTCCCCGGAGGCGAAGAAGCGGCTTCTTCGCAACTTAGCAAAGAGCATTGTGCCGGTCGAAAGAGCATTGGACCGGCGTTAGCGGCCGGGCCGAAGAAGCCAAGGACCGGCGCTTAGCCTGGCGAGCGCCCCTTGTCGCCTTTAGCGCCTCTTTGTCGCCAAAAGCTTTTTCCACTATGTCTCGCAAGGAGAAACTGTGCCAGTACAGAAATCATCTCCTATCGTGTTCTAGAGGTGCACAGAGCTCTGCAGAGCGTTTTGCAAGAAGCAAAAGAAAGTAGTCCAAAACGACTTGCATTCGAATGTTAGCGTGAATAAAATCGCAGGAGAGTGGTAAGGTACTGTTTTCTATCAGTTTGCAAGCTGTGCACACAATCCCAGTGTGGCTCGGCTTGGTTGTTCGCCGGAAGGTGCCGCCTCCCGCTCCCCGGAGGCGAAGAAGCGGCTTCTTCGCAAAGAGCATTGTGCCGGTCGTGCCGGTCGCGGTGTGCTCCGCGCGGCTTCTGCCGAAAGAAGCCAAGGACCGGCGCTTAGCTCGGGCGAGCCGCACCTTCGTCTTTAGCGCCTCTTGTCGCCTACAGCTAAGCAAAAAGCTTTTCCACTATGTCTCGCAAGGAGAAACTGTGCCAGTACAGAAATCATCTCCTATCGTGTTCTAGAGGTGCACAGAGTCTGCAGAGCGTTTTGCAAGAAGCAAAAGAAAGTAGTCCAAAACGACTTGCATTCGAATGTTAGCGTGAATAAAATCGCAGGAGAGTGGTAAGGTACTGTTTTCTATCAGTTTGCAAGCTGTGCACACAATCCCAGTGTGGCTCGGCTTGGTTGTTCGCCTTTCGGAAGGTGCCGCCTCTCCGCCCCGGAGGCGAAGAAGCGGCTTCTTCGCGCAAAGAGCATTGTGCCGGTCGCGGTGTGTGCACCAAGCGCGGCTTCTGCCGAAAGAAGCCAGGGGACCGGCGCTTAGCTCGGGCGAGTGCCGTACCTTCGCCTTTAGCGCCTCTTGTCGCCTACACCTAAGCAAAAAGCTTTTTCCACTATGTCTCGCAAGGAGAAACTGTGCCAGTACAGAAATCATCTCCTATCGTGTTCTAGAGGTGCACAGAGCTCTGCAGAGCGTTTTGCAAGAAGCAAAAGAAAGTAGTCCAAAACGACTTGCATTCGAATGTTAGCGTGAATAAAATCGCAGGAGAGTGGTAAGGTACTGTTTTCTATCAGTTTGCAAGCTGTGCACAATCCCAGTGTGGCTCGGCTTGGTTGTTCGCCTTCGGAAGGTGCCGCCTCCGGCTCCCCGGAGGCGAAAGAAGCGGCTTCTTCGCGCAAAGAGCATTGTGCCGGTCGCGGTGTGCCGGAAGCGCGGCTTCTGCCGAAAGAAGCCAAGGACCGGCGCTTAGCTCGGGCGAGAGTGCCGTACCTTCGCCTTTTAGCGCCTCTTGTCGCCTACACCTAAGCAAAAAGCTTTTTCCACTATGTCTCGCAAGGAGAAACTGTGCCAGTACAGAAATCATCTCCTATCGTGTTCTAGAGGTGCACGGAGCTCTGCAGAGCGTTTTGCAAGAAGCAAAAGAAAGTAGTCCAAAACGACTTGCATTCGAATGTTAGCGTGAATAAAATCGCAGGAGAGTGGTAAGGTACTGTTTTCTATCAGTTTGCAAGCTGTGCACACAATCCCAGTGTGGCTCGGCTTGGTTGTTCGCCTTTTCGGAAGGTGCCGCCTCTCCGGCTCCCGGAGGCGAAGAAGCGGCTTCTTCGCGCAAAGAGCATTGTGCCGGTCGCGGTGTGTCAAGCGCGGCTTCTGCCGAAAGAAGCCAGGGACCGGCGCTTAGCTCGGGCGAGCGCCGCACCTTCGCCTTTAGCGCCTCTTGTCGCCTACAGCTAAGCAAAAAGCTTTTTCCACTATGTCTCGCAAGGAGAAACTGTGCCAGTACAGAAATCATCTCCTATCGTGTTCTAGAGGTGCACAGAGTCTGCAGAGCGTTTTGCAAGAAGCAAAAGAAAGTAGTCCAAAACGACTTGCATTCGAATGTTAGCGTGAATAAAATCGCAGGAGAGTGGTAAGGTACTGTTTTCTATCAGTTTGCAAGCTGTGCACACAATCCCAGTGTGGCTCGGCTTGGTTGTTCGCCTTTTCGGAAGGTGCCGCCTCTCCGGCCCCCGGAGGCGAAGAAGCGGCTTCTTCGCGCAAAGAGCATTGTGCCGGTCGCGGTGTGTCCGAAGCGCGGCTTCTGCCGAAAGAAGCCAGGACCGGCGCTTAGCTCGGGCGAGTGCCGTACCTTCGCCTTTAGCGTCTCTTGTCGCCTACAGCTAAGCAAAAAGCTTTTCCACTATGTCTCGCAAGGAGAAACTGTGCCAGTACAGAAATCATCTCCTATCGTGTTCTAGAGGTGCACGGAGTCTGCAGAGCGTTTTGCAAGAAGCAAAAGAAAGTAGTCCAAAACGACTTGCATTCGAATGTTAGCGTGAATAAAATCGCAGGAGAGTGGTAAGGTACTGTTTTCTATCAGTTTGCAAGCTGTGCACACAATCCCAGTGTGGCTCGGCTTGGTTGTTCGCCTTTCGGAAGGTGCCGCTCTCTCCGGCTCCCGGAGGCGAAGAAGCGGCTTCTTCGCGCAAAGAGCATTGTGCCGGTCGCGGTGTGCTCTGAAGCGCGGCTTCTGCCGAAAGAAGCCAAGGACCGGCGCTTAGCTCGGGCGAGCGCCGTACCTTCGTCTTTAGCGTCTCTTGTCGCCTACACCTAAGCAAAAAGCTTTTCCACTATGTCTCGCAAGGAGAAACTGTGCCAGTACAGAAATCATCTCCTATCGTGTTCTAGAGGTGCACAGAGCTCTGCAGAGCGTTTTGCAAGAAGCAAAAGAAAGTAGTCCAAAACGACTTGCATTCGAATGTTAGCGTGAATAAAATCGCAGGAGAGTGGTAAGGTACTGTTTTCTATCAGTTTGCAAGCTGTGCACACAATCCCAGTGTGGCTCGGCTTGGTTGTTCGCCTTTCGGAAGGTGCCGCCTTCTCCGCCCCGGAGGCGAAGAAGCGGCTTCTTCGCGCAAAGAGCATTGTGCCGGTCGCAGAGCACTGTGCCGGTAGCGGGTGTGTCCTGAACCGAGCGGCTTCTGTTAGTTGGAAATTATAAAGGGTTATTTTATACAATGCTCTTGTCAGAAGGTGTTTACCAGCAGTCCATGGACAGTCTGACCACCCTGCAACTGTCCTTCGGTGTAATATTCCTCTGAAAACCCTCTCTAAAGTCTTACATTTTACAAAAAGTACAAAGGACGCGCGAGGGAGCAGGAGTAAAGTGCTGGATGCTCCCGGAGAAGCTTCTCATAGGCTGCTAATTAAGGGTGCAACAGGTCACCAATTAACCCTTTTCCTGAGAGTTAGTTGATGCAGTGGTCTAAGAGTTTCCTTCCTCCTCTTCTCCAAGGTGCTGGCAGAGTCACAGCATGCCTCTGAAGGGAGTGCTGCTGAACGGAGCCCGTGCAGTCCAGAGGAATTTCCTGGGCCTGCAGGGAGTACTCAAAGTGGCAGTGAGGTGGTAAGTGTAGGGGCCATGATTCGGGGATGAGCTTAGCATGGCTGTGTTGGGATTATGCTGCCAGTAGCACCTCCCTCCCTGCCAAACTCCAGAGAAAGTTCTTGACCACTTGCAGAGAAGCATAAAGTTAACAATCAGGTGTGCTCCTGTGGCCAGGGCAGCCCTGGAGGGAGAAAGAGATGGGGAGAAGGAGATATTGGGAAGGAGGTTGTAAGAAGAGGGTAGTTGAGAGCAATCAGAGCCTGCTGGAGCATCCACGGTGCTGGCCATCCTTTACATTGTGCATTTTCAACTACTCAAAATTTGGTTTTTAGGAACAAGAATTCTACTACTCTTTTCGATTAAAACCTTAAGGGAAAAGGGTTTTCCACCTTCTGCAAAACTCTTTATACATCACTCAGATTTTCTGAAGAACAGATGACTGTCTATATGAGTGAGCTATAACAAGGATGGTCTCAGAAGAAACACGTATAATTTCAGAAGTAATTTTCAAATTTAGTCAGCCAGATCCAAGTGGCTGTACTTAAATCTCCTACTAGCCATTTGGCTTCTAAATCATGAGGCAGAATCATGAATAACAGATGTTTTGTGATGAGGAGTGACTAAAAGCTGAGTACTTTGAGATCTGAGTATTTTAGACCATGACAGCCTTCTAGGTAGCTGGGCATAAAAATTACCCTTCTTCCTCCTGCTCTCAAATCTTATGCTGGAGATGAGAGTGTAGTTTGTTATTGCTACTGAGACTTTTGCTGGAAATTTTTTAACGTCTCCCTGTAATTTTTTTAGAGAATCAAATTTGATTTCTTCCCTTACTTCTCCCATCTTCAAGAAGTCTACTTTGGAAATAGAATGAGCTCTTCAGCATTTTTATTTTGTTCTGCTTTGAAGAAAAAGCACTGTAAATCACCTAGAAAATGCTTTCCATGGAAAAATATTTTCCAAGCAGATAAAATTCACCCTTTCAAAAACACTTCTCCACTGCTGTGATGCATGCAAATTTTATTTTGTAAACAATGGCTTTGGTTTGAAAATGAAAGAAAGGTTTCACTTCACTGACTGACATTATTTTGCTTGGCTTTATAGAAGACTATTAGAAGGCTAAAATCACCACCTACAATTAATGATGCGTCAATGTTTACACAGGTCCATTCATATGATGGTACAACCTGGATAGAGATTATCTCTTTCAAAGTGGGAAAGGCAGGCTCCTACTGCACTGCTTAAGCTGTAGCATCTCAATGTTAACAGAGGGTTAAATCTGCACTGGTGAAAAATTGACATGAACATATTGATTTTGATTAAATATTGTTACAAGGCAGATTTTACGCTGCATGTTTTCCCTGTCTCAGTGTCTTTTAATTTCTGAGGCTTGTTATGTTAATTCCAGTACTACTTAGATTTGATCATAACTACCAAAACAGTGCATCTTTTTAAGAACTAGCTTGAATTTTAACCATGAGAGTGATGCTGTCATTCCCCTGCCTAGAACTTTAGGACTGACATCTCTTTTAAGTAGAAAATGCTCTATGGGTTCCTAGCTTTGCTGTTTGCACTGTGAGTAAGGTGGGATTCAGGCACCTGGTGTTCAAAAGAATGGGAGTCATCTACACCTTCAGCACTGGAATTGGCCTGCTAGAGCCAACAGGTTATAGACCCTCCTGATGCAGTGGTGAGTATTGGTGTAATATTAAAAGTCAGCCAAGACATGCAGCACGTAGTGAACTAACAGTTAAAAGGGCAGAATTGTTAGATTAGTTATACATGATGTGGGCAGTTCTTGATTTCATGCCGAACATTGTAGACATAAGAAATGTGACAGTATTCACTGTCACACAGCAAATGTATCTTTTTTCTGTTCATTTCAGTTCCATCACAAAAGAGCATTCATTGAAAGTTTCTTTGATATTAACTCCTGTGAAGTAATAAAAGAAAACAGTGGACTCCTAGTGATAAAACAACTCAACAACAAAAATTATTCAAATTCTGAAAAGTTGAACAATGTTCAAACTTTGGTGCAATCTCGTGTAATCCAAAATGGCAAAAAGTGTAAAAATCTTGCAAAGACATATAGGGTGCATCTTATTAAGGGTGTGTGATTAACAACATAGATGTTTGTGAAATGGAGGCTCTACTGGAGCTTTTTATCATTTTAGTGCATCAGTTAGATAGTCACTTGATGCAATTAAATGACTCTATTTGATAGAGCAGGCAGCAACATTTTAATGGGCATTTGCCTTCTACATTTTCCTCTAGAGATGGAGGTTTTTAATAGGAAAGACTGTGGCCAGAAAATCTGGAGAGGAGCAACGTACCATAAACCTGGAAAGTAGCTTGTCTTGCATCATTTGCTTTTCTGCAAATACTACCTCATATGTGTACAGAAAAAAAAAAACAAAACCCAACAAAAATCAACTAGAAAAAGTAACTCTTAAACATATAATGGGGTAATAATAATAGGTTTTTAAAAATCTGCAGATTGTTTTTCCAAATTCCTCTCCCAGCCATGTCCTAAAGAACATTTTTTCACAGAGAAAATGGCTGCAAGATTGATGGAGTTCCATTCAATCATCATATGTTGATTAGCATACGCTTAATAAAAGCTTATTAGCACATGCTCCAGTCTAAGCATGTCACTCAGAGAAGGTATAACAATATTGATGCTTTTTTTTTTACTGTGACAGAAACATGGGTACACTGGTTCTGCAATTTTAAAATCATCAGGCAAAAAAAATATAAGAAGCAATGCCACACTTTTTATTTTATAAAATGGAGATCAGAATGGGTTTCAGTAATTCTTCTTGCTCCTATTCATTTGAAATTAGAGTACCTAACTGTTTTTTCTCATAAATGCCACTTCAAGTGATGCTTTATTGCCTTCGGCTATGAAAGAGGACAATACATTTTAATTTGTATTGCTATAATTAAGCCTGAAATTTGATTTGATTTGATTTTTTATATAGTCTCCTGGTCAGGCATTGTGATGATGATATTTTGCTGTTCAGAATTCAGGACTACAAAATAATACTATTTTGGCCAGAGTAATGTGACGGGTGATGCAAGATTTGCAGTTCTAACAGGTTAACAAGTGTTATTTTTCTCTGTCACTTTCACCAATCTCATCAGAAGAAGACCTTATCATAGTTTTATTTTTGTTGTTTTTTTTTTTTAATAAATTTTTAAGTGAATTTCAATGTCATTTTTTCTCACTTAAATTCCAGGTATATGATACAGATAATAGCTGGACTTTAGACTCATTTAACTCTAACAGTAATACCAAATCCTTTAGCTGATGGAGAACAGCAGTACCTTAATCCCATTTTATCCTGCAGGAGATTGACTTTCTCTGGTTCCATTTGATGACAATAAAAAAACCATGACAGGCAGAACAAACTCATATTGCTGTGGGCAACTACTTTTGGTAGAAATCAATCCCTGTCTTTTTCAGGGAGCAGGTGTCCTTTGTCTGGCTATCACGAGCATTCCATGTGGTTATGAAGAGAGCATTGAGTTTTGGCAGGTCCAGACTTTAAAACATCGGGAGGAATAGCACGTGCTTGGTTGGCATCCTCAATCTTTTGGGATTTCTGGGATGTGCTCAGGCACATCATTCCTCTTCTCTCAAGACTATCAAAAGTTCCTCCTTCCTCAAGATCATCCAGCAACATTATTTTCTTGGCAGCAGGACCAAAACTTCTACAAACAGGCCTACCCAGAGCCTAGCCTAGTCTAAATGAAGTATGTAAAGAAAGATGGAAATGAGGTTTTTAGATAATTCACATCCAAATTTAGGAAAACAGGATATCTTTCTAGAAATGCAACTCTTTTCAATTCTCAAGGCTCGCAAAGCTTCATTTTAAAATTTTGCTGATATTTCTTTATCTACTTTTTTCCTGGGTTTTGTACCTATTTTAAATTAGTTCTGGTTTACAATTGCACAACATTCAAAGAAAAAACAAAAGTAAATACTCATCACATTTGTTGTAGCTCATTAACCTACTATTGAGCTGAGTTTTGATATTTTCCTAATCGTTATGGGTATACAGAGCGTTTTTATTCATTCCAGATTTAGTTTCAAAACTACCTGACACTGTTTTATGTGAAAGCTAGTGGAGAATCTATATTGCTTGCAGTGAACAACCCAGCAGCAATCAGAGAATGTCCACATTATAAGGAGTGCCCGTGGAGATACTATGAAGTACAGCTGTTCACAGAAAAAGAATTTAACTGGTTTTGGTTGTTTGTTTTGTGTTTGGTTGGTTTGGGGTTTTGTTTTTTTTTTGGTTTGGCTTTTTGTTTTGTTTGGGGTTTTTGATTTGGTTTGGTTTTTTTTTTTTTTTCCTTTTCCTTTGGTTCTCTTTTTTTGTTTGTTTGAGTTTTTTTGGGGAGGTTTTGGTTTTATTTCTTTATTTCTTTATTTTAACTAGGCGGTTTCCACAAAGTTTTTCCAAAAAGACAAGTCTTTCTACATCTACTTTTAAGGTCATTAATATCTGTCTTCTACCCCCAAAAGACCTTTTGAAAGGTTAGACACATTTTAGTTGTACTTTCTGGGCTTAACACTGCTGTTCTCTTGCAGAGTTCTCGTTTTCTTTCAGGTCACACAAAAATTTTGTTAGAATTTGTAAAAACTCCATACAAAGCATTCCACCCCAACCACCCCTATGATACAAGGTGGCTACAGGACTTGAAGTCAGATGTACACCTATTGGAGCCCTTGGAAGAACCATCGCACATATCAACCTCTTCAGAGACATCCAGAAGGTTCAGAACCTGAATTTCCACAGGTTTTCTATTTTTCCTACTAATAAGTAAGCTTCTCAGATTACCTGGGTTCAGGTTGTAAACTGGAGAGTGATAAAAAAATCAACAAAATGCTAAAGGAAAGAATAGGGTTACTTTTTCCTCAAAGATTTCTTGAAGCAATTATCTTATACCAATGGTTTGAAGAGTTGATGTGGTTTAGAAAATTTTCAAAGTTTATGTGGGTGAAGGAAAGAAAAAAACTTCTTCTAATTTTCTTCTAATACATTTCTGTAGAGATGTGGTTTAGACAGAGCATGCAGTTGATGACAGACAAAGAAGCACAAATTTGGACAGAAATACTGGGGGTTAGGTTTCACCTCATTGGCAGGGTGTCCAACTGTATGGAGGCCAGACAAGCAAGGATAAGGAGAAAAAATTGTCCCTCTTATTTCAGAACTGTGCTTTATCCATCCCAAAGTGGAGTGAATCAATGGCTGCACTTGGCCTTCTCTGGTTGGAATTCCCAGATATCTCATCCCTGCCATTGTGTCAGGCAGACTGTGTCGGCAAAAGGGATAAGGGACACGAGCCTTCCCAGAAGCAGCAAACTGTGCATTATCCTACCTAAGGAAGTTCTGGATCAGTACATATTTGAACGTTTTGCTCAGTTTTGCTAGAATAGGGTTTTTCTTTGATGTTCCTTGTCATGGGATTGGAGACTTTTCCCAGGGATAAGTTGCTGTCTGTTACCACAGCTGAATTTGTCTAGATGCTTGAAAGCAGTTGAATGGTACCAAGGCATGAATTATTGAATTCCTCAAAAGTGGCAGAATGGAACATTCATAACATCAACTGTTACCTTGCTGAGAGACTTCACAAGAATTTGATCTTTCCTGTCTCAGCTTGAAGTGGTGGATCTGAGGAGGACGGAGAGCAGCATGTGGCTGCCACATCAAAACCAGGAAGCTGCAAAGGTGCTGCAGATCTTGTAACCGACCACTAGCGAAGGAAAAGGCAGTTGTCCAAAAGTGCTTGCATTCGAATATTAGAGTGAATAAAATCGCAGGAGTGTGGTAAGGTACTGTTTTCTATCAGTTTGCAAGCTGTGCACACAATCCCAGTGTGGCTCGGCTTGGTTGTTCGCCTTCGGAAGGTGCCGCCTCTCCGGCTCCCGGAGGCGAAGAAGCGGCTTCTTCGCGCAAAGAGCATTGTGCCGGTCGCAGAGCACTGTGCCGGTCGCGGTGTGTCCGAAGCGCGGCTTCTGCCGAAAGAAGCCAAGGACCGGCGCTTAGCTCGGGCGAGTGCCGTACCTTCGTCTTTAGCGTCTCTTGTCGCCTACAGCTAAGCAAAAAGCTTTTCCACTATGTCTCGCAAGGAGAAACTGTGCCAGTACAGAAATCATCTCCTATCGTGTTCTAGAGGTGCACAGAGCTCTGCAGAGCGTTTTGCAAGAAGCAAAAGAAAGTAGTCCAAAACGACTTGCATTCGAATGTTAGCGTGAATAAAATCGCAGGAGAGTGGTAAGGTACTGTTTTCTATCAGTTTGCAAGCTGTGCACACAATCCCAGTGTGGCTCACTTGGTTGTTCCCAGAAGGTGGCTCCCATCCCGGAGGCGAAGAAGCAAAGACTTAAAGAGCATTGTGCCGGTCGCGGTGTTCGCGGCTCCCGGAGGCGAAGCGAGCGGCACCTTCGTCTTTAGCGTCTCTTGTCGCAAAATTTTTCCACTATGTCTCGCAAGGAGAAACTGTGCCAGTACAGAAATCATCTCCTATCGTGTTCTAGAGGTGCACAGAGCTCTGCAGAGAGTTTTGCAAGAAGCAAAAGAAAGTAGTCCAAAACGACTTGCATTCGAATGTTAGCGTGAATAAAATCGCAGGAGAGTGGTAAGGTACTGTTTTCTATCAGTTTGCAAGCTGTGCACACAATCCCAGTGTGGCTCGGCTTGGTTGTTCGCCTTTCGGAAGGTGCCGCTCTTTCCCGGAGGCGAAGAAGCGGCTTCTTCGCGCAAAGAGCGGTGTCTCTTGCTTCGCCGAAAGAAGCCAGGGACCGGCGCTTAGCTAAGCAACCTTCGTCGCTTTAGCGTCTCTTGTCGCCTACAGTCAAAAAGCTTTTCCACTATGTCTCGCAAGGAGAAACTGTGCGTAGAAGAAATCATCTCCTATCGTGTTCTAGAGGTGCACAGAGCTCTGCAGAGCGTTTTGCAAGAAGCAAAAGAAAGTAGTCCAAAACGACTTGCATTCGAATGTTAGCGTGAATAAAATCGCAGGAGAGTGGTAAGGTACTGTTTTCTATCAGTTTGCAAGCTGTGCACACAATCCCAGTGTGGCTCGGCTTGGTTGTTCGCTTTTCGGAAGGTGCCGCCTCTCCGGCTCCCGGAGGCGAAGAAGCGGCTTCTTCGCGCAAAGAGCATTGTGCCGGTCGCGGTGTGCCGGTCGAAGCGCGGCTTCTGCCGAAAGAAGCCAGGGACCGGCGCTTAGCTCGGGCGAGCGCCGTACCTTCGTCTTTAGCGTCTCTTGTCGCCTACAGCTAAGCAAAAAGCTTTTCCACTATGTCTCGCAAGGAGAAACTGTGCCAGTACAGAAATCATCTCCTATCGTGTTCTAGAGGTGCACAGAGCTCTGCAGAGCGTTTTGCAAGAAGCAAAAGAAAGTAGTCCAAAACGACTTGCATTCGAATGTTAGCGTGAATAAAATCGCAGGAGAGTGGTAAGGTACTGTTTTCTATCAGTTTGCAAGCTGTGCACACAATCCCAGTGTGGCTCGGCTTGGTTGTTCGCTTTCGGAAGGTGCCGCTCTCCGGCTCCCGGAGGCGAAGAAGCGGCTTCTTCGCGCAAAGAGCATTGTGCCGGTCGCGGTGTGTCCGAAGCGCGGCTTCTGCCGAAAGAAGCCAAGGACCGGCGCTTAGCTCGGGCGAGCGCCGTACCTTCGCGTCTTTAGCGTCTCTTGTCGCCTACAGCTAAGCAAAAAGCTTTTCCACTATGTCTCGCAAGGAGAAACTGTGCCAGTACAGAAATCATCTCCTATCGTGTTCTAGAGGTGCACAGAGCTCTGCAGAGCGTTTTGCAAGAAGCAAAAAGAAAGTAGTCCAAAACGACTTGCATCTGAATGTTAGCGTGAATAAAATCGCAGGAGAGTGGTAAGGTACTGTTTCTATCAGTTTGCAAGCTGTGCACACAATCCCAGTGTGGCTCGGCTTGGTTGTTCGCCTTTCGGAAGGTGCCGCCTCTCCGGCTCCCGGAGGCGAAGAAGCGGCTTCTTCGCGCAAAGAGCATTGTGCCGGTCGCGGTGTGCTCGAAGCGCGGCTTCTGCCGAAAGAAGCCAGGGACCGGCGCTTAGCTCGGGCGAGCGCCGTACCTTCGTCTTTAGCGTCTCTTGTCGCCTACACCTAAGCAAAAAGCTTTTCCACTATGTCTCGCAAGGAGAAACTGTGCCAGTACAGAAATCATCTCCTATCGTGTTCTAGAGGTGCACAGAGCTCTGCAGAGCGTTTTGCAAGAAGCAAAAGAAAGTAGTCCAAAACGACTTGCATTCGAATGTTAGCGTGAATAAAATCGCAGGAGAGTGGTAAGGTACTGTTTTCTATCAGTTTGCAAGCTGTGCACACAATCCCAGTGTGGCTCGGCTTGGTTGTTCGCCTTTTCGGAAGGTGCCGCCTCTCCGGCTCCCGGAGGCGAAGAAGCGGCTTCTTCGCGCAAAGAGCATTGTGCCGGTCGCGGTGTGCTCCGAAGCGCGGCTTCTGCCGAAAGAAGCCAGGGACCGGCGCTTAGCTCGGGCGAGCGCCGTACCTTCGTCTTTAGCGTCTCTTGTCGCCTACATGAAAGCAAAAAGCTTTTCCACTATGTCTCGCAAGGAGAAACTGTGCCAGTACAGAAATCATCTCCTATCGTGTTCTAGAGGTGCACAGAGCTCTGCAGAGCGTTTTGCAAGAAGCAAAAGAAAGTAGTCCAAAACGACTTGCATTCGAATGTTAGCGTGAATAAAATCGCAGGAGAGTGGTAAGGTACTGTTTTCTATCAGTTTGCAAGCTGTGCACACAATCCCAGTGTGGCTCGGCTTGGTTGTTCGCCTTTCGGAAGGTGCCGCCTCTCCGGCTCCCGGAGGCGAAGAAGCGGCTTCTTCGCGCAAAGAGCATTGTGCCGGGTCGCAGGTGTGCTCGAAGCGCGGCTTCTGCCGAAAGAAGCCAGGGACCGGCGCTTAGCTCGGGCGAGCGCCGTACCTTCGTCTTTAGCGTCTCTTGTCGCCTACAGCTAAGCAAAAAGCTTTTCCACTATGTCTCGCAAGGAGAAACTGTGCCAGTACAGAAATCATCTCCTATCGTGTTCTAGAGGTGCACAGAGCTCTGCAGAGCGTTTTGCAAGAAGCAAAAGAAAGTAGTCCAAAACGACTTGCATTCGAATGTTAGCGTGAATAAAATCGCAGGAGAGTGGTAAGGTACTGTTTTCTATCAGTTTGCAAGCTGTGCACACAATCCCAGTGTGGCTCGGCTTGGTTGTTCGCCTTTTCGGAAGGTGCCGCTCCAGAAAAGAAAGAGCATTGTGCCGGTCGCGGTTCCCGGAGGCGAAGAAGCGGCTTCTTTCGCGCAAAGAGCATTGTGCCGGTCGCGTGTTCTGTGTGTTTTCCAAAAGAAAAGTCCAAAACGCGGCTTCGAATGTTGCCGAATAAAAAGAAGCCAGGGACCGGCGCTTAGCTCGGGCGAGCGCCGTACCTTCGTCTTTAGCGTCTCTTTGTCGCCTACAGCTAAGCAAAAAGCTTTTCCACTATGTCTCGCAAGGAGAAACTGTGCCAGTACAGAAATCATCTCCTATCGTGTTCTAGAGGTGCACAGAGCTCTGCAGAGCGTTTTGCAAGAAGTTCCAAAAAGAAAGTAGCCAAAACTACTTGCATTCGAATGTTAGCGTGAATAAAATCGCAGGAGAGTGGTAAGGTACTGTTTTCTAT
This sequence comes from Emberiza elegans, assembly GCA_024865655.1. Taxonomy (NCBI): domain Eukaryota; kingdom Metazoa; phylum Chordata; class Aves; order Passeriformes; family Fringillidae; genus Emberiza; species Emberiza elegans. The sequence continues at coordinate 58,244 of JALJVW010003279.1, forward strand.
CAGTTTGCAAGCTGTGCACACAATCCCAGTGTGGCTCGGCTTGGTTGTTCGCCTTTCGGAAGGTGCCGCTCTCTCCGGCTCCCGGAGGCGAAGAAGCGGCTTCTTCGCGCAAAGAGCATTGTGCCGGTCGCGGTGTGCTCCAAGCGCGGCTTCTGCCGAAAGAAGCCAGGGACCGGCGCTTAGCTCGGGCGAGCGCCGTACCTTCGTCTTTAGCGTCTCTTGTCGCCTACAGCTAAGCAAAAAGCTTTTCCACTATGTCTCGCAAGGAGAAACTGTGCCAGTACAGAAATCATCTCCTATCGTGTTCTAGAGGTGCACAGAGCTCTGCAGAGCGTTTTGCAAGAAGCAAAAGAAAGTAGTCCAAAACGACTTGCATTCGAATGTTAGCGTGAATAAAATCGCAGGAGAGTGGTAAGGTACTGTTTTCTATCAGTTTGCAAGCTGTGCACACAATCCCAGTGTGGCTCGGCTTGGTTGTTCGCCTTTCGGAAGGTGCCGCCTCTCCGGCTCCCGGAGGCGAAGAAGCGGCTTCTTTCGCGCAAAGAGCATTGTGCCGGTCGCAGAGCACTGTGCCGGTAGCGGTGTGCTCCGAACCGCGGCTTCTGTTAGTTGGAAATTATAAAGGGTTATTTTATACAATGCTCTTGTCAGAAGGTGTTTACCAGCAGTCCATGGACAGTCTGACCACCCTGCAACTGTCCTTCGGTGTAATATTCCTCTGGAAAACCCTCTCTAAAGTCTTACATTTTACAAAAAGTACAAAGGACGCGCGAGGGAGCAGGAGTAAAGTGCTGGATGCTCCCGGAGAAGCTTCTCATAGGCTGCTAATTAAGGGTGCAACAGGTCACCAATTAACCCTTTTCCTGAGAGTTAGTTGATGCAGTGGTCTAAGAGTTTCCTTCCTCCTCTTCTCCAAGGTGCTGGCAGAGTCACAGCATGCCTCTGAAGGAGTGCTGCTGAACGGAGCTCCGTGCAGTCCAGAGGAATTTCCTGGGCCTGCAGGGAGTACTCAAAGTGGCAGTGAGGTGGTAAGTGTAGGGCCATGATTCGGGGATGAGCTTAGCATGGCTGTGTTGGGATTATGCTGCCAGTAGCACCTCCCTCCCTGCCAAACTCCAGAGAAAGTTCTTGACCACTTGCAGAGAAGCATAAAGTTAACAATCAGGTGTGCTCCTGTGGCCAGGGCAGCCCTGGAGGGAGAAAGAGATGGGGAGAAGGAGATATTGGGAAGGAGGTTGTAAGAAGAGGGTAGTTGAGAGCAATCAGAGCCTGCTGGAGCATCCACGGTGCTGGCCATCCTTTACATTGTGCATTTTCAACTACTCAAAATTTGGTTTTTAGGAACAAGAATTCTACTACTCTTTTCGATTAAAACCTTAAGGGAAAAGGGTTTTCCACCTTCTGCAAAACTCTTTATACATCACTCAGATTTTCTGAAGAACAGATGACTGTCTATATGAGTGAGCTATAACAAGGATGGTCTCAGAAGAAACACGTATAATTTCAGAAGTAATTTTCAAATTTAGTCAGCCAGATCCAAGTGGCTGTACTTAAATCTCCTACTAGCCATTTGGCTTCTAAATCATGAGGCAGAATCATGAATAACAGATGTTTTGTGATGAGGAGTGACTAAAAGCTGAGTACTTCTTTGAGATCTGAGTATTTTAGACCATGACAGCCTTCTAGGTAGCTGGGCATAAAATTACCCTTCTTCCTCCTGCTCTCAAATCTTATGCTGAGATGAGAGTGTAGTTTGTTATTGCTACTGAGACTTTTGCTGGAAATTTTTTAACGTCTCCCTGTAATTTTTTAGAGAATCAAATTTGATTTCTTCCCTTACTTCTCCCATCTTCAAGAAGTCTACTTTGGAAATAGAATGAGCTCTTCAGCATTTTTATTTTGTTCTGCTTTGAAGAAAAAGCACTGTAAATCACCTAGAAAATGCTTTCCATGGAAAAATATTTTCCAAGCAGATAAAATTCACCCTTTCAAAAACACTTTCTCCACTGCTGTGATGCATGCAAATTTTATTTTGTAAACAATGGCTTTGGTTTGAAAATGAAAGAAAGGTTTCACTTCACTGACTGACATTATTTTGCTTGGCTTTATAGAAGACTATTAGAAGGCTAAAATCACCACCTACAATTAATGATGCGTCAATGTTTACACAGGTCCATTCATATGATGGTACAACCTGGATAGAGATTATCTCTTTCAAAGTGGGAAAGGCAGGCTCCTACTGCACTGCTTAAGCTGTAGCATCTCAATGTTAACAGAGGGTTAAATCTGCACTGGTGAAAAATTGACATGAACATATTGATTTTGATTAAATATTGTTACAAGGCAGATTTTACGCTGCATGTTTTCCTCGTCTCAGTGTCTTTTAATTTCTGAGGCTTGTTATGTTAATTCCAGTACTACTTAGATTTGATCATAACTACCAAAACAGTGCATCTTTTTAAGAACTAGCTTGAATTTTAACCATGAGAGTGATGCTGTCATTCCCTGCCTAGAACTTTAGGACTGACATCTCTTTTAAGTAGAAAATGCTCTATGGGTTCCTAGCTTTGCTGTTTGCACTGTGAGTAAGGTGGGATTCAGGCACCTGGTGTTCAAAAGAATGGGAGTCATCTACACCTTCAGCACTGGAATTGGCCTGCTAGAGCCAACAGGTTATAGACCCTCCTGATGCAGTGGTGAGTATTGGTGTAATATTAAAAGTCAGCCAAGACATGCAGCACGTAGTGAACTAACAGTTAAAAGGGCAGAATTGTTAGATTAGTTATACATGATGTGGGCAGTTCTTGATTTCATGCCGAACATTGTAGACATAAGAAATGTGACAGTATTCACTGTCACACAGCAAATGTATCTTTTCTGTTCATTTCAGTTCCATCACAAAAGAGCATTCATTGAAAGTTTCTTTGATATTAACTCCTGTGAAGTAATAAAAGAAAACAGTGGACCCTAGTGATAAAACAACTCAACAACAAAAATTATTCAAATTCTGAAAAGTTGAACAATGTTCAAACTTTGGTGCAATCTCGTGTAATCCAAAATGGCAAAAAGTGTAAAAAATCTTGCAAAGACATATAGGGTGCATCTTATTAAGGGTGTGTGATTAACAACATAGATGTTTGTGAAATGGAGGCTCTACTGGAGCTTTATCATTTTAGTGCATCAGTTAGATAGTCACTTGATGCAATTAAATGACTCTATTTGATAGAGCAGGCAGCAACATTTTAATGGGCATTTGCCTTCTACATTTTCCTCTAGAGATGGAGGTTTTTAATAGGAAAGACTGTGGCCAGAAAATCTGGAGAGGAGCAACGTACCATAAACCTGGAAAGTAGCTTGTCTTGCATCATTTGCTTTTCTGCAAATACTACCTCATATGTGTACAGAAAATAAAAAAACAAAACCCAACAAAAATCAACTAGAAAAAGTAACTCTTAAACATATAATGGGGTAATAATAATAGGTTTTTAAAAATCTGCAGATTGTCTTTTCCAAATTCCTCTCCCAGCCATGTCCTAAAGAACATTTTTTCACAGAGAAAATGGCTGCAAGATTGATGGAGTTCCATTCAATCATCATATGTTGATTAGCATACGCTTAATAAAAGCTTATTAGCACATGCTCCAGTCTAAGCATGTCACTCAGAGAAGGTATAACAATATTGATGCTTTTTTTTACTGTGACAGAAACATGGGTACACTGGTTCTGCAATTTTAAATCATCATCAGGCAATAAAAATATAAGAAGCAATGCCACACTTTTTATTTTATAAAATGGAGATCAGAATGGGTTTCAGTAATTCTTCTTGCTCCTATTCATTTGAAATTAGAGTACCTAACTGTTTTTTCTCATAAATGCCACTTCAAGTGATGCTTTATTGCCTTCGGCTATGAAAGAGGACAATACATTTTAATTTGTATTGCTATAATTAAGCCTGAAATTTGATTTGATTTGATTTTTATATAGTCTCCTGGTCAGGCATTGTGATGATGATATTTTGCTGTTCAGAATTCAGGACTACAAAAATACTATTTTGGCCAGAGTAATGTGACGGGTGATGCAAGATTTGCAGTTCTAACAGGTTAACAAGTTATTTTTTTCTCTGTCACTTTCACCAATCTCATCAGAAGAAGACCTTATCATAGTTTTATTTGTTGTTTTTTTTTTTTTAATAAATTTTTAAGTGAATTTCAATGTCATTTTTTCTCACTTAAATTCCAGGTATATGATACAGATAATAGCTGGACTTTAGACTCATTTAACTCTAACAGTAATACCAAATCCTTTAGCTGATGGAGAACAGCAGTACCTTAATCCCATTTTATCCTGCAGGAGATTGACTTTTCTGGTTCCATTTGATGACAATAAAAAAACCATGACAGGCAGAACAAACTCATATTGCTGTGGGCAACTACTTTTGGTAGAAATCAATCCCTGTCTTTTTTCAGGGAGCAGGTGTCCTTTGTCTGGCTATCACGAGCATTCCATGTGGTTATGAAGAGAGCATTGAGTTTTGGCAGGTCCAGACTTTAAAACATCGGGAGGAATAGCACGTGCTTGGTTGGCATCCTCAATCTTTTGGGATTTCTGGGATGTGCTCAGGCACATCATTCCTCTTCTCTCAAGACTATCAAAAGTTCCTCCTTCCTCAAGATCATCCAGCAACATTATTTTCTTGGCAGCAGGACCAAAACTTCTACAAACAGGCCTACCCAGAGCCTAGCCTAGTCTAAATGAAGTATGTAAAGAAAGATGGAAATGAGGTTTTTAGATAATTCACATCCAAATTTAGGAAAACAGGATATCTTTCTAGAAATGCAACTTTTCAATTCTCAAGGCTCGCAAAGCTTCATTTTAAAATTTTGCTGATATTTTTTTATCTACTTTTTCCTGGGTTTTGTACCTATTTTAAATTAGTTCTGGTTTACAATTGCACAACATTCAAAGAAAACAAAAGTAAATACTCATCACATTTGTTGTAGCTCATTAACCTACTATTGAGCTGAGTTTTGATATTTTCCTAATCGTTGCGGGTATACAGAGCGTTTTTATTCATTCCAGATTTAGTTTCAAAACTACCTGACACTGTTTTATGTGAAAGCTAGTGGAGAATCTATATTGCTTGCAGTGAACAACCCAGCAGCAATCAGAGAATGTCCACATTATAAGGAGTGCCCGTGGAGATACTATGAAGTACAGCTGTTTCACAGAAAAAGAATTTAACTGGTTTTGGTTGTTTGTTTTGTGTTTGGTTTGGGGGTTTTTTTTTTTTTCTTTGGTTTGGCTTTTTGTTTTGTTTGGGGTTTTTGATTTGGTTTTTTTTTTTTTTTTTTTCCTTTTCCTTTGGTTCTCTTTTTGTTTGTTTGAGTTTTTTGGGGAGGTTTTGGTTTTATTTCTTTATTATTTTTTATTTTAACTAGGCGGTTTCCACAAAGTTTTTCCAAAAAGACAAGTCTTTCTACATCTACTTTTAAGGTCATTAATATCTGTCTTCTACCCCCAAAAGACCTTTTGAAAGGTTAGACACATTTTAGTTGTACTTTCTGGGCTTACACTGCTGTTCTCTTGCAGAGTTCTCGTTTTTTTTTCAGGTCACACAAAAATTTTGTTAGAATTTGTAAAACTCCATACAAAGCATTCCACCCCAACCACCCCTATGATACAAGGTGGCTACAGGACTTGAAGTCAGATGTACACCTATTGGAGCCCTTGGAAGAAACCATCGCACATATCAACCTCTTCAGAGACATCCAGAAGGTTCAGAACCTGAATTTCCACAGGTTTTCTATTTTTCCTACTAATAAGTAAGCTTCTCAGATTACCTGGGTTCAGGTTGTAAACTGAGAGTGATAGAAAAAAAATCAACAAAATGCTAAAGGAAAGAATAGGGTTACTTTTTTCTCAAAGATTTCTTTGAAGCAATTATCTTATACCAATGGTTTGAAGAGTTGATGTGGTTTAGAAAATTTTCAAAGTTTATGTGGGTGAAGGAAAGAAAAAAACTTCTTCTAATTTTCTTCTAATACATTTCTGTAGAGATGTGGTTTAGACAGAGCATGCAGTTGATGACAGACAAAGAAGCACAAATTTGGACAGAAATACTGGGGGTTAGGTTTCACCTCATTGGCAGGGTGTCCAACTGTATGGAGGCCAGACAAGCAAGGATAAGGAGAAAAATTGTCCCTCTTATTTCAGAACTGTGCTTTATCCATCCCAAAGTGGAGTGAATCAATGGCTGCACTTGGCCTTCTCTGGTTGGAATTCCCAGATATCTCATCCCTGCCATTGTGTCAGGCAGACTGTGTCGGCAAAAGGGATAAGGGACACGAGCCTTCCCAGAAGCAGCAAACTGTGCATTATCCTACCTAAGGAAGTTCTGGATCAGTACATATTTGAACGTTTTGCTCAGTTTTGCTAGAATAGGGTTTTTCTTTGATGTTCCTTGTCATGGGATTGAGACTTTTCCCAGGGATAAGTTGCTGTCTGTTACCACAGCTGAATTTGTCTAGATGCTTGAAAGCAGTTGAATGGTACCAAGGCATGAATTATTGAATTCCTCAAAAGTGGCAGAATGGAACATTCATAACATCAACTGTTACCTTGCTGAGAGACTTCACAAGAATTTGATCTTTCCTGTCTCAGCTTGAAGTGGTGGATCTGAGGAGGACGGAGAGCAGCATGTGGCTGCCACATCAAAACCCAGGAAGCTGCAAAGGTGCTGCAGATCTTGTAACCGACCACCAGCGAAGGAAAAGGCAGTTGTCCAAAAGTGCTTGCATTCGAATATTAGAGTGAATAAAATCGCAGGAGTGTGGTAAGGTACTGTTTTCTATCAGTTTGCAAGCTGTGCACACAATCCCAGTGTGGCTCGGCTTGGTTGTTCGCCTTCGGAAGGTGCCGCCTCTCCGGCTCCCGGAGGCGAAGAAGCGGCTTCTTCGCGCAAAGAGCATTGTGCCGGTCGCAGAGCACTGTGCCGGTCGCGGTGTGCTCCGAAGCGCGGCTTCTGCCGAAAGAAGCCAAGGACCGGCGCTTAGCTCGGGCGAGCGCCGTACCTTCGTCTTTAGCGTCTCTTGTCGCCTACAGCTAAGCAAAAAGCTTTTCCACTATGTCTCGCAAGGAGAAACTGTGCCAGTACAGAAATCATCTCCTATCGTGTTCTAGAGGTGCACAGAGCTCTGCAGAGCGTTTTGCAAGAAGCAAAAGAAAGTAGTCCAAAACGACTTGCATTCGAATGTTAGCGTGAATAAAATCGCAGGAGAGTGGTAAGGTACTGTTTTCTATCAGTTTGCAAGCTGTGCACACAATCCCAGTGTGGCTCGGCTTGGTTGTTCGCCCTTCGGAAGGTGCCGCCTCCGGCTCCCGGAGGCGAAGAAGCGGCTTCTTCGCGCAAAGAGCATTGTGCCGGTCAGAGTGTCATCATATCGAAGCGCGGCTTCTGCCGAAAGAAGCCAAGGGACCGGCGCTTAGCTCGGGCGAGCGCCGTACCTTCGTCTTTAGCGTCTCTTGTCGCCTACAGCTAAGCAAAAAGCTTTTCCACTATGTCTCGCAAGGAGAAACTGTGCCAGTACAGAAATCATCTCCTATCGTGTTCTAGAGGTGCACAGAGCTCTGCAGAGCGTTTTGCAAGAAGCAAAAGAAAGTAGTCCAAAACGACTTGCATTCGAATGTTAGCGTGAATAAAATCGCAGGAGAGTGGTAAGGTACTGTTTTCTATCAGTTTAAGCAAGCTGTGCACACAATCCCAGTGTGGCTCGGCTTGGTTGTTCGCCTTCGGAAGGTGCCGCCTTCCGGCCCCGGAGGCGAAGAAGCGGCTTCTTCGCGCAAAGAGCATTGCCAGGCCGGTCGCGGTGTGCTCAGCGCGGCTTCTGCCGAAAGAAGCCAAGGACCGGCGCTTAGCTCGGGCGAGTGCCGCACCTTCGTCTTTTAGCGTCTCTTGTCGCCTACAGCTAACAAAAAGCTTTTCCACTATGTCTCGCAAGGAGAAACTGTGCCAGTACAGAAATCATCTCCATCGTGTTCTAGAGGTGCACAGAGTTCTGCAGAGCGTTTTGCAAGAAGCAAAAGAAAGTAGTCCAAAACGACTTGCATTCGAATGTTAGCGTGAATAAAATCGCAGGAGAGTGGTAAGGTACTGTTTTCTATCAGTTTGCAAGCTGCACACAATCCCAGTGTGGCTCGGCTTGGTTGTTCGCCTTCGGAAGGTGCCGCCTTCCGTCCCGGAGGCGAAGAAGCGGCTTCTTCGCGCAAAGAGCATTGTGCCGGTCGCGCGGGTGCCGGTCTGCTTGCTTTTCCACTATGTCCGAAAGAAGAGGGACCGGCGCTTAGTACAGAAATCACCTTCCTTTAGCGTCTCTTGTCGCCTACAAAAAAGCTTTTCCACTATGTCTCGCAAGGAGAAACTGTGCCAGTACAGAAATCATCTCCTATCGTGTTCTAGAGGTGCACAGAGCATTCTGCAGAGCGTTTTGCAAGAAGCAAAAGAAAGTAGTCCAAAACGACTTGCATTCGAATGTTAGCGTGAATAAAATCGCAGGAGAGTGGTAAGGTACTGTTTTCTATCAGTTTGCAAGCTGTGCACACAATCCCAGTGTGGCTCGGCTTGGTTGTTCGCCTTTCGGAAGGTGCCGCCTCTCCTTTCCCGGAGGCGAAGAAGCGGCTTCTTCGCGCAAAGAGCATTGTGCCGGTCGCGGTGTGTTCTCGGAAGCGCGGCTTCTGCCGAAAGAAGCCAGGGACCGGCGCTTAGCTCGGGCGAGCGCTGTACCTTCGTCTTTAGCGTCTCTTGTCGCCTACAGCTAAGCAAAAAGCTTTTCCACTATGTCTCGCAAGGAGAAACTGTGCCAGTACAGAAATCATCTCCTATCGTGTTCTAGAGGTGCACAGAGCTCTGCAGAGCGTTTTGCAAGAAGCAAAAGAAAGTAGTCCAAAACGACTTGCATTCGAATGTTAGCGTGAATAAAATCGCAGGAGAGTGGTAAGGTACTGTTTTCTATCAGTTTGCAAGCTGTGCACACAATCCCAGTGTGGCTCGGCTTGGTTGTTTGGTTGTTTCTTTCGGAAGGTGCCGCCTCTCCGGCCCCGGAGGCGAAGAAGCGGCTTCTTCGCGCAAAGAGCATTGTGCCGGTCGCGGTGTGTTCGAAGCGCGGCTTCTGCCGAAAGAAGCCAGGGACCGGCGCTTAGCTCGGGCGAGCGAGCCGTACCTTCGTCTTTAGCGTCTCTTTGTCGCCTACAGCTAAGCAAAAAGCTTTTTCCACTATGTCTCGCAAGGAGAAACTGTGCCAGTACAGAAATCATCTCCTATCGTGTTCTAGAGGTGCACAGAGCTCTGCAGAGCGTTTTGCAAGAAGCAAAAGAAAGTAGTCCAAAACGACTTGCATTCGAATGTTAGCGTGAATAAAATCGCAGGAGAGTGGTAAGGTACTGTTTTCTATCAGTTTGCAAGCTGTGCACACAATCCCAGTGTGGCTCGGCTTGGTTGTTCGCCTTCGGAAGGTGCCGCCTCTCCGATTTCCCGGAGGCGAAGAAGCGGCTTCTTCGCGCAAAGAGCATTGTGCCGGTCGCGGTGTGCTCGAAGCGCGGCTTCTGCCGAAAGAAGCCAGGGACCGGCGCTTAGCTCGGGCGAGAAAAAACCTTCGTCTTTAGCGTCTCTTGTCGCCTACAGCTAAGCAAAAAGCTTTTCCACTATGTCTCGCAAGGAGAAACTGTGCCAGTACAGAAATCATCTCCTATCGTGTTCTAGAGGTGCACAGAGCTCTGCAGAGCGTTTTGCAAGAAGCAAAAGAAAGTAGTCCAAAACGACTTGCATTCGAATGTTAGCGTGAATAAAATCGCAGGAGAGTGGTGGTAAGGTACTGTTTTCTATCAGTTTGCAAGCTGTGCACACAATCCCAGTGTGGCTCGGCTTGGTTGTTCGCCTTTCGGAAGGTGCCGCCTCTCTCCGCCCCGGAGGCGAAGAAGCGGCTTCTTCGCGCAAAGAGCATTGTGCCGGTCGCGGTGTGTTCTAAGCGCGGCTTTGCCGAAAGAAGCCAGGGACCGGCGCTTAGCTCGGGCGAGCGCCGCACCTTCGTCTTTAGCGTCTCTTGTCGCCTACAGCTAAGCAAAAGCTTTTCCACTATGTCTCGCAAGGAGAAACTGTGCCAGTACAGAAATCATCTCCTATCGTGTTCTAGAGGTGCACAGAGCTCTGCAGAGCGTTTTGCAAGAAGCAAAAGAAAGTAGTCCAAAACGACTTGCATTCGAATGTTAGCGTGAATAAAATCGCAGGAGAGTGGTAAGGTACTGTTTTCTATCAGTTTGCAAGCTGTGCACACAATCCCAGTGTGGCTCGGCTTGGTTGTTCGCCTTTCGGAAGGGAAGGTGCCGCCTCTCCGGCTCCCGGAGGCGAAGAAGCGGCTTCTTCGCGCAAAGAGCATTGTGCCGGTCGCGGTGCGGTGTGCTCCTGAGCGCGGCTTCTGCCGAAAGAAGCCAGGACCGGCGCTTAGCTCGGGCGATTTTTATTTTTACCTTCGTCTTTAGCGTCTCTTGTCGCCTACAGCTAAGCAAAAAGCTTTTCCACTATGTCTCGCAAGGAGAAACTGTGCCAGTACAGAAATCATCTCCTATCGTGTTCTAGAGGTGCACAGAGCTCTGCAGAGCGTTTTGCAAGAAGCAAAAGAAAGTAGTCCAAAACGACTTGCATTCGAATGTTAGCGTGAATAAAATCGCAGGAGAGTGGTAAGGTACTGTTTTCTATCAGTTTGCAAGCTGTGCACACAATCCCAGTGTGGCTCGGCTTGGTTGTTCGCCTTCGGAAGGTGCCGCCTTCTCCGGCTCCCGGAGGCGAAGAAGCGGCTTTTCGCGCAAAGAGCATTGTGCCGGGTCGCGGTGTGTGAAGCGCGGCTTCTGCCGAAAGAAGCCAGGGACCGGCGCTTAGCTCGGGCGAGCGCCGTACCTTCGTCTTTAGCGTCTCTTGTCGCCTACAGCTAAGCAAAAAGCTTTTCCACTATGTCTCGCAAGGAGAAACTGTGCCAGTACAGAAATCATCTCCTATCGTGTTCTAGAGGTGCACAGAGTTCTGCAGAGCGTTTTGCAAGAAGCAAAAGAAAGTAGTCCAAAACGACTTGCATTCGAATGTTAGCGTGAATAAAATCGCAGGAGAGTGGTAAGGTACTGTTTTCTATCAGTTTGCAAGCTGTGCACACAATCCCAGTGTGGCTCGGCTTGGTTGTTCGCCTTTCGGAAGGTGCCGCCCTCTCCGGCTCCCGGAGGCGAAGAAGCGGCTTCTTCGCGCAAAGAGCATTGTGCCGGTCGCGGTGTGCTCGAAGCGCGGCTTCTTGCCGAAAGAAGCCAAGGACCGGCGCTTAGCTCGGGCGAGCGCCGTACCTTCGTCTTTAGCGTCTCTTGTCGCCTACAGCTAAGCAAAATTTTTTCCACTATGTCTCGCAAGGAGAAACTGTGCCAGTACAGAAATCATCTCCTATCGTGTTCTAGAGGTGCACAGAGCTCTGCAGAGCGTTTTGCAAGAAGCAAAAGAAAGTAGTCCAAAACGACTTGCATTCGAATGTTAGCGTGAATAAAATCGCAGGAGAGTGGTAAGGTACTGTTTTCTATCAGTTTGCAAGCTGTGCACACAATCCCAGTGTGGCTCGGCTTGGTTGTTCGCTTTTCGGAAGGTGCCGCCTCTCCGGGTTCCCGGAGGCGAAGAAGCGGCTTCTTCGCGCAAAGAGCATTGTGCCGGTCGCAGAGCACTGTGCCGGTAGCGGTGTGCTCCGAACCGCGGCTTCTGTTAGTTGGAAATTATAAAGGGTTATTTTATACAATGCTCTTGTCAGAAGGTGTTTACCAGCAGTCCATGGACAGTCTGACCACCCTGCAACTGTCCTTCGGTGTAATATTCCTCTGGAAAACCCTCTCTAAAGTCTTACATTTTACAAAAAGTACAAAGGACGCGCGAGGGAGCAGGAGTAAAGTGCTGGATGCTCCCGGAGAAGCTTCTCATAGGCTGCTAATTAAGGGTGCAACAGGTCACCAATTAACCCTTTTCCTGAGAGTTAGTTGATGCAGTGGTCTAAGAGTTTCCTTCCTCCTCTTCTCCAAGGTGCTGGCAGAGTCACAGCATGCCTCTGAAGGAGTGCTGCTGAACGGAGCTCCGTGCAGTCCAGAGGAATTTCCTGGGCCTGCAGGGAGTACTCAAAGTGGCAGTGAGGTGGTAAGTGTAGGGCCATGATTCGGGGATGAGCTTAGCATGGCTGTGTTGGGATTATGCTGCCAGTAGCACCTCCCTCCCTGCCAAACTCCAGAGAAAGTTCTTGACCACTTGCAGAGAAGCATAAAGTTAACAATCAGGTGTGCTCCTGTGGCCAGGGCAGCCCTGGAGGGAGAAAGAGATGGGGAGAAGGAGATATTGGGAAGGAGGTTGTAAGAAGAGGGTAGTTGAGAGCAATCAGAGCCTGCTGGAGCATCCACGGTGCTGGCCATCCTTTACATTGTGCATTTTCAACTACTCAAAATTTGGTTTTTAGGAACAAGAATTCTACTACTCTTTTCGATTAAAACCTTAAGGGAAAAAAGGGTTTTCCACCTTCTGCAAAACTCTTTATACATCACTCAGATTTTCTGAAGAACAGATGACTGTCTATATGAGTGAGCTATAACAAGGATGGTCTCAGAAGAAACACGTATAATTTCAGAAGTAATTTTCAAATTTAGTCAGCCAGATCCAAGTGGCTGTACTTAAATCTCCTACTAGCCATTTGGCTTCTAAATCATGAGGCAGAATCATGAATAACAGATGTTTTGTGATGAGGAGTGACTAAAAGCTGAGTACTTCTTTTGAGATCTGAGTATTTTAGACCATGACAGCCTTCTAGGTAGCTGGGCATAAAAATTACCCTTCTTCCTCCTGCTCTCAAATCTTATGCTGGAGATGAGAGTGTAGTTTGTTATTGCTACTGAGACTTTTGCTGGAAATTTTTTTAACGTCTCCCTGTAATTTTTTTAGAGAATCAAATTTGATTTCTTCCCCTTACTTCTCCCATCTTCAAGAAGTCTACTTTGGAAATAGAATGAGCTCTTCAGCATTTTTATTTTGTTCTGCTTTGAAGAAAAAGCACTGTAAATCACCTAGAAAATGCTTTCCATGGAAAAATATTTTCCAAGCAGATAAAATTCACCCTTTCAAAAAACACTTCTCCACTGCTGTGATGCATGCAAATTTTATTTTGTAAACAATGGCTTTGGTTTGAAAATGAAAGAAAGGTTTCACTTCACTGACTGACATTATTTTGCTTGGCTTTATAGAAGACTATTAGAAGGCTAAAATCACCACCTACAATTAATGATGCGTCAATGTTTACACAGGTCCATTCATATGATGGTACAACCTGGATAGAGATTATCTCTTTCAAAGTGGGAAAGGCAGGCTCCTACTTCGCACTGCTTAAGCTGTAGCATCTCAATGTTAACAGAGGGTTAAATCTGCACTGGTGAAAAATTGACATGAACATATTGATTTTGATTAAATATTGTTACAAGGCAGATTTTACGCTGCATGTTTTCCCTGTCTCAGTGTCTTTTAATTTCTGAGGCTTGTTATGTTAATTCCAGTACTACTTAGATTTGATCATAACTACCAAAACAGTGCATCTTTTAAGAACTAGCTTGAATTTTAACCATGAGAGTGATGCTGTCATTCCCTGCCTAGAACTTTAGGACTGACATCTCTTTTAAGTAGAAAATGCTCTATGGGTTCCTAGCTTTGCTGTTTGCACTGTGAGTAAGGTGGGATTCAGGCACCTGGTGTTCAAAAGAATGGGAGTCATCTACACCTTCAGCACTGGAATTGGCCTGCTAGAGCCAACAGGTTATAGACCCTCCTGATGCAGTGGTGAGTATTGGTGTAATATTAAAAGTCAGCCAAGACATGCAGCACGTAGTGAACTAACAGTTAAAAGGGCAGAATTGTTAGATTAGTTATACATGATGTGGGCAGTTCTTGATTTCATGCCGAACATTGTAGACATAAGAAATGTGACAGTATTCACTGTCACACAGCAAATGTATCTTTTCTGTTCATTTCAGTTCCATCACAAAAGAGCATTCATTGAAAGTTTCTTTGATATTAACTCCTGTGAAGTAATAAAAAAGAAAACAGTGGACTCCTAGTGATAAAACAACTCAACAACAAAAATTATTCAAATTCTGAAAAGTTGAACAATGTTCAAACTTTGGTGCAATCTCGTGTAATCCAAAATGGCAAAAAGTGTAAAAATCTTGCAAAGACATATAGGGTGCATCTTATTAAGGGTGTGTGATTAACAACATAGATGTTTGTGAAATGGAGGCTCTACTGGAGTTTTTTATCATTTTAGTGATCAGTTAGATAGTCACTTGATGCAATTAAATGACTCTATTTGATAGAGCAGGCAGCAACATTTTAATGGGCATTTGCCTTCTACATTTTCCTCTAGAGATGGAGGTTTTAATAGGAAAGACTGTGGCCAGAAAATCTGGAGAGGAGCAACGTACCATAAACCTGGAAAGTAGCTTGTCTTGCATCATTTGCTTTTCTGCAAATACTACCTCATATGTGTACAGAAAAGAAAAAAAAACAAAACCCAACAAAAATCAACTAGAAAAAGTAACTCTTAAACATATAATGGGGTAATAATAATAGGTTTTTAAAAATCTGCAGATTGTCTTTTCCAAATTCCTCTCCCAGCCATGTCCTAAAGAACATTTTTTCACAGAGAAAATGGCTGCAAGATTGATGGAGTTCCATTCAATCATCATATGTTGATTAGCATACGCTTAATAAAAAGTTTATTAGCACATGCTCCAGTCTAAGCATGTCACTCAGAGAAGGTATAACAATATTGATGCTTTTTTTTTTACTGTGACAGAAACATGGGTACACTGGTTCTGCAATTTTAAAATCATCAGGCAATAAAAAATATAAGAAGCAATGCCACTTTTTTTATTTTATAAAATGGAGATCAGAATGGGTTTCAGTAATTCTTCTTGCTCCTATTCATTTGAAATTAGAGTACCTAACTGTTTTTTCTCATAAATGCCACTTCAAGTGATGCTTTTTATTGCCTTCGGCTATGAAAGAGGACAATACATTTTAATTTGTATTGCTATAATTAAGCCTGAAATTTGATTTGATTTGATTTTTATATAGTCTCCTGGTCAGGCATTGTGATGATGATATTTTGCTGTTCAGAATTCAGGACTACAAAAAAATACTATTTTGGCCAGAGTAATGTGACGGTGATGCAAGATTTGCAGTTCTAACAGGTTAACAAGTGTTATTTTTTTCTCTGTCACTTTCACCAATCTCATCAGAAGAAGACCTTATCATAGTTTTATTTGTTGTTTTTTTTTTTTTTTTTTTAATAAATTTTTAAGTGAATTTCAATGTCATTTTTTCTCACTTAAATTCCAGGTATATGATACAGATAATAGCTGGACTTTAGACTCATTTAACTCTAACAGTAATACCAAATCCTTTAGCTGATGGAGAACAGCAGTACCTTAATCCCATTTTATCCTGCAGGAGATTGACTTTCTCTGGTTCCATTTGATGACAAAAAAAACCATGACAGGCAGAACAAACTCATATTGCTGTGGGCAACTACTTTTGGTAGAAATCAATCCCTGTCTTTTTCAGGGAGCAGGTGTCCTTTGTCTGGCTATCACGAGCATTCCATGTGGTTATGAAGAGAGCATTGAGTTTTGGCAGGTCCAGACTTTAAAACATCGGGAGGAATAGCACGTGCTTGGTTGGCATCCTCAATCTTTTGGGATTTCTGGGATGTGCTCAGGCACATCATTCCTCTTCTCTCAAGACTATCAAAAGTTCCTCCTTCCTCAAGATCATCCAGCAACATTATTTTCTTGGCAGCAGGACCAAAACTTCTACAAACAGGCCTACCCAGAGCCTAGCCTAGTCTAAATGAAGTATGTAAAGAAAGATGGAAATGAGGTTTTTAGATAATTCACATCCAAATTTAGGAAAACAGGATATCTTTCTAGAAATGCAACTCTTTTCAATTCTCAAGGCTCGCAAAGCTTCATTTTAAAATTTTGCTGATATTTCTTTATCTACTTTTTCCTGGGTTTTGTACCTATTTTAAATTAGTTCTGGTTTACAATTGCACAACATTCAAAGAAAACAAAAGTAAATACTCATCACATTTGTTGTAGCTCATTAACCTACTATTGAGCTGAGTTTTGATATTTTCCTAATCGTTGCGGGTATACAGAGCGTTTTTATTCATTCCAGATTTAGTTTCAAAACTACCTGACACTGTTTTATGTGAAAGCTAGTGGAGAATCTATATTGCTTGCAGTGAACAACCCAGCAGCAATCAGAGAATGTCCACATTATAAGGAGTGCCCGTGGAGATACTATGAAGTACAGCTGTTTCACAGAAAAAGAATTTAACTGGTTTTGGTTGTTTGTTTTGTGTTTGGTTGGTTTGGGGTTTTTTTTTTTCTTTGGTTTGGCTTTTTGTTTTGTTTTGGGGTTTTTGATTTGGTTTGGTTTTTTTTTTTTTTTTTTTTCCTTTTCCTTTGGTTCTCTTTTGTTTGTTTGAGTTTTTGGGGGAGGTTTTGGTTTTATTTCTTTATTTCTTTATTTTAACTAGGCGGTTTCACAAAGTTTTTCCAAAAAGACAAGTCTTTCTACATCTACTTTTAAGGTCATTAATATCTGTCTTCTACCCCCAAAAGACCTTTTGAAAGGTTAGACACATTTTAGTTGTACTTTCTGGGCTTTACACTGCTGTTCTCTTGCAGAGTTCTCGTTTTCTTTCAGGTCACACAAAAATTTTGTTAGAATTTGTAAAAACTCCATACAAAGCATTCCACCCCAACCACCCCTATATGATACAAGGTGGCTACAGGACTTGAAGTCAGATGTACACCTATTGGAGCCCTTGGAAGAACCATCGCACATATCAACCTCTTCAGAGACATCCAGAAGGTTCAGAACCTGAATTTCCACAGGTTTTCTATTTTTCCTACTAATAAGTAAGCTTTCTCAGATTACCTGGGTTCAGGTTGTAAACTGGAGAGTGATAGAAAAAAATCAACAAAATGCTAAAGGAAAGAATAGGGTTACTTTTTTCTCAAAGATTTCTTTGAAGCAATTATCTTATACCAATGGTTTGAAGAGTTGATGTGGTTTAGAAAATTTTCAAAGTTTATGTGGGTGAAGGAAAAAAAAAACTTCTTCTAATTTTCTTCTAATACATTTCTGTAGAGATGTGGTTTAGACAGAGCATGCAGTTGATGACAGACAAAGAAGCACAAATTTGGACAGAAATACTGGGGTTAGGTTTCACCTCATTGGCAGGGTGTCCAACTGTATGGAGGCCAGACAAGCAAGGATAAGGAGAAAAAATTGTCCTCTTATTTCAGAACTGTGCTTTATCCATCCCAAAGTGGAGTGAATCAATGGCTGCACTTGGCCTTCTCTGGTTGGAATTCCCAGATATCTCATCCCTGCCATTGTGTCAGGCAGACTGTGTCGGCAAAAGGGATAAGGGACACGAGCCTTCCCAGAAGCAGCAAACTGTGCATTATCCTACCTAAGGAAGTTCTGGATCAGTACATATTTGAACGTTTTGCTCAGTTTTGCTAGAATAGGGTTTTTTTTTGATGTTCCTTGTCATGGGATTGGAGACTTTTCCCAGGGATAAGTTGCTGTCTGTTACCACAGCTGAATTTGTCTAGATGCTTGAAAGCAGTTGAATGGTACCAAGGCATGAATTATTGAATTCCTCAAAAGTGGCAGAATGGAACATTCATAACATCAACTGTTACCTTGCTGAGAGACTTCACAAGAATTTGATCTTTCCTGTCTCAGCTTGAAGTGGTGGATCTGAGGAGGACGGAGAGCAGCATGTGGCTGCCACATCAAAACCCAGGAAGCTGCAAAGGTGCTGCAGATCTTGTAACCGACCACTAGCGAAGGAAAAGGCAGTTGTCCAAAAGTGCTTGCATTCGAATATTAGAGTGAATAAAATCGCAGGAGTGGTGGTAAGGTACTGTTTTCTATCAGTTTGCAAGCTGCCCCGGAGGCACACAATCCCAGTGTGGCTCGGCTTGGTTGTTCGCCTTTCGGAAGGTGCCGCCTAGCTCCGAGGCTCCCGGAGGCAAAGAAGCGGCTTTTTCCACTTCGCGCAAGGAGAAAAGAGCATTGTGCCGGTCGCAAGAGCACTGTGCCGGTCGCGAGTGTGTAAGGTACTGTTTCTATCAGTTTGCAAGCTGTGCACACAATCCCAGTGTGGCGGCTTTCGCCGAAAGAAGCCAAAAGGACCGGCGCTTTAGCTCGGGCGAGCTCGGGTGCCGTACCTTCGTCTTTAGCGTCTCTTGTCGCCTACAGCTAAGCAAAAAGCTTTTCCACTATGTCTCGCAAGGAGAAACTGTGCCAGTACAGAAATCATCTCCTATCGTGTTCTAGAGGTGCACAGAGCTCTGCAGAGCGTTTTGCAAGAAGCAAAAGAAAGTAGTCCAAAACGACTTGCATTCGAATGTTAGCGTGAATAAAATCGCAGGAGAGTGGTAAGGTACTGTTTTCTATCAGTTTGCAAGCTGTGCACACAATCCCAGTGTGGCTCGGCTTGGTTGTTCGCCTTCGGAAGGTGCCCGCCTCTCCGGCTCCCGGAGGCGAAGAAGCGGCTTCTTCGCAAAGAGCAAAGAGCATTGTGCCGGTCGCGGTGTGCTCCGAAGCGCGGCTTCTGCCGAAAGAAGCCAGGGACCGGCGCTTAGCTCGGGCGAGCGCCGTACCTTCGTCTTTAGCGTCTCTTGTCGCCTACACCTAAGCAAAAAGCTTTTCCACTATGTCTCGCAAGGAGAAACTGTGCCAGTACAGAAATCATCTCCTATCGTGTTCTAGAGGTGCACAGAGCTCTGCAGAGCGTTTTGCAAGAAGCAAAAGAAAGTAGTCCAAAACGACTTGCATTCGAATGTTAGCGTGAATAAAATCGCAGGAGAGTGGTAAGGTACTGTTTTCTATCAGTTTGCAAGCTGTGCACACAATCCCAGTGTGGCTCGGCTTGGTTGTTCGCCTTCGGAAGGTGCCGCCTCTCCGGCTCCCGGAGGCGAAGAAGCGGCTTCTTCGCGCAAAGAGCATTGTGCCGGTCGCGGTGTGTGTTCAAGCGCGGCTTCTGCCGAAAGAAGCCAGGGACCGGCGCTTAGCTCGGGCGAGCGCCGTACCTTCGTCTTTAGCGTCTCTTGTCGCCTACAGCTAAGCAAAAAGCTTTTCCACTATGTCTCGCAAGGAGAAACTGTGCCAGTACAGAAATCATCTCCTATCGTGTTCTAGAGGTGCACAGAGCTCTGCAGAGCGTTTTGCAAGAAGCAAAAGAAAGTAGTCCAAAACGACTTGCATCTGAATGTTAGCGTGAATAAAATCGCAGGAGAGTGGTAAGGTACTGTTTTCTATCAGTTTGCAAGCTGTGCACACAATCCCAGTGTGGCTCGGCTTGGTTGTTCGCCTTTCGGAAGGTGCCGCCTCTCCGGCTCCCGGAGGCGAAGAAGCGGCTTCTTCGCGCAAAGAGCATTGTGCCGGTCGCGGTGTGCTCGAAGCGCGGCTTCTGCCGAAAGAAGCCAAGGGACCGGCGCTTAGCTCGGGCGAGCGCCGTACCTTCGTCTTTAGCGCCTCTCTTGTCGCCTACAGCTAAGCAAAAAGCTTTTCCACTATGTCTCGCAAGGAGAAACTGTGCCAGTACAGAAATCATCTCCTATCGTGTTCTAGAGGTGCACAGAGCTCTGCAGAGCGTTTTGCAAGAAGCAAAAGAAAGTAGTCCAAAACGACTTGCATTCGAATGTTAGCGTGAATAAAATCGCAGGAGAGTGGTAAGGTACTGTTTTCTATCAGTTTGCAAGCTGTGCACACAATCCCAGTGTGGCTCGGCTTGGTTGTTCGCCTTTCGGAAGGTGCCGCCTCTCCGGCTCCCGGAGGCGAAGAAGCGGCTTCTTCGCGCAAAGAGCATTGTGCCGGTCGCGGTGTGCTCGAAGCGCGGCTTCTGCCGAAAGAAGCCAGGGACCGGCGCTTAGCTCGGGCGAGCGCCGTACCTTCGTCTTTAGCGTCTCTTGTCGCCTACAGCTAAGCAAAAAGCTTTTCCACTATGTCTCGCAAGGAGAAACTGTGCCAGTACAGAAATCATCTCCTATCGTGTTCTAGAGGTGCACAGAGCTCTGCAGAGCGTTTTGCAAGAAGCAAAAGAAAGTAGTCCAAAACGACTTGCATTCGAATGTTAGCGTGAATAAAATCGCAGGAGAGTGGTAAGGTACTGTTTTCTATCAGTTTGCAAGCTGTGCACACAATCCCAGTGTGGCTCGGCTTGGTTGTTCGCCTTCGGAAGGTGCCGCCTCTCCGGCTCCCGGAGGCGAAGAAGCGGCTTCTTTCGCGCAAAGAGCATTGTGCCGGGTCGCGGTGTGCTCAAGCGCGGCTTCTGCCGAAAGAAGCCAGGGACCGGCGCTTAGCTCGGGCGAGCGCCGTACCTTCGTCTTTAGCGTCTCTTGTCGCCTACAGCTAAGCAAAAAGCTTTTCCACTATGTCTCGCAAGGAGAAACTGTGCCAGTACAGAAATCATCTCCTATCGTGTTCTAGAGGTGCACAGAGCTCTGCAGAGCGTTTTGCAAGAAGCAAAAGAAAGTAGTCCAAAACGACTTGCATTCGAATGTTAGCGTGAATAAAATCGCAGGAGAGTGGTAAGGTACTGTTTTCTATCAGTTTGCAAGCTGTGCACACAATCCCAGTGTGGCTCGGCTTGGTTGTTCGCCTTCGGAAGGTGCCGCCTCTCCGGCTCCCGGAGGCGAAGAAGCGGCTTCTTCGCGCAAAGAGCATTGTGCCGGTCGCAGAGCAGTGTGCCGGTAGCGGTGTGCTCCGAACCGCGGCTTCTGTTAGTTGGAAATTATAAAGGGTTATTTTATACAATGCTCTTGTCAGAAGGTGTTTACCAGCAGTCCATGGACAGTCTGACCACCCTGCAACTGTCCTTCGGTGTAATATTCCTCTGGAAAACCCCTCTCTAAAGTCTTACATTTTACAAAAAGTACAAAGGACGCGCGAGGGAGCAGGAGTAAAGTGCTGGATGCTCCCGGAGAAGCTTCTCATAGGCTGCTAATTAAGGGTGCAACAGGTCACCAATTAACCCTTTTCCTGAGAGTTAGTTGATGCAGTGGTCTAAGAGTTTCCTTCCTCCTCTTCTCCAAGGTGCTGGCAGAGTCACAGCATGCCTCTGAAGGGAGTGCTGCTGAACGGAGCTCCGTGCAGTCCAGAGGAATTTCCTGGGCCTGCAGGGAGTACTCAAAGTGGCAGTGAGGTGGTAAGTGTAGGGCCATGATCTGGGATGAGCTTAGCATGGCTGTGTTGGGATTATGCTGCCAGTAGCACCTCCCTCCCTGCCAAACTCCAGAGAAAGTTCTTGACCACTTGCAGAGAAGCATAAAGTTAACAATCAGGTGTGCTCCTGTGGCCAGGGCAGCCCTGGAGGGAGAAAGAGATGGGGAGAAGGAGATATTGGGAAGGAGGTTGTAAGAAGAGGGTAGTTGAGAGCAATCAGAGCCTGCTGGAGCATCCACGGTGCTGGCCATCCTTTACATTGTGCATTTTCAACTACTCAAAATTTGGTTTTTAGGAACAAGAATTCTACTACTCTTTTCGATTAAAACCTTAAGGGAAAAGGGTTTTCCACCTTCTGCAAAACTCTTTATACATCACTCAGATTTTCTGAAGAACAGATGACTGTCTATATGAGTGAGCTATAACAAGGATGGTCTCAGAAGAAACACGTATAATTTCAGAAGTAATTTTCAAATTTAGTCAGCCAGATCCAAGTGGCTGTACTTAAATCTCCTACTAGCCATTTGGCTTCTAAATCATGAGGCAGAATCATGAATAACAGATGTTTTGTGATGAGGAGTGACTAAAAGCTGAGTACTTTTTGAGATCTGAGTATTTTAGACCATGACAGCCTTCTAGGTAGCTGGGCATAAAATTACCCTTCTTCCTCCTGCTCTCAAATCTTATGCTGGAGATGAGAGTGTAGTTTGTTATTGCTACTGAGACTTTTGCTGGAAATTTTTTTAACGTCTCCCTGTAATTTTTTTTAGAGAATCAAATTTGATTTCTTCCCTTACTTCTCCCATCTTCAAGAAGTCTACTTTGGAAATAGAATGAGCTCTTCAGCATTTTTATTTTGTTCTGCTTTGAAGAAAAAGCACTGTAAATCACCTAGAAAATGCTTTCCATGGAAAAATATTTTCCAAGCAGATAAAATTCACCCTTTCAAAAACACTTTCTCCACTGCTGTGATGCATGCAAATTTTATTTTGTAAACAATGGCTTTGGTTTGAAAATGAAAGAAAGGTTTCACTTCACTGACTGACATTATTTTGCTTGGCTTTATAGAAGACTATTAGAAGGCTAAAATCACCACCTACAATTAATGATGCGTCAATGTTTACACAGGTCCATTCATATGATGGTACAACCTGGATAGAGATTATCTCTTTCAAAGTGGGAAAGGCAGGCTCCTACTTGCACTGCTTAAGCTGTAGCATCTCAATGTTAACAGAGGGTTAAATCTGCACTGGTGAAAAATTGACATGAACATATTGATTTTGATTAAATATTGTTACAAGGCAGATTTTACGCTGCATGTTTTCCTCGTCTCAGTGTCTTTTAATTTCTGAGGCTTGTTATGTTAATTCCAGTACTACTTAGATTTGATCATAACTACCAAAACAGTGCATCTTTTAAGAACTAGCTTGAATTTTAACCATGAGAGTGATGCTGTCATTCCCTGCCTAGAACTTTAGGACTGACATCTCTTTTAAGTAGAAAATGCTCTATGGGTTCCTAGCTTTGCTGTTTGCACTGTGAGTAAGGTGGGATTCAGGCACCTGGTGTTCAAAAGAATGGGAGTCATCTACACCTTCAGCACTGGAATTGGCCTGCTAGAGCCAACAGGTTATAGACCCTCCTGATGCAGTGGTGAGTATTGGTGTAATATTAAAAGTCAGCCAAGACATGCAGCACGTAGTGAACTAACAGTTAAAAGGGCAGAATTGTTAGATTAGTTATACATGATGTGGGCAGTTCTTGATTTCATGCCGAACATTGTAGACATAAGAAATGTGACAGTATTCACTGTCACACAGCAAATGTATCTTTTCTGTTCATTTCAGTTCCATCACAAAAGAGCATTCATTGAAAGTTTCTTTGATATTAACTCCTGTGAAGTAATAAAAGAAAACAGTGGACTCCTAGTGATAAAACAACTCAACAACAAAAATTATTCAAATTCTGAAAAGTTGAACAATGTTCAAACTTTGGTGCAATCTCGTGTAATCCAAAATGGCAAAAAGTGTAAAAATCTTGCAAAGACAT
Organism: Emberiza elegans; assembly: GCA_024865655.1. Taxonomy (NCBI): domain Eukaryota; kingdom Metazoa; phylum Chordata; class Aves; order Passeriformes; family Fringillidae; genus Emberiza; species Emberiza elegans. The sequence goes on from JALJVW010003279.1 coordinate 81,645, forward strand.
ATAGGGTGCATCTTATTAAGGGTGTGTGATTAACAACATAGATGTTTGTGAAATGGAGGCTCTACTGGAGCTTTATCATTTTAGTGCATCAGTTAGATAGTCACTTGATGCAATTAAATGACTCTATTTGATAGAGCAGGCAGCAACATTTTAATGGGCATTTGCCTTCTACATTTTCCTCTAGAGATGGAGGTTTTTAATAGGAAAGACTGTGGCCAGAAAATCTGGAGAGGAGCAACGTACCATAAACCTGGAAAGTAGCTTGTCTTGCATCATTTGCTTTTCTGCAAATACTACCTCATATGTGTACAGAAAAAAACAAAACCCAACAAAAATCAACTAGAAAAAGTAACTCTTAAACATATAATGGGGTAATAATAATAGGTTTTTAAAAATCTGCAGATTGTCTTTTCCAAATTCCTCTCCCAGCCATGTCCTAAAGAACATTTTTTCACAGAGAAAATGGCTGCAAGATTGATGGAGTTCCATTCAATCATCATATGTTGATTAGCATACGCTTAATAAAAAGTTTATTAGCACATGCTCCAGTCTAAGCATGTCACTCAGAGAAGGTATAACAATATTGATGCTTTTTTTTACTGTGACAGAAACATGGGTACACTGGTTCTGCAATTTTAAAATCATCAGGCAATAAAAATATAAGAAGCAATGCCACACTTTTATTTTATAAAATGGAGATCAGAATGGGTTTCAGTAATTCTTCTTGCTCCTATTCATTTGAAATTAGAGTACCTAACTGTTTTTTTTCTCATAAATGCCACTTCAAGTGATGCTTTATTGCCTTCGGCTATGAAAGAGGACAATACATTTTAATTTGTATTGCTATAATTAAGCCTGAAATTTGATTTGATTTGATTTTTATATAGTCTCCTGGTCAGGCATTGTGATGATGATATTTTGCTGTTCAGAATTCAGGACTACAAAAATACTATTTTGGCCAGAGTAATGTGACGGTGATGCAAGATTTGCAGTTCTAACAGGTTAACAAGTGTTATTTTTCTCTGTCACTTTCACCAATCTCATCAGAAGAAGACCTTATCATAGTTTTATTTGTTGTTTTTTTTTTTTTTTAATAAATTTTTAAGTGAATTTCAATGTCATTTTTCTCACTTAAATTCCAGGTATATGATACAGATAATAGCTGGACTTTAGACTCATTTAACTCTAACAGTAATACCAAATCCTTTAGCTGATGGAGAACAGCAGTACCTTAATCCCATTTTATCCTGCAGGAGATTGACTTTTCTGGTTCCATTTGATGACAATAAAAACCATGACAGGCAGAACAAACTCATATTGCTGTGGGCAACTACTTTTGGTAGAAATCAATCCCTGTTTTTTCAGGGAGCAGGTGTCCTTTGTCTGGCTATCACGAGCATTCCATGTGGTTATGAAGAGAGCATTGAGTTTTGGCAGGTCCAGACTTTAAAACATCGGGAGGAATAGCACGTGCTTGGTTGGCATCCTCAATCTTTTGGGATTTCTGGGATGTGCTCAGGCACATCATTCCTCTTCTCTCAAGACTATCAAAAGTTCCTCCTTCCTCAAGATCATCCAGCAACATTATTTTCTGGCAGCAGGACCAAAACTTCTACAAACAGGCCTACCCAGAGCCTAGCCTAGTCTAAATGAAGTATGTAAAGAAAGATGGAAATGAGGTTTTTAGATAATTCACATCCAAATTTAGGAAAACAGGATATCTTTCTAGAAATGCAACTCTTTTCAATTCTCAAGGCTCGCAAAGCTTCATTTTAAAATTTTGCTGATATTTCTTTATCTACTTTTTCCTGGGTTTTGTACCTATTTTAAATTAGTTCTGGTTTACAATTGCACAACATTCAAAGAAAACAAAAGTAAATACTCATCACATTTGTTGTAGCTCATTAACCTACTATTGAGCTGAGTTTTGATATTTTCCTAATCGTTGCGGGTATACAGAGCGTTTTTATTCATTCCAGATTTAGTTTCAAAACTACCTGACACTGTTTTATGTGAAAGCTAGTGGAGAATCTATATTGCTTGCAGTGAACAACCCAGCAGCAATCAGAGAATGTCCACATTATAAGGAGTGCCCGTGGAGATACTATGAAGTACAGCTGTTTCACAGAAAAAGAATTTAACTGGTTTTGGTTGTTTGTTTTGTGTTTGGTTGGTTTGGGGTTTTGTTTTTTCTTTGGTTTGGCTTTTTGTTTTGTTTGGGGTTTTTGATTTGGTTTGGTTTATTTTTTTTTTCCTTTTCCTTTGGTTCTCTTTTTTGTTTGTTTGAGTTTTTGGGGAGGTTTTGGTTTTATTTCTTTATTTCTTTATTTTAACTAGGCGGTTTCACAAAGTTTTTCCAAAAAGACAAGTCTTTCTACATCTACTTTTAAGGTCATTAATATCTGTCTTCTACCCCCAAAAGACCTTTTGAAAGGTTAGACACATTTTAGTTGTACTTTCTGGGCTTAAGCACTGCTGTTCTCTTGCAGAGTTCTCGTTTTCTTTCAGGTCACACAAAAATTTTGTTAGAATTTGTAAAAACTCCATACAAAGCATTCCACCCCAACCACCCCCTATGATACAAGGTGGCTACAGGACTTGAAGTCAGATGTACACCTATTGGAGCCCTTGGAAGAACCATCGCACATATCAACCTCTTCAGAGACATCCAGAAGGTTCAGAACCTGAATTTCCACAGGTTTTCTATTTTTCCTACTAATAAGTAAGCTTCTCAGATTACCTGGGTTCAGGTTGTAAACTGGAGAGTGATAGAAAAAAAAAATCAACAAAATGCTAAAGGAAAGAATAGGGTTACTTTTTCTCAAAGATTTCTTGAAGCAATTATCTTATACCAATGGTTTGAAGAGTTGATGTGGTTTAGAAAATTTTCAAAGTTTATGTGGGTGAAGGAAAAAAAAAACTTCTTCTAATTTTCTTCTAATACATTTCTGTAGAGATGTGGTTTAGACAGAGCATGCAGTTGATGACAGACAAAGAAGCACAAATTTGGACAGAAATACTGGGGTTAGGTTTCACCTCATTGGCAGGGTGTCCAACTGTATGGAGGCCAGACAAGCAAGGATAAGGAGAAAAAATTGTCCCTCTTATTTCAGAACTGTGCTTTATCCATCCCAAAGTGGAGTGAATCAATGGCTGCACTTGGCCTTCTCTGGTTGGAATTCCCAGATATCTCATCCCTGCCATTGTGTCAGGCAGACTGTGTCGGCAAAAGGGATAAGGGACACGAGCCTTCCCAGAAGCAGCAAACTGTGCATTATCCTACCTAAGGAAGTTCTGGATCAGTACATATTTGAACGTTTTGCTCAGTTTTGCTAGAATAGGTTTTTCTTTGATGTTCCTTGTCATGGGATTGGAGACTTTTCCCAGGGATAAGTTGCTGTCTGTTACCACAGCTGAATTTGTCTAGATGCTTGAAAGCAGTTGAATGGTACCAAGGCATGAATTATTGAATTCCTCAAAAGTGGCAGAATGGAACATTCATAACATCAACTGTTACCTTGCTGAGAGACTTCACAAGAATTTGATCTTTCCTGTCTCAGCTTGAAGTGGTGGATCTGAGGAGGACGGAGAGCAGCAGCATGTGGCTGCCACATCAAAACCCAGGAAGCTGCAAAGGTGCTGCAGATCTTGTAACCGACCACTAGCGAAGGAAAAGGCAGTTGTCCAAAAGTGCTTGCATTCGAATATTAGAGTGAATAAAATCGCAGGAGAGTGGTAAGGTACTGTTTTCTATCAGTTTGCAAGCTGTGCACACAATCCCAGTGTGGCTCGGCTTGGTTGTTCGCCTTTCGGAAGGTGCCGCTCTCTCCGGCTCCCGGAGGCGAAGAAGCGGCTTCTTCGCGCAAAGAGCATTGTGCCGGTCGCAGAGCACTGTGCCGGTCGCGTTGTGCTCCGAAGCGCGGCTTCTGCCGAAAGAAGCTAAGGACCGGCGCTTAGCTCGGGCGAGTGCCGTACCATCGACTTTAGCGTCTCTTGTCGCCTACACCTAAGCAAAAAGCTTTTCCACTATGTCTCGCAAGGAGAAACTGTGCCAGTACAGAAATCATCTCCTATCGTGTTCTAGAGGTGCACGGAGCTCTGCAGAGCGTTTTGCAAGAAGCAAAAGAAAGTAGTCCAAAACGACTTGCATTCGAATGTTAGCGTGAATAAAATCGCAGGAGAGTGGTAAGGTACTGTTTTCTATCAGTTTGCAAGCTGTGCACACAATCCCAGTGTGGCTCGGCTTGGTTGTTCGCCGGAAGAAGGTGCTCTCTCCGGCTCCCGGAGGCGAAGAAGCGGCTTCTTCGCCGCAAAGAGCATTGTGCCGGTCGCGGGTGTGCTCGAAGCGCGGCTTCTGCCGAAAGAAGCCAGGGACCGGCGCTTAGCTCGGGCGAGCGCCGTACCTTCGTCTTTAGCGTCTCTTGTCGCCTACAGCTAAGCAAAAAGCTTTTCCACTATGTCTCGCAAGGAGAAACTGTGCCAGTACAGAAATCATCTCCTATCGTGTTCTAGAGGTGCACAGAGCTCTGCAGAGCGTTTTGCAAGAAGCAAAAGAAAGTAGTCCAAAACGACTTGCATTCGAATGTTAGCGTGAATAAAATCGCAGGAGAGTGGTAAGGTACTGTTTTCTATCAGTTTGCAAGCTGTGCACACAATCCCAGTGTGGCTCGGCTTGGTTGTTCGCCTTTCGGAAGGTGCCGCCTCTCCGGCTCCCGGAGGCGAAGAAGCGGCTTCTTCGCGCAAAGAGCATTGTGCCGGTCGCGGTGTGCTCGAAGCGCGGCTTCTGCCGAAAGAAGCCAGGGACCGGCGCTTAGCTCGGGCGAGCGCCGTACCTTCGTCTTTAGCGTCTCTTGTCGCCTACAGCTAAGCAAAAAGCTTTTCCACTATGTCTCGCAAGGAGAAACTGTGCCAGTACAGAAATCATCTCCTATCGTGTTCTAGAGGTGCACAGAGCTCTGCAGAGCGTTTTGCAAGAAGCAAAAGAAAGTAGTCCAAAACGACTTGCATTCGAATGTTAGCGTGAATAAAATCGCAGGAGAGTGGTAAGGTACTGTTTTCTATCAGTTTGCAAGCTGTGCACACAATCCCAGTGTGGCTCGGCTTGGTTGTTCGCCTTTCGGAAGGTGCCGCTCTCTCCGGCTCCCGGAGGCGAAGAAGCGGCTTCTTCGCGCAAAGAGCATTGTGCCGGTCGCGGTGTGCTCGGAAGCGCGGCTTCTGCCGAAAGAAGCCAGGGACCGGCGCTTAGCTCGGGCGAGCGCCGTACCTTCGTCTTTAGCGTCTCTTGTCGCCTACAGCTAAGCAAAAAGCTTTTCCACTATGTCTCGCAAGGAGAAACTGTGCCAGTACAGAAATCATCTCCTATCGTGTTCTAGAGGTGCACAGAGCTCTGCAGAGCGTTTTGCAAGAAGCAAAAGAAAGTAGTCCAAAACGACTTGCATTCGAATGTTAGCGTGAATAAAATCGCAGGAGAGTGGTAAGGTACTGTTTTCTATCAGTTTGCAAGCTGTGCACACAATCCCAGTGTGGCTCGGCTTGGTTGTTCGCCTTTCGGAAGGTGCCGCTCTCTCCGGCTCCCGGAGGCGAAGAAGCGGATTCTTCGCGCAAAGAGCATTGTGCCGGTCGCGGTGTGCTCCGAAGCGCGGCTTCTGCCGAAAGAAGCCAGGGACCGGCGCTTAGCTCGGGCGAGCGCCGTACCTTCGTCTTTAGCGTCTCTTGTCGCCTACAGCTAAGCAAAAAGCTTTTCCACTATGTCTCGCAAGGAGAAACTGTGCCAGTACAGAAATCATCTCCTATCGTGTTCTAGAGGTGCACAGAGCTCTGCAGAGCGTTTTGCAAGAAGCAAAAGAAAGTAGTCCAAAACGACTTGCATTCGAATGTTAGCGTGAATAAAATCGCAGGAGAGTGGTAAGGTACTGTTTTCTATCAGTTTGCAAGCTGTGCACACAATCCCAGTGTGGCTCGGCTTGGTTGTTCGCCTTCGGAAGGTGCCGCCTCTCCGGCTCCCGGAGGCGAAGAAGCGGCTTCTTCGCGCAAAGAGCATTGTGCCGGTCGCGGTGTGCTCAGAAGCGCGGCTTCTGCCGAAAGAAGCCAGGGACCGGCGCTTAGCTCGGGCGAGCGCCGTACCTTCGTCTTTAGCGTCTCTTGTCGCCTACAGCTAAGCAAAAAGCTTTTCCACTATGTCTCGCAAGGAGAAACTGTGCCAGTACAGAAATCATCTCCTATCGTGTTCTAGAGGTGCACAGAGCTCTGCAGAGCGTTTTGCAAGAAGCAAAAGAAAGTAGTCCAAAACGACTTGCATTCGAATGTTAGCGTGAATAAAATCGCAGGAGAGTGGTAAGGTACTGTTTTCTATCAGTTTGCAAGCTGTGCACACAATCCCAGTGTGGCTCGGCTTGGTTGTTCGCCTTTCGGAAGGTGCCGCCTCCGGCTCCCGGAGGCGAAGAAGCGGCTTCTTCGCGCAAAGAGCATTGTGCCGGTCGCGGTGTGCTCGAAGCGCGGCTTCTGCCGAAAGAAGCCAGGGACCGGCGCTTAGCTCGGGCGAGCGCCGTACCTTCGTCTTTAGCGTCTCTTGTCGCCTACAGCTAAGCAAAAGCTTTTCCACTATGTCTCGCAAGGAGAAACTGTGCCAGTACAGAAATCATCTCCTATCGTGTTCTAGAGGTGCACAGAGCTCTGCAGAGCGTTTTGCAAGAAGCAAAAGAAAGTAGTCCAAAACGACTTGCATTCGAATGTTAGCGTGAATAAAATCGCAGGAGAGTGGTAAGGTACTGTTTTCTATCAGTTTGCAAGCTGTGCACACAATCCCAGTGTGGCTCGGCTTGGTTGTTCGCTTTTCGGAAGGTGCCGCCTCTCCGGCTCCCGGAGGCGAAGAAGCGGCTTCTTCGCGCAAAGAGCATTGTGCCGGTCGCGGTGTGCTCAGAAGCGCGGCTTCTGCCGAAAGAAGCCAGGGACCGGCGCTTAGCTCGGGCGAGCGCCGTACCTTCGTCTTTAGCGTCTCTTGTCGCCTACACCTAAGCAAAAAGCTTTTCCACTATGTCTCGCAAGGAGAAACTGTGCCAGTACAGAAATCATCTCCTATCGTGTTCTAGAGGTGCACAGAGCTCTGCAGAGCGTTTTGCAAGAAGCAAAAGAAAGTAGTCCAAAACGACTTGCATTCGAATGTTAGCGTGAATAAAATCGCAGGAGAGTGGTAAGGTACTGTTTTCTATCAGTTTGCAAGCTGTGCACACAATCCCAGTGTGGCTCGGCTTGGTTGTTCGCCTTTCGGAAGGTGCCGCCTCTCCGGCTCCCGGAGGCGAAGAAGCGGCTTCTTCGCGCAAAGAGCATTGTGCCGGTCGCAGAGCAGTGTGCCGGTAGCGGTGTGCTCCGAACCGCGGCTTCTGTTAGTTGGAAATTATAAAGGGTTATTTTATACAATGCTCTTGTCAGAAGGTGTTTACCAGCAGTCCATGGACAGTCTGACCACCCTGCAACTGTCCTTCGGTGTAATATTCCTCTGGAAAACCCCTCTCTAAAGTCTTACATTTTACAAAAAGTACAAAGGACGCGAGGGAGCAGGAGTAAAGTGCTGGATGCTCCCGGAGAAGCTTCTCATAGGCTGCTAATTAAGGGTGCAACAGGTCACCAATTAACCCTTTTCCTGAGAGTTAGTTGATGCAGTGGTCTAAGAGTTTCCTTCCTCCTCTTCTCCAAGGTGCTGGCAGAGTCACAGCATGCCTCTGAAGGGAGTGCTGCTGAACGGAGCTCCGTGCAGTCCAGAGGAATTTCCTGGGCCTGCAGGGAGTACTCAAAGTGGCAGTGAGGTGGTAAGTGTAGGGCCATGATTCGGGGATGAGCTTAGCATGGCTGTGTTGGGATTATGCTGCCAGTAGCACCTCCCTCCCTGCCAAACTCCAGAGAAAGTTCTTGACCACTTGCAGAGAAGCATAAAGTTAACAATCAGGTGTGCTCCTGTGGCCAGGGCAGCCCTGGAGGGAGAAAGAGATGGGGAGAAGGAGATATTGGGAAGGAGGTTGTAAGAAGAGGGTAGTTGAGAGCAATCAGAGCCTGCTGGAGCATCCACGGTGCTGGCCATCCTTTACATTGTGCATTTTCAACTACTCAAAATTTGGTTTTTTAGGAACAAGAATTCTACTACTCTTTTCGATAAAACCCTTAAGGGAAAAGGGTTTTCCACCTTCTGCAAAACTCTTTATACATCACTCAGATTTTCTGAAGAACAGATGACTGTCTATATGAGTGAGCTATAACAAGGATGGTCTCAGAAGAAACACGTATAATTTCAGAAGTAATTTTCAAATTTAGTCAGCCAGATCCAAGTGGCTGTACTTAAATCTCCTACTAGCCATTTGGCTTCTAAATCATGAGGCAGAATCATGAATAACAGATGTTTTGTGATGAGGAGTGACTAAAAGCTGAGTACTTCTTTGAGATCTGAGTATTTTAGACCATGACAGCCTTCTAGGTAGCTGGGCATAAAATTACCCTTCTTCCTCCTGCTCTCAAATCTTATGCTGGAGATGAGAGTGTAGTTTGTTATTGCTACTGAGACTTTTGCTGGAAATTTTTTAACGTCTCCCTGTAATTTTTTTAGAGAATCAAATTTGATTTCTTCCCCTTACTTCTCCCATCTTCAAGAAGTCTACTTTGGAAATAGAATGAGCTCTTCAGCATTTTTATTTTGTTCTGCTTTGAAGAAAAAGCACTGTAAATCACCTAGAAAATGCTTTCCATGGAAAAATATTTTCCAAGCAGATAAAATTCACCCTTTCAAAAACACTTCTCTCCACTGCTGTGATGCATGCAAATTTTATTTTGTAAACAATGGCTTTGGTTTGAAAATGAAAGAAAGGTTTCACTTCACTGACTGACATTATTTTGCTTGGCTTTATAGAAGACTATTAGAAGGCTAAAATCACCACCTACAATTAATGATGCGTCAATGTTTACACAGGTCCATTCATATGATGGTACAACCTGGATAGAGATTATCTCTTTCAAAGTGGGAAAGGCAGGCTCCTACTTGCACTGCTTAAGCTGTAGCATCTCAATGTTAACAGAGGGTTAAATCTGCACTGGTGAAAAATTGACATGAACATATTGATTTTGATTAAATATTGTTACAAGGCAGATTTTACGCTGCATGTTTTCCTCGTCTCAGTGTCTTTTAATTTCTGAGGCTTGTTATGTTAATTCCAGTACTACTTAGATTTGATCATAACTACCAAAACAGTGCATCTTTTAAGAACTAGCTTGAATTTTAACCATGAGAGTGATGCTGTCATTCCCTGCCTAGAACTTTAGGACTGACATCTCTTTTAAGTAGAAAATGCTCTATGGGTTCCTAGCTTTGCTGTTTGCACTGTGAGTAAGGTGGGATTCAGGCACCTGGTGTTCAAAAGAATGGGAGTCATCTACACCTTCAGCACTGGAATTGGCCTGCTAGAGCCAACAGGTTATAGACCCTCCTGATGCAGTGGTGAGTATTGGTGTAATATTAAAAGTCAGCCAAGACATGCAGCACGTAGTGAACTAACAGTTAAAAGGGCAGAATTGTTAGATTAGTTATACATGATGTGGGCAGTTCTTGATTTCATGCCGAACATTGTAGACATAAGAAATGTGACAGTATTCACTGTCACACAGCAAATGTATCTTTTCTGTTCATTTCAGTTCCATCACAAAAGAGCATTCATTGAAAGTTTCTTTGATATTAACTCCTGTGAAGTAATAAAAGAAAACAGTGGACTCCTAGTGATAAAACAACTCAACAACAAAAATTATTCAAATTCTGAAAAGTTGAACAATGTTCAAACTTTGGTGCAATCTCGTGTAATCCAAAATGGCAAAAAGTGTAAAAATCTTGCAAAGACATATAGGGTGCATCTTATTAAGGGTGTGTGATTAACAACATAGATGTTTGTGAAATGGAGGCTCTACTGGAGCTTTATCATTTTAGTGCATCAGTTAGATAGTCACTTGATGCAATTAAATGACTCTATTTGATAGAGCAGGCAGCAACATTTTAATGGGCATTTGCCTTCTACATTTTCCTCTAGAGATGGAGGTTTTAATAGGAAAGACTGTGGCCAGAAAATCTGGAGAGGAGCAACGTACCATAAACCTGGAAAGTAGCTTGTCTTGCATCATTTGCTTTTCTGCAAATACTACCTCATATGTGTACAGAAAAAAAAAAACAAAACCCAACAAAAATCAACTAGAAAAAGTAACTCTTAAACATATAATGGGGTAATAATAATAGGTTTTTAAAAATCTGCAGATTGTCTTTTTCCAAATTCCTCTCCCAGCCATGTCCTAAAGAACATTTTTTCACAGAGAAAATGGCTGCAAGATTGATGGAGTTCCATTCAATCATCATATGTTGATTAGCATACGCTTAATAAAAAGCTTATTAGCACATGCTCCAGTCTAAGCATGTCACTCAGAGAAGGTATAACAATATTGATGCTTTTTTACTGTGACAGAAACATGGGTACACTGGTTCTGCAATTTTAAAATCATCAGGCAATAAAAATATAAGAAGCAATGCCACACTTTTATTTTATAAAATGGAGATCAGAATGGGTTTCAGTAATTCTTCTTGCTCCTATTCATTTGAAATTAGAGTACCTAACTGTTTTTCATAAATGCCACTTCAAGTGATGCTTTATTGCCTTCGGCTATGAAAGAGGACAATACATTTTAATTTGTATTGCTATAATTAAGCCTGAAATTTGATTTGATTTGATTTTTATATAGTCTCCTGGTCAGGCATTGTGATGATGATATTTTGCTGTTCAGAATTCAGGACTACAAAAAAATACTATTTTGGCCAGAGTAATGTGACGGTGATGCAAGATTTGCAGTTCTAACAGGTTAACAAGTGTTATTTTTCTCTGTCACTTTCACCAATCTCATCAGAAGAAGACCTTATCATAGTTTTATTTGTTGTTTGTTTTTTTTTTAATAAATTTTTAAGTGAATTTCAATGTCATTTTTTCTCACTTAAATTCCAGGTATATGATACAGATAATAGCTGGACTTTAGACTCATTTAACTCTAACAGTAATACCAAATCCTTTAGCTGATGGAGAACAGCAGTACCTTAATCCCATTTTATCCTGCAGGAGATTGACTTTCTCTGGTTCCATTTGATGACAATAAAAACCATGACAGGCAGAACAAACTCATATTGCTGTGGGCAACTACTTTTGGTAGAAATCAATCCCTGTCTTTTTCAGGGAGCAGGTGTCCTTTGTCTGGCTATCACGAGCATTCCATGTGGTTATGAAGAGAGCATTGAGTTTTGGCAGGTCCAGACTTTAAAACATCGGGAGGAATAGCACGTGCTTGGTTGGCATCCTCAATCTTTTGGGATTTCTGGGATGTGCTCAGGCACATCATTCCTCTTCTCTCAAGACTATCAAAAGTTCCTCCTTCCTCAAGATCATCCAGCAACATTATTTTCTTGGCAGCAGGACCAAAACTTCTACAAACAGGCCTACCCAGAGCCTAGCCTAGTCTAAATGAAGTATGTAAAGAAAGATGGAAATGAGGTTTTAGATAATTCACATCCAAATTTAGGAAAACAGGATATCTTTCTAGAAATGCAACTCTTTTCAATTCTCAAGGCTCGCAAAGCTTCATTTTAAAATTTTGCTGATATTTCTTTATCTACTTTTTCCTGGGTTTTGTACCTATTTTAAATTAGTTCTGGTTTACAATTGCACAACATTCAAAGAAAAACAAAAGTAAATACTCATCACATTTGTTGTAGCTCATTAACCTACTATTGAGCTGAGTTTTGATATTTTCCTAATCGTTGCGGGTATACAGAGCGTTTTTATTCATTCCAGATTTAGTTTCAAAACTACCTGACACTGTTTTATGTGAAAGCTAGTGGAGAATCTATATTGCTTGCAGTGAACAACCCAGCAGCAATCAGAGAATGTCCACATTATAAGGAGTGCCCGTGGAGATACTATGAAGTACAGCTGTTTCACAGAAAAAAGAATTTAACTGGTTTTGGTTGTTTGTTTTGTGTTTGGTTGGTTTGGGGGTTTTGTTTTTTCTTTGGTTTGGCTTTTTGTTTTGTTTGGGGTTTTTTGATTTGGTTTGGTTTTATTTTTTTTTTTTCCTTTTCCTTTGGTTCTCTTTTGTTTGTTTGAGTTTTTTGGGGGGAGGTTTTGGTTTTATTTCTTTATTTCTTTATTTTAACTAGGCGGTTTCCACAAAGTTTTTCCAAAAAGACAAGTCTTTCTACATCTACTTTTAAGGTCATTAATATCTGTCTTCTACCCCCAAAAGACCTTTTGAAAGGTTAGACACATTTTAGTTGTACTTTCTGGGCTTAAGCACTGCTGTTCTCTTGCAGAGTTCTCGTTTTCTTTCAGGTCACACAAAAATTTTGTTAGAATTTGTAAAAACTCCATACAAAGCATTCCACCCCAACCACCCCTATGATACAAGGTGGCTACAGGACTTGAAGTCAGATGTACACCTATTGGAGCCCTTGGAAGAACCATCGCACATATCAACCTCTTCAGAGACATCCAGAAGGTTCAGAACCTGAATTTCCACAGGTTTTCTATTTTTCCTACTAATAAGTAAGCTTCTCAGATTACCTGGGTTCAGGTTGTAAACTGGAGAGTGATAGAAAAAAAAATCAACAAAATGCTAAAGGAAAGAATAGGGTTACTTTTTCTCAAAGATTTCTTGAAGCAATTATCTTATACCAATGGTTTGAAGAGTTGATGTGGTTTAGAAAATTTTCAAAGTTTATGTGGGTGAAGGAAAGAAAAAAACTTCTTCTAATTTTCTTCTAATACATTTCTGTAGAGATGTGGTTTAGACAGAGCATGCAGTTGATGACAGACAAAGAAGCACAAATTTGGACAGAAATACTGGGGGTTAGGTTTCACCTCATTGGCAGGGTGTCCAACTGTATGGAGGCCAGACAAGCAAGGATAAGGAGAAAAATTGTCCCTCTTATTTCAGAACTGTGCTTTATCCATCCCAAAGTGGAGTGAATCAATGGCTGCACTTGGCCTTCTCTGGTTGGAATTCCCAGATATCTCATCCCTGCCATTGTGTCAGGCAGACTGTGTCGGCAAAAGGGATAAGGGACACGAGCCTTCCCAGAAGCAGCAAACTGTGCATTATCCTACCTAAGGAAGTTCTGGATCAGTACATATTTGAACGTTTTGCTCAGTTTTGCTAGAATAGGGTTTTTCTTTGATGTTCCTTGTCATGGGATTGGAGACTTTTCCCAGGGATAAGTTGCTGTCTGTTACCACAGCTGAATTTGTCTAGATGCTTGAAAGCAGTTGAATGGTACCAAGGCATGAATTATTGAATTCCTCAAAAGTGGCAGAATGGAACATTCATAACATCAACTGTTACCTTGCTGAGAGACTTCACAAGAATTTGATCTTTCCTGTCTCAGCTTGAAGTGGTGGATCTGAGGAGGACGGAGAGCAGCATGTGGCTGCCACATCAAAACCCAGGAAGCTGCAAAGGTGCTGCAGATCTTGTAACCGACCACTAGCGAAGGAAAAGGCAGTTGTCCAAAAGTGCTTGCATTCGAATATTAGAGTGAATAAAATCGCAGGAGTGTGGTAAGGTACTGTTTTCTATCAGTTTGCAAGCTGTGCACACAATCCCAGTGTGGCTCGGCTTGGTTGTTCGCCTTTCGGAAGGTGCCGCTCTCTCCGGCTCCCGGAGGCAAAGAAGCGGCTTCTTCGCGCAGAGCATTGTGCCGGTCGCAGAGCACTGTGCCGGTCGCGGTGTGCTCCGAAGCGCGGCTTCTGCCGAAAGAAGCCAAGGACCGGCGCTTAGCTCGGGCGAGTGCCGTACCTTCGTCTTTAGCGTCTCTTGTCGCCTACAGCTAAGCAAAAAGCTTTTCCACTATGTCTCGCAAGGAGAAACTGTGCCAGTACAGAAATCATCTCCTATCGTGTTCTAGAGGTGCACAGAGCTCTGCAGAGCGTTTTGCAAGAAGCAAAAGAAAGTAGTCCAAAACGACTTGCATTCGAATGTTAGCGTGAATAAAATCGCAGGAGAGTGGTAAGGTACTGTTTTCTATCAGTTTGCAAGCTGTGCACACAATCCCAGTGTGGCTCGGCTTGGTTGTTCGCCTTTCGGAAGGTGCCGCTCTCCGGCTCCCGGAGGCGAAGAAGCGGCTTCTTCGCGCAAAGAGCATTGTGCCGGTCGCGGTGTGCTCGAAGCGCGGCTTCTGCCGAAAGAAGCCAGGGACCGGCGCTTAGCTCGGGCGAGCGCCGTACCTTCGTCTTTAGCGTCTCTTGTCGCCTACAGCTAAGCAAAAAGCTTTTCCACTATGTCTCGCAAGGAGAAACTGTGCCAGTACAGAAATCATCTCCTATCGTGTTCTAGAGGTGCACAGAGCTCTGCAGAGCGTTTTGCAAGAAGCAAAAGAAAGTAGTCCAAAACGACTTGCATTCGAATGTTAGCGTGAATAAAATCGCAGGAGAGTGGTAAGGTACTGTTTTCTATCAGTTTGCAAGCTGTGCACACAATCCCAGTGTGGCTCGGCTTGGTTGTTCGCCTTTCGGAAGGTGCCGCTCTCTCCGGCTCCCGGAGGCGAAGAAAGCGGCTTCTTCGCGCAAAGAGCATTGTGCCGGTCGCGGTGTGCTCGAAGCGCGGCTTCTGCCGAAAGAAGCCAGGGACCGGCGCTTAGCTCGGGCGAGCGCCGTACCTTCGTCTTTAGCGTCTCTTGTCGCCTACAGCTAAGCAAAAAGCTTTTCCACTATGTCTCGCAAGGAGAAACTGTGCCAGTACAGAAATCATCTCCTATCGTGTTCTAGAGGTGCACAGAGCTCTGCAGAGCGTTTTGCAAGAAGCAAAAGAAAGTAGTCCAAAACGACTTGCATTCGAATGTTAGCGTGAATAAAATCGCAGGAGAGTGGTAAGGTACTGTTTTCTATCAGTTTGCAAGCTGTGCACACAATCCCAGTGTGGCTCGGCTTGGTTGTTCGCCTTTCGGAAGGTGCCGCTCTCTCCGGCTCCCGGAGGCGAAGAAGCGGCTTCTTCGCGCAAAGAGCATTGTGCCGGTCGCGGTGTGCTCCGAAGCGCGGCTTCTGCCGAAAGAAGCCAGGGACCGGCGCTTAGCTCGGGCGAGCGCCGTACCTTCGTCTTTAGCGTCTCTTGTCGCCTACAGCTAAGCAAAAAGCTTTTCCACTATGTCTCGCAAGGAGAAACTGTGCCAGTACAGAAATCATCTCCTATCGTGTTCTAGAGGTGCACAGAGCTCTGCAGAGCGTTTTGCAAGAAGCAAAAGAAAGTAGTCCAAAACGACTTGCATTCGAATGTTAGCGTGAATAAAATCGCAGGAGAGTGGTAAGGTACTGTTTTCTATCAGTTTGCAAGCTGTGCACACAATCCCAGTGTGGCTCGGCTTGGTTGTTCGCCTTTCGGAAGGTGCCGCTCTCTCCGGCTCCCGGAGGCGAAGAAGCGGCTTCTTCGCGCAAAAAGAGCATTGTGCCGGTCGCGGTGTGCTCGAAGCGCGGCTTCTGCCGAAAGAAGCCAGGGACCGGCGCTTAGCTCGGGCGAGAGCCGTACCTTCGTCTTTAGCGTCTCTTGTCGCCTACAGCTAAGCAAAAAGCTTTTCCACTATGTCTCGCAAGGAGAAACTGTGCCAGTACAGAAATCATCTCCTATCGTGTTCTAGAGGTGCACAGAGCTCTGCAGAGCGTTTTGCAAGAAGCAAAAGAAAGTAGTCCAAAACGACTTGCATTCGAATGTTAGCGTGAATAAAATCGCAGGAGAGTGGTAAGGTACTGTTTTCTATCAGTTTGCAAGCTGTGCACACAATCCCAGTGTGGCTCGGCTTGGTTGTTCGCCTTTCGGAAGGTGCCGCCTCTCCGGCTCCCGGAGGCGAAGAAGCGGCTTCTTCGCGCAAAGAGCATTGTGCCGGTCGCGGTGTGCTCGAAGCGCGGCTTCTGCCGAAAGAAGCCAGGGACCGGCGCTTAGCTCGGGCGAGCGCCGTACCTTCGTCTTTAGCGTCTCTTGTCGCCTACAGCTAAGCAAAAAGCTTTTCCACTATGTCTCGCAAGGAGAAACTGTGCCAGTACAGAAATCATCTCCTATCGTGTTCTAGAGGTGCACAGAGCTCTGCAGAGCGTTTTGCAAGAAGCAAAAGAAAGTAGTCCAAAACGACTTGCATTCGAATGTTAGCGTGAATAAAATCGCAGGAGAGTGGTAAGGTACTGTTTTCTATCAGTTTGCAAGCTGTGCACACAATCCCAGTGTGGCTCGGCTTGGTTGTTCGCCTTTCGGAAGGTGCCGCTCTCTCCGGCTCCCGGAGGCGAAGAAGCGGCTTCTTCGCGCAAAGAGCATTGTGCCGGTCGCGGTGTGCTCTGAAGCGCGGCTTCTGCCGAAAGAAGCCAAGGACCGGCGCTTACCTCGGGCGAGCGCCGCCGTGTGTTCTTCGTCTTTAGCGTCTCTTGTCGCCTACAGCTAAGCAAAAGCTTTTCCACTATGTCTCGCAAGGAGAAACTGTGCCAGTACAGAAATCATCTCCTATCGTGTTCTAGAGGTGCACAGAGCTCTGCAGAGCGTTTTTCAAGAAGCAAAAGAAAGTAGTCCAAAACGACTTGCATTCGAATGTTAGCGTGAATAAAATCGCAGGAGAGTGGTAAGGTACTGTTTTCTATCAGTTTGCAAGCTGTGCACACAATCCCAGTGTGGCTCGGCTTGGTTGTTCGCCTTTCGGAAGGTGCCGCTCTCTCCGGCTCCCGGAGGCGAAGAAGCGGCTTCTTCGCGCAAAGAGCATTGTGCCGGTCGCGGTGTGCTCCGAAGCGCGGCTTCTGCCGAAAGAAGCCAGGGACCGGCGCTTAGCTCGGGCGAGCGCCGTACCTTCGTCTTTAGCGTCTCTTGTCGCCTACAGCTAAGCAAAAAGCTTTTCCACTATGTCTCGCAAGGAGAAACTGTGCCAGTACAGAAATCATCTCCTATCGTGTTCTAGAGGTGCACAGAGCTCTGCAGAGCGTTTTGCAAGAAGCAAAAGAAAGTAGTCCAAAAAGACTTGCATTCGAATGTTAGCGTGAATAAAATCGCAGGAGAGTGGTAAGGTACTGTTTTCTATCAGTTTGCAAGCTGTGCACACAATCCCAGTGTGGCTCGGCTTGGTTGTTCGCCTTTCGGAAGGTGCCGCTCTCTCCGGCTCCCGGAGGCGAAGAAGCGGCTTCTTCGCGCAAAGAGCATTGTGCCGGTCGCGGTGTGCTCCGAAGCGCGGCTTCTGCCGAAAGAAGCCAGGGACCGGCGCTTAGCTCGGGCGAGCGCCGTACCTTCGTCTTTAGCGTCTCTTGTCGCCTACAGCTAAGCAAAAGCTTTTTTTCCACTATGTCTCGCAAGGAGAAACTGTGCCAGTACAGAAATCATCTCCTATCGTGTTCTAGAGGTGCACAGAGCTCTGCAGAGCGTTTTGCAAGAAGCAAAAAAGAAAGTAGTCCAAAACGACTTGCATTCGAATGTTAGCGTGAATAAAATCGCAGGAGAGTGGTAAGGTACTGTTTTCTATCAGTTTGCAAGCTGTGCACACAATCCCAGTGTGGCTCGGCTTGGTTGTTCGCCTTTCGGAAGGTGCCGCTCTCTCCGGCTCCCGGAGGCGAAGAAGCGGCTTCTTCGCGCAAAGAGCATTGTGCCGGTCGCGGTGTGCTCCGAAGCGCGGCTTCTGCCGAAAGAAGCCAGGGACCGGCGCTTAGCTCGGGCGAGCGCCGTACCTTCGTCTTTAGCGTCTCTTGTCGCCTACAGCTAAGCAAAAAGCTTTTCCACTATGTCTCGCAAGGAGAAACTGTGCCAGTACAGAAATCATCTCCTATCGTGTTCTAGAGGTGCACAGAGCTCTGCAGAGCGTTTTGCAAGAAGCAAAAGAAAGTAGTCCAAAACGACTTGCATTCGAATGTTAGCGTGAATAAAATCGCAGGAGAGTGGTAAGGTACTGTTTTCTATCAGTTTGCAAGCTGTGCACACAATCCCAGTGTGGCTCGGCTTGGTTGTTCGCCTTTCGGAAGGTGCCGCCTCTCCGGCTCCCGGAGGCGAAGAAGCGGCTTCTTCGCGCAAAGAGCATTGTGCCGGTCGCGGTGTGCTCTCGAAGCGCGGCTTCTGCCGAAAGAAGCCAGGGACCGGCGCTTAGCTCGGGCGAGCGCCGTACCTTCGTCTTTAGCGTCTCTTGTCGCCTACAGCTAAGCAAAAAGCTTTTCCACTATGTCTCGCAAGGAGAAACTGTGCCAGTACAGAAATCATCTCCTATCGTGTTCTAGAGGTGCACAGAGCTCTGCAGAGCGTTTTGCAAGAAGCAAAAGAAAGTAGTCCAAAACGACTTGCATTCGAATGTTAGCGTGAATAAAATCGCAGGAGAGTGGTAAGGTACTGTTTTCTATCAGTTTGCAAGCTGTGCACACAATCCCAGTGTGGCTCGGCTTGGTTGTTCGCCTTTCGGAAGGTGCCGCTCTCTCCGGCTCCCGGAGGCGAAGAAGCGGCTTCTTCGCGCAAAGAGCATTGTGCCGGTCGCAGAGCAGTGTGCCGGTAGCGGTGTGCTCCGAACCGCGGCTTCTGTTAGTTGGAAATTATAAAGGGTTATTTTATACAATGCTCTTGTCAGAAGGTGTTTACCAGCAGTCCATGGACAGTCTGACCACCCTGCAACTGTCCTTCGGTGTAATATTCCTCTGGAAAACCCTCTCTAAAGTCTTACATTTTACAAAAAGTACAAAGGACGCGCGAGGGAGCAGGAGTAAAGTGCTGGATGCTCCCGGAGAAGCTTCTAGGCTGCTAATTAAGGGTGCAACAGGTCACCAATTAACCCTTTTCCTGAGAGTTAGTTGATGCAGTGGTCTAAGAGTTTCCTTCCTCCTCTTCTCCAAGGTGCTGGCAGAGTCACAGCATGCCTCTGAAGGAGTGCTGCTGAACGGAGCTCCGTGCAGTCCAGAGGAATTTCCTGGGCCTGCAGGGAGTACTCAAAGTGGCAGTGAGGTGGTAAGTGTAGGGCCATGATTCGGGGATGAGCTTAGCATGGCTGTGTTGGGATTATGCTGCCAGTAGCACCTCCCTCCCTGCCAAACTCCAGAGAAAGTTCTTGACCACTTGCAGAGAAGCATAAAGTTAACAATCAGGTGTGCTCCTGTGGCCAGGGCAGCCCTGGAGGGAGAAAGAGATGGGGAGAAGGAGATATTGGGAAGGAGGTTGTAAGAAGAGGGTAGTTGAGAGCAATCAGAGCCTGCTGGAGCATCCACGGTGCTGGCCATCCTTTACATTGTGCATTTTCAACTACTCAAAATTTGGTTTTTAGGAACAAGAATTCTACTACTCTTTTCGATTAAAACCTTAAGGGAAAAGGGTTTTCCACCTTCTGCAAAACTCTTTATACATCACTCAGATTTTCTGAAGAACAGATGACTGTCTATATGAGTGAGCTATAACAAGGATGGTCTCAGAAGAAACACGTATAATTTCAGAAGTAATTTTCAAATTTAGTCAGCCAGATCCAAGTGGCTGTACTTAAATCTCCTACTAGCCATTTGGCTTCTAAATCATGAGGCAGAATCATGAATAACAGATGTTTTGTGATGAGGAGTGACTAAAAGCTGAGTACTTCTTTGAGATCTGAGTATTTTAGACCATGACAGCCTTCTAGGTAGCTGGGCATAAAAATTACCCTTCTTCCTCCTGCTCTCAAATCTTATGCTGGAGATGAGAGTGTAGTTTGTTATTGCTACTGAGACTTTTGCTGGAATTTTTTTAACGTCTCCCTGTAATTTTTTTTAGAGAATCAAATTTGATTTCTTCCCTTACTTCTCCCATCTTCAAGAAGTCTACTTTGGAAATAGAATGAGCTCTTCAGCATTTTTATTTTGTTCTGCTTTGAAGAAAAAGCACTGTAAATCACCTAGAAAATGCTTTCCATGGAAAAATATTTTCCAAGCAGATAAAATTCACCCTTTCAAAAAACTTCTCTCCACTGCTGTGATGCATGCAAATTTTATTTTGTAAACAATGGCTTTGGTTTGAAAATGAAAGAAAGGTTTCACTTCACTGACTGACATTATTTTGCTTGGCTTTATAGAAGACTATTAGAAGGCTAAAATCACCACCTACAATTAATGATGCGTCAATGTTTACACAGGTCCATTCATATGATGGTACAACCTGGATAGAGATTATCTCTTTCAAAGTGGGAAAGGCAGGCTCCTACTTCGCACTGCTTAAGCTGTAGCATCTCAATGTTAACAGAGGGTTAAATCTGCACTGGTGAAAAATTGACATGAACATATTGATTTTGATTAAATATTGTTACAAGGCAGATTTTACGCTGCATGTTTTCCTCGTCTCAGTGTCTTTTAATTTCTGAGGCTTGTTATGTTAATTCCAGTACTACTTAGATTTGATCATAACTACCAAAACAGTGCATCTTTTAAGAACTAGCTTGAATTTTAACCATGAGAGTGATGCTGTCATTCCCTGCCTAGAACTTTAGGACTGACATCTCTTTTAAGTAGAAAATGCTCTATGGGTTCCTAGCTTTGCTGTTTGCACTGTGAGTAAGGTGGGATTCAGGCACCTGGTGTTCAAAAGAATGGGAGTCATCTACACCTTCAGCACTGGAATTGGCCTGCTAGAGCCAACAGGTTATAGACCCTCCTGATGCAGTGGTGAGTATTGGTGTAATATTAAAAGTCAGCCAAGACATGCAGCACGTAGTGAACTAACAGTTAAAAGGGCAGAATTGTTAGATTAGTTATACATGATGTGGGCAGTTCTTGATTTCATGCCGAACATTGTAGACATAAGAAATGTGACAGTATTCACTGTCACACAGCAAATGTATCTTTTTCTGTTCATTTCAGTTCCATCACAAAAGAGCATTCATTGAAAGTTTCTTTGATATTAACTCCTGTGAAGTAATAAAAGAAAACAGTGGACTCCTAGTGATAAAACAACTCAACAACAAAAATTATTCAAATTCTGAAAAGTTGAACAATGTTCAAACTTTGGTGCAATCTCGTGTAATCCAAAATGGCAAAAGTGTAAAAATCTTGCAAAGACATATAGGGTGCATCTTATTAAGGGTGTGTGATTAACAACATAGATGTTTGTGAAATGGAGGCTCTACTGGAGCTTTATCATTTTAGTGCATCAGTTAGATAGTCACTTGATGCAATTAAATGACTCTATTTGATAGAGCAGGCAGCAACATTTTAATGGGCATTTGCCTTCTACATTTTCCTCTAGAGATGGAGGTTTTTAATAGGAAAGACTGTGGCCAGAAAATCTGGAGAGGAGCAACGTACCATAAACCTGGAAAGTAGCTTGTCTTGCATCATTTGCTTTTCTGCAAATACTACCTCATATGTGTACAGAAAAAAAAAAAACAAAACCCAACAAAAATCAACTAGAAAAAGTAACTCTTAAACATATAATGGGGTAATAATAATAGGTTTTAAAAATCTGCAGATTGTCTTTTCCAAATTCCTCTCCCAGCCATGTCCTAAAGAACATTTTTTCACAGAGAAAATGGCTGCAAGATTGATGGAGTTCCATTCAATCATCATATGTTGATTAGCATACGCTTAATAAAAGCTTATTAGCACATGCTCCAGTCTAAGCATGTCACTCAGAGAAGGTATAACAATATTGATGCTTTTTTTTTACTGTGACAGAAACATGGGTACACTGGTTCTGCAATTTTAAAATCATCAGGCAATAAAAATATAAGAAGCAATGCCACACTTTTATTTTATAAAATGGAGATCAGAATGGGTTTGTCAGTAATTCTTCTTGCTCCTATTCATTTGAAATTAGAGTACCTAACTGTTTTTTTCTCATAAATGCCACTTCAAGTGATGCTTTATTGCCTTCGGCTATGAAAGAGGACAATACATTTTAATTTGTATTGCTATAATTAAGCCTGAAATTTGATTTGATTTGATTTTTATATAGTCTCCTGGTCAGGCATTGTGATGATGATATTTTGCTGTTCAGAATTCAGGACTACAAAAATACTATTTTGGCCAGAGTAATGTGACGGTGATGCAAGATTTGCAGTTCTAACAGGTTAACAAGTGTTATTTTTCTCTGTCACTTTCACCAATCTCATCAGAAGAAGACCTTATCATAGTTTTATTTGTTGTTTGTTTTTTTTTAATAAATTTTTAAGTGAATTTCAATGTCATTTTTTCTCACTTAAATTCCAGGTATATGATACAGATAATAGCTGGACTTTAGACTCATTTAACTCTAACAGTAATACCAAATCCTTTAGCTGATGGAGAACAGCAGTACCTTAATCCCATTTTATCCTGCAGGAGATTGACTTTCTCTGGTTCCATTTGATGACAATAAAAAACCATGACAGGCAGAACAAACTCATATTGCTGTGGGCAACTACTTTTGGTAGAAATCAATCCCTGTCTTTTTCAGGGAGCAGGTGTCCTTTGTCTGGCTATCACGAGCATTCCATGTGGTTATGAAGAGAGCATTGAGTTTTGGCAGGTCCAGACTTTAAAACATCGGGAGGAATAGCACGTGCTTGGTTGGCATCCTCAATCTTTTGGGATTTCTGGGATGTGCTCAGGCACATCATTCCTCTTCTCTCAAGACTATCAAAAGTTCCTCCTTCCTCAAGATCATCCAGCAACATTATTTTCTTGGCAGCAGGACCAAAACTTCTACAAACAGGCCTACCCAGAGCCTAGCCTAGTCTAAATGAAGTATGTAAAGAAAGATGGAAATGAGGTTTTAGATAATTCACATCCAAATTTAGGAAAACAGGATATCTTTCTAGAAATGCAACTCTTTTCAATTCTCAAGGCTCGCAAAGCTTCATTTTAAAATTTTGCTGATATTTCTTTATCTACTTTTTCCTGGGTTTTGTACCTATTTTAAATTAGTTCTGGTTTACAATTGCACAACATTCAAAGAAAACAAAAGTAAATACTCATCACATTTGTTGTAGCTCATTAACCTACTATTGAGCTGAGTTTTGATATTTTCCTAATCGTTATGGGTATACAGAGCGTTTTTATTCATTCCAGATTTAGTTTCAAAACTACCTGACACTGTTTTATGTGAAAGCTAGTGGAGAATCTATATTGCTTGCAGTGAACAACCCAGCAGCAATCAGAGAATGTCCACATTATAAGGAGTGCCCGTGGAGATACTATGAAGTACAGCTGTTTCACAGAAAAAAAGAATTTAACTGGTTTTGGTTGTTTGTTTTGTGTTTGGTTGGTTTTGGGGTTTTGTTTTTTCTTTGGTTTGGCTTTTTGTTTTGTTTGGGGTTTTTGATTTGGTTTGGTTTTTTTTTTTTTTTTTTCCTTTTCCTTTGGTTCTCTTTTGTTTGTTTGAGTTTTTTTGGGGAGGTTTTGGTTTTATTTCTTTATTTCTTTTATTTTAACTAGGCGGTTTCCACAAAGTTTTTCCAAAAAGACAAGTCTTTCTACATCTACTTTTAAGGTCATTAATATCTGTCTTCTACCCCAAAAGACCTTTTGAAAGGTTAGACACATTTTAGTTGTACTTTCTGGGCTTAAGCACTGCTGTTCTCTTGCAGAGTTCTCGTTTTCTTTCAGGTCACACAAAAATTTTGTTAGAATTTGTAAAACTCCATACAAAGCATTCCACCCCAACCACCCCTATGATACAAGGTGGCTACAGGACTTGAAGTCAGATGTACACCTATTGGAGCCCTTGGAAGAACCATCGCACATATCAACCTCTTCAGAGACATCCAGAAGGTTCAGAACCTGAATTTCCACAGGTTTTTTATTTTTCCTACTAATAAGTAAGCTTCTCAGATTACCTGGGTTCAGGTTGTAAACTGGAGAGTGATAGAAAAAAAAATCAACAAAATGCTAAAGGAAAGAATAGGGTTACTTTTTTTCTCAAAGATTTCTTGAAGCAATTATCTTATACCAATGGTTTGAAGAGTTGATGTGGTTTAGAAAATTTTCAAAGTTTATGTGGGTGAAGGAAAAAAAAACTTCTTCTAATTTTCTTCTAATACATTTCTGTAGAGATGTGGTTTAGACAGAGCATGCAGTTGATGACAGACAAAGAAGCACAAATTTGGACAGAAATACTGGGGTTAGGTTTCACCTCATTGGCAGGGTGTCCAACTGTATGGAGGCCAGACAAGCAAGGATAAGGAGAAAAAATTGTCCCTCTTATTTCAGAACTGTGCTTTATCCATCCCAAAGTGGAGTGAATCAATGGCTGCACTTGGCCTTCTCTGGTTGGAATTCCCAGATATCTCATCCCTGCCATTGTGTCAGGCAGACTGTGTCGGCAAAAGGGATAAGGGACACGAGCCTTCCCAGAAGCAGCAAACTGTGCATTATCCTACCTAAGGAAGTTCTGGATCAGTACATATTTGAACGTTTTGCTCAGTTTTGCTAGAATAGGGTTTTTCTTTGATGTTCCTTGTCATGGGATTGGAGACTTTTCCCAGGGATAAGTTGCTGTCTGTTACCACAGCTGAATTTGTCTAGATGCTTGAAAGCAGTTGAATGGTACCAAGGCATGAATTATTGAATTCCTCAAAAGTGGCAGAATGGAACATTCATAACATCAACTGTTACCTTGCTGAGAGACTTCACAAGAATTTGATCTTTCCTGTCTCAGCTTGAAGTGGTGGATCTGAGGAGGACGGAGAGCAGCATGTGGCTGCCACATCAAAACCCAGGAAGCTGCAAAGGTGCTGCAGATCTTGTAACCGACCACCAGCGAAGGAAAAGGCAGTTGTCCAAAAGTGCTTGCATTCGAATATTAGAGTGAATAAAATCGCAGGAGTGTGGTAAGGTACTGTTTTCTATCAGTTTGCAAGCTGTGCACACAATCCCAGTGTGGCTCGGCTTGGTTGTTCGCCTTTCGGAAGGTGCCGCTCTCCGGCTCCCGGAGGCGAAGAAGCGGCTTCTTCGCGCAGAAAGAGCATTGTGCCGGTCGCAGAGCACTGTGCCGGTCGCGGTGTGTTCGGAAGCGCGGCTTCTGCCGAAAGAAGCCAAGGACCGGCGCTTAGCTCGGGCGAGTGCCTGTACCTTCGTCTTTAGCGTCTCTTGTCGCCTACAGCTAAGCAAAAAGCTTTTCCACTATGTCTCGCAAGGAGAAACTGTGCCAGTACAGAAATCATCTCCTATCGTGTTCTAGAGGTGCACAGAGCTCTGCAGAGCGTTTTGCAAGAAGCAAAAGAAAGTAGTCCAAAACGACTTGCATTCGAATGTTAGCGTGAATAAAATCGCAGGAGAGTGGTAAGGTACTGTTTTCTATCAGTTTGCAAGCTGTGCACACAATCCCAGTGTGGCTCGGCTTGGTTGTTCGCCTTTCGGAAGGTGCCGCTCTCCGGCTCCCCGGAGGCGAAGAAGCGGCTTCTTCGCGCAAAGAGCATTGTGCCGGTCGCGGTGTGCTCGAAGCGCGGCTTCTGCCGAAAGAAGCCAGGGACCGGCGCTTAGCTCGGGCGAGCGCCGTACCTTCGTCTTTAGCGTCTCTTGTCGCCTACAGCTAAAAAAAGCTTTTCCACTATGTCTCGCAAGGAGAAACTGTGCCAGTACAGAAATCATCTCCTATCGTGTTCTAGAGGTGCACAGAGCTCTGCAGAGCGTTTTGCAAGAAGCAAAAGAAAGTAGTCCAAAACGACTTGCATTCGAATGTTAGCGTGAATAAAATCGCAGGAGAGTGGTAAGGTACTGTTTTCTATCAGTTTGCAAGCTGTGCACACAATCCCAGTGTGGCTCGGCTTGGTTGTTCGCCTTCGGAAGGTGCCGCTCTCTCCGGCTCCCGGAGGCGAAGAAGCGGCTTCTTCGCGCAAAGAGCATTGTGCCGGTCGCGGTGTGCTCCGAAGCGCGGCTTCTGCCGAAAGAAGCCAAGGACCGGCGCTTAGCTCGGGCGAGCGCCGTACCTTCGTCTTTAGCGTCTCTTGTCGCCTACAGCTAAGCAAAAAGCTTTTCCACTATGTCTCGCAAGGAGAAACTGTGCCAGTACAGAAATCATCTCCTATCGTGTTCTAGAGGTGCACAGAGCTCTGCAGAGCGTTTTGCAAGAAGCAAAAGAAAGTAGTCCAAAACGACTTGCATTCGAATGTTAGCGTGAATAAAATCGCAGGAGAGTGGTAAGGTACTGTTTTCTATCAGTTTGCAAGCTGTGCACACAATCCCAGTGTGGCTCGGCTTGGTTGTTCGCCTTTCGGAAGGTGCCGCTCTCTCCGGCTCCCGGAGGCGAAGAAGCGGCTTCTTCGCGCAAAGAGCATTGTGCCGGTCGCGGTGTGCTCGAAGCGCGGCTTCTGCCGAAAGAAGCCAGGGACCGGCGCTTAGCTCGGGCGAGCGCCGTACCTTCGTCTTTAGCGTCTCTTGTCGCCTACAGCTAAGCAAAAAGCTTTTCCACTATGTCTCGCAAGGAGAAACTGTGCCAGTACAGAAATCATCTCCTATCGTGTTCTAGAGGTGCACAGAGCTCTGCAGAGCGTTTTGCAAGAAGCAAAAGAAAGTAGTCCAAAACGACTTGCATTCGAATGTTAGCGTGAATAAAATCGCAGGAGAGTGGTAAGGTACTGTTTTCTATCAGTTTGCAAGCTGTGCACACAATCCCAGTGTGGCTCGGCTTGGTTGTTCGCCTTTCGGAAGGTGCCGCTCTCCGGCTCCCGGAGGCGAAGAAGCGGCTTCTTCGCGCAAAGAGCATTGTGCCGGTCGCGGTGTGTGCTCAAGCGCGGCTTCTGCCGAAAGAAGCCAGGGACCGGCGCTTAGCTCGGGCGAGCGCCGTACCTTCGTCTTTAGCGTCTCTTGTCGCCTACAGCTAAGCAAAAAGCTTTTCCACTATGTCTCGCAAGGAGAAACTGTGCCAGTACAGAAATCATCTCCTATCGTGTTCTAGAGGTGCACAGAGCTCTGCAGAGCGTTTTGCAAGAAGCAAAAGAAAGTAGTCCAAAACGACTTGCATTCGAATGTTAGCGTGAATAAAATCGCAGGAGAGTGGTAAGGTACTGTTTTCTATCAGTTTGCAAGCTGTGCACACAATCCCAGTGTGGCTCGGCTTGGTTGTTCGCCTTTCGGAAGGTGCCGCTCTCCGGCTCCCGGAGGCGAAGAAGCGGCTTCTTCGCGCAAAGAGCATTGTGCCGGTCGCGGTGTGCTCCGAAGCGCGGCTTCTGCCGAAAGAAGCCAGGGACCGGCGCTTAGCTCGGGCGAGCGCCGTACCTTCGTCTTTAGCGTCTCTTGTCGCCTACAGCTAAGCAAAAAGCTTTTCCACTATGTCTCGCAAGGAGAAACTGTGCCAGTACAGAAATCATCTCCTATCGTGTTCTAGAGGTGCACAGAGCTCTGCAGAGCGTTTTGCAAGAAGCAAAAGAAAGTAGTCCAAAACGACTTGCATTCGAATGTTAGCGTGAATAAAATCGCAGGAGAGTGGTAAGGTACTGTTTTCTATCAGTTTGCAAGCTGTGCACACAATCCCAGTGTGGCTCGGCTTGGTTGTTCGCCTTTCGGAAGGTGCCGCGCTCTCCGGCTCCCGGAGGCGAAGAAGCGGCTTCTTCGCGCAAAGAGCATTGTGCCGGTCGCGGTGTGCTCAAGCGCGCGGCTTCTGCCGAAAGAAGAAGGACCGGGCGCTTAGCTCGGGCGAGCGCCGTACCTTCGTCTTTAGCGTCTCTTGTCGCCTACAGCTAAGCAAAAAGCTTTTCCACTATGTCTCGCAAGGAGAAACTGTGCCAGTACAGAAATCATCTCCTATCGTGTTCTAGAGGTGCACAGAGCTCTGCAGAGCGTTTTGCAAGAAGCAAAAGAAAGTAGTCCAAAACGACTTGCATTCGAATGTTAGCGTGAATAAAATCGCAGGAGAGTGGTAAGGTACTGTTTTCTATCAGTTTGCAAGCTGTGCACACAATCCCAGTGTGGCTCGGCTTGGTTGTTCGCCTTCGGAAGGTGTGCCTCTCTCCGGCTCCCGGAGGCGAAGAAGCGGCTTCTTCGCGCAAAGAGCATTGTGCCGGTCGCAGAGCAGTGTGCCGGTAGCGGTGTGCTCCGAACCGCGGCTTCTGTTAGTTGGAAATTATAAAGGGTTATTTTATACAATGCTCTTGTCAGAAGGTGTTTACCAGCAGTCCATGGACAGTCTGACCACCCTGCAACTGTCCTTCGGTGTAATATTCCTCTGGAAAACCCCTCTCTAAAGTCTTACATTTTACAAAAAGTACAAAGGACGCGGAGGGAGCAGGAGAAGTGCTGGATGCTCTTGGAGAAGCTTCTCATAGGCTGCTAATTAAGGGTGCAACAGGTCACCAATTAACCCTTTTCCTGAGAGTTAGTTGATGCAGTGGTCTAAGAGTTTCCTTCCTCCTCTTCTCCAAGGTGCTGGCAGAGTCACAGCATGCCTCTGAAGGAGTGCTGCTGAACGGAGCTCCGTGCAGTCCAGAGGAATTTCCTGGGCCTGCAGGGAGTACTCAAAGTGGCAGTGAGGTGGTAAGTGTAGGGCCATGATTCGGGGATGAGCTTAGCATGGCTGTGTTGGGATTATGCTGCCAGTAGCACCTCCCTCCCTGCCAAACTCCAGAGAAAGTTCTTGACCACTTGCAGAGAAGCATAAAGTTAACAATCAGGTGTGCTCCTGTGGCCAGGGCAGCCCTGGAGGGAGAAAGAGATGGGGAGAAGGAGATATTGGGAAGGAGGTTGTAAGAAGAGGGTAGTTGAGAGCAATCAGAGCCTGCTGGAGCATCCACGGTGCTGGCCATCCTTTACATTGTGCATTTTCAACTACTCAAAATTTGGTTTTTAGGAACAAGAATTCTACTACTCTTTTCGATTAAAACCTTAAGGAAAAGGGTTTTCCACCTTCTGCAAAACTCTTTATACATCACTCAGATTTTCTGAAGAACAGATGACTGTCTATATGAGTGAGCTATAACAAGGATGGTCTCAGAAGAAACACGTATAATTTCAGAAGTAATTTTCAAATTTAGTCAGCCAGATCCAAGTGGCTGTACTTAAATCTCCTACTAGCCATTTGGCTTCTAAATCATGAGGCAGAATCATGAATAACAGATGTTTTGTGATGAGGAGTGACTAAAAGCTGAGTACTTCT
The DNA here is from genome assembly GCA_024865655.1 of Emberiza elegans. Taxonomy (NCBI): domain Eukaryota; kingdom Metazoa; phylum Chordata; class Aves; order Passeriformes; family Fringillidae; genus Emberiza; species Emberiza elegans. Next base: position 110,712 of record JALJVW010003279.1, read on the forward strand.
TTGAGATCTGAGTATTTTAGACCATGACAGCCTTCTAGGTAGCTGGGCATAAAAATTACCCTTCTTCCTCCTGCTCTCAAATCTTATGCTGGAGATGAGAGTGTAGTTTGTTATTGCTACTGAGACTTTTGCTGGAAATTTTTTTAACGTCTCCCTGTAATTTTTTTAGAGAATCAAATTTGATTTCTTCCCCTTACTTCTCCCATCTTCAAGAAGTCTACTTTGGAAATAGAATGAGCTCTTCAGCATTTTTATTTTGTTTCTGCTTTGAAGAAAAGCACTGTAAATCACCTAGAAAATGCTTTCCATGGAAAAATATTTTCCAAGCAGATAAAATTCACCCTTTCAAAAACACTTCTCTCCACTGCTGTGATGCATGCAAATTTTATTTTGTAAACAATGGCTTTGGTTTGAAAATGAAAGAAAGGTTTCACTTCACTGACTGACATTATTTTGCTTGGCTTTATAGAAGACTATTAGAAGGCTAAAATCACCACCTACAATTAATGATGCGTCAATGTTTACACAGGTCCATTCATATGATGGTACAACCTGGATAGAGATTATCTCTTTCAAAGTGGGAAAGGCAGGCTCCTACTTCTGCACTGCTTAAGCTGTAGCATCTCAATGTTAACAGAGGGTTAAATCTGCACTGGTGAAAAATTGACATGAACATATTGATTTTGATTAAATATTGTTACAAGGCAGATTTTACGCTGCATGTTTTCCTCGTCTCAGTGTCTTTTAATTTCTGAGGCTTGTTATGTTAATTCCAGTACTACTTAGATTTGATCATAACTACCAAAACAGTGCATCTTTTAAGAACTAGCTTGAATTTTAACCATGAGAGTGATGCTGTCATTCCCTGCCTAGAACTTTAGGACTGACATCTCTTTTAAGTAGAAAATGCTCTATGGGTTCCTAGCTTTGCTGTTTGCACTGTGAGTAAGGTGGGATTCAGGCACCTGGTGTTCAAAAGAATGGGAGTCATCTACACCTTCAGCACTGGAATTGGCCTGCTAGAGCCAACAGGTTATAGACCCTCCTGATGCAGTGGTGAGTATTGGTGTAATATTAAAAGTCAGCCAAGACATGCAGCACGTAGTGAACTAACAGTTAAAAGGGCAGAATTGTTAGATTAGTTATACATGATGTGGGCAGTTCTTGATTTCATGCCGAACATTGTAGACATAAGAAATGTGACAGTATTCACTGTCACACAGCAAATGTATCTTTTCTGTTCATTTCAGTTCCATCACAAAAGAGCATTCATTGAAAGTTTCTTTGATATTAACTCCTGTGAAGTAATAAAAGAAAACAGTGGACTCCTAGTGATAAAACAACTCAACAACAAAATTATTCAAATTCTGAAAAGTTGAACAATGTTCAAACTTTGGTGCAATCTCGTGTAATCCAAAATGGCAAAAAGTGTAAAAATCTTGCAAAGACATATAGGGTGCATCTTATTAAGGGTGTGTGATTAACAACATAGATGTTTGTGAAATGGAGGCTCTACTGGAGCTTTATCATTTTAGTGCATCAGTTAGATAGTCACTTGATGCAATTAAATGACTCTATTTGATAGAGCAGGCAGCAACATTTTAATGGGCATTTGCCTTCTACATTTTCCTCTAGAGATGGAGGTTTTTAATAGGAAAGACTGTGGCCAGAAAATCTGGAGAGGAGCAACGTACCATAAACCTGGAAAGTAGCTTGTCTTGCATCATTTGCTTTTCTGCAAATACTACCTCATATGTGTACAGAAAAGAAAAAAAACAAAACCCAACAAAAATCAACTAGAAAAAGTAACTCTTAAACATATAATGGGGTAATAATAATAGGTTTTAAAAATCTGCAGATTGTCTTTTCCAAATTCCTCTCCCAGCCATGTCCTAAAGAACATTTTTTCACAGAGAAAATGGCTGCAAGATTGATGGAGTTCCATTCAATCATCATATGTTGATTAGCATACGCTTAATAAAAAGCTTATTAGCACATGCTCCAGTCTAAGCATGTCACTCAGAGAAGGTATAACAATATTGATGCTTTTTTTTTACTGTGACAGAAACATGGGTACACTGGTTCTGCAATTTTAAAATCATCAGGCAATAAAAAATATAAGAAGCAATGCCACACTTTTATTTTATAAAATGGAGATCAGAATGGGTTTCAGTAATTCTTCTTGCTCCTATTCATTTGAAATTAGAGTACCTAACTGTTTTTTCTCATAAATGCCACTTCAAGTGATGCTTTATTGCCTTCGGCTATGAAAGAGGACAATACATTTTAATTTGTATTGCTATAATTAAGCCTGAAATTTGATTTGATTTGATTTTTATATAGTCTCCTGGTCAGGCATTGTGATGATGATATTTTGCTGTTCAGAATTCAGGACTACAAAAATACTATTTTGGCCAGAGTAATGTGACGGGTGATGCAAGATTTGCAGTTCTAACAGGTTAACAAGTGTTATTTTCTCTCTGTCACTTTCACCAATCTCATCAGAAGAAGACCTTATCATAGTTTTATTTGTTGTTTTTTTTTTTTTTAATAAATTTTTAAGTGAATTTCAATGTCATTTTTTCCTCACTTAAATTCCAGGTATATGATACAGATAATAGCTGGACTTTAGACTCATTTAACTCTAACAGTAATACCAAATCCTTTAGCTGATGGAGAACAGCAGTACCTTAATCCCATTTTATCCTGCAGGAGATTGACTTTCTCTGGTTCCATTTGATGACAATAAAAAACCATGACAGGCAGAACAAACTCATATTGCTGTGGGCAACTACTTTTGGTAGAAATCAATCCCTGTCTTTTTCAGGGAGCAGGTGTCCTTTGTCTGGCTATCACGAGCATTCCATGTGGTTATGAAGAGAGCATTGAGTTTTGGCAGGTCCAGACTTTAAAACATCGGGAGGAATAGCACGTGCTTGGTTGGCATCCTCAATCTTTTGGGATTTCTGGGATGTGCTCAGGCACATCATTCCTCTTCTCTCAAGACTATCAAAAGTTCCTCCTTCCTCAAGATCATCCAGCAACATTATTTTCTTGGCAGCAGGACCAAAACTTCTACAAACAGGCCTACCCAGAGCCTAGCCTAGTCTAAATGAAGTATGTAAAGAAAGATGGAAATGAGGTTTTTAGATAATTCACATCCAAATTTAGGAAAACAGGATATCTTTCTAGAAATACAACTCTTTTCAATTCTCAAGGCTCGCAAAGCTTCATTTTAAAATTTTGCTGATATTTCTTTATCTACTTTTTCCTGGGTTTTGTACCTATTTTAAATTAGTTCTGGTTTACAATTGCACAACATTCAAAGAAAAACAAAAGTAAATACTCATCACATTTGTTGTAGCTCATTAACCTACTATTGAGCTGAGTTTTGATATTTTCCTAATCGTTATGGGTATACAGAGCGTTTTTATTCATTCCAGATTTAGTTTCAAAACTACCTGACACTGTTTTATGTGAAAGCTAGTGGAGAATCTATATTGCTTGCAGTGAACAACCCAGCAGCAATCAGAGAATGTCCACATTATAAGGAGTGCCCGTGGAGATACTATGAAGTACAGCTGTTTCACAGAAAAAGAATTTAACTGGTTTTGGTTGTTTGTTTTGTGTTTGGTTGGTTTTGGGGTTTTGTTTTTTTTCTTTGGTTTGGCTTTTTGTTTTGTTTGGGGTTTTTGATTTGGTTTGGTTTTTTTTTTTTTTTCCTTTTCCTTTGGTTCTCTTTTGTTTGTTTGAGTTTTTGGGGGGAGGTTTTGGTTTTATTTCTTTATTTCTTTATTTTAACTAGGCGGTTTCCACAAAGTTTTTCCAAAAAGACAAGTCTTTCTACATCTACTTTTAAGGTCATTAATATCTGTCTTCTACCCCCAAAAGACCTTTTGAAAGGTTAGACACATTTTAGTTGTACTTTCTGGGCTTAAGCACTGCTGTTCTCTTGCAGAGTTCTCGTTTTCTTTCAGGTCACACAAAAATTTTGTTAGAATTTGTAAAACTCCATACAAAGCATTCCACCCCAACCACCCCTATGATACAAGGTGGCTACAGGACTTGAAGTCAGATGTACACCTATTGGAGCCCTTGGAAGAACCATCGCACATATCAACCTCTTCAGAGACATCCAGAAGGTTCAGAACCTGAATTTCCACAGGTTTTCTATTTTTCCTACTAATAAGTAAGCTTCTCAGATTACCTGGGTTCAGGTTGTAAACTGGAGAGTGATAGAAAAAAAAATCAACAAAATGCTAAAGGAAAGAATAGGGTTACTTTTTTCTCAAAGATTTCTTGAAGCAATTATCTTATACCAATGGTTTGAAGAGTTGATGTGGTTTAGAAAATTTTCAAAGTTTATGTGGGTGAAGGAAAGAAAAAAACTTCTTCTAATTTTCTTCTAATACATTTCTGTAGAGATGTGGTTTAGACAGAGCATGCAGTTGATGACAGACAAAGAAGCACAAATTTGGACAGAAATACTGGGGGTTAGGTTTCACCTCATTGGCAGGGTGTCCAACTGTATGGAGGCCAGACAAGCAAGGATAAGGAGAAAAATTGTCCCTCTTATTTCAGAACTGTGCTTTATCCATCCCAAAGTGGAGTGAATCAATGGCTGCACTTGGCCTTCTCTGGTTGGAATTCCAGATATCTCATCCCTGCCATTGTGTCAGGCAGACTGTGTCGGCAAAAGGGATAAGGGACACGAGCCTTCCCAGAAGCAGCAAACTGTGCATTATCCTACCTAAGGAAGTTCTGGATCAGTACATATTTGAACGTTTTGCTCAGTTTTGCTAGAATAGGGTTTTTCTTTGATGTTCCTTGTCATGGGATTGGAGACTTTTCCCAGGGATAAGTTGCTGTCTGTTACCACAGCTGAATTTGTCTAGATGCTTGAAAGCAGTTGAATGGTACCAAGGCATGAATTATTGAATTCCTCAAAAGTGGCAGAATGGAACATTCATAACATCAACTGTTACCTTGCTGAGAGACTTCACAAGAATTTGATCTTTCCTGTCTCAGCTTGAAGTGGTGGATCTGAGGAGGACGGAGAGCAGCATGTGGCTGCCACATCAAAACCCAGGAAGCTGCAAAGGTGCTGCAGATCTTGTAACCGACCACCAGCGAAGGAAAAGGCAGTTGTCCAAAAGTGCTTGCATTCGAATATTAGAGTGAATAAAATCGCAGGAGTGTGGTAAGGTACTGTTTTCTATCAGTTTGCAAGCTGTGCACACAATCCCAGTGTGGCTCGGCTTGGTTGTTCGCCTTTCGAAGGTGCCGCCTCTCCGGCCCCGGAGGCGAAGAAGCGGCTTCTTCGCGGAAAGAGCATTGAGCCGGTCGCAGAGCATTGTGCCGGTCGCGTGTGTGCTCGCAAGCGCGGCTTCTGCCGAATAAAAAGAAGCCAAGGACCGGCGCTTAGCTCGGGCGAGTGCCGTACCTTCGTCTTTAGCGTCTCTTGTCGCCTACAGCTAAGCAAAAAGCTTTTCCACTATGTCTCGCAAGGAGAAACTGTGCCAGTACAGAAATCATCTCCTATCGTGTTCTAGAGGTGCACAGAGCTCTGCAGAGCGTTTTGCAAGAAGCAAAAGAAAGTAGTCCAAAACGACTTGCATTCGAATGTTAGCGTGAATAAAATCGCAGGAGAGTGGTAAGGTACTGTTTTCTATCAGTTTGCAAGCTGTGCACACAATCCCAGTGTGGCTCGGCTTGGTTGTTCGCCTTTCGGAAGGTGCCGCCTCCGGCTCCCGGAGGCGAAGAAGCGGCTTCTTCGCGCAAAGAGCATTGTGCCGGTCGCGGTGTGTTCGAAGCGGCGGCTTGCCGGAAGAAGCCAGGGACCGGCGCTTAGCTCGGGCGAGTGCCGTACCTTCGTCTTTAGCAATGCTCTTGTCGCAGACAGCTAAGCAAAAAGCTTTTCCACTATGTCTCGGAAGGAGAAACTGTGCCAGTACAGAAATCATCTCCTATCGTGTTCTAGAGGTGCACTCTCTCTGCAGAGCGTTTTGCAAGAAGCAAAAGAAAGTAGTCCAAAACGACTTGCATTCGAATGTTAGCGTGAATAAAATCGCAGGAGAGTGGTAAGGTACTGTTTTCTATCAGTTTGCAAGCTGTGCACACAATCCCAGTGTGGCTCGGCTTGGTTGTTCAGTGGTCGAAGGTGCCGCCTCTCCGGCTCCCCGGAGGCGAAGAAGGCGGCGAAGCAAAGAGCATTGGGCCTGGAGGAGTGCGCAAGGGTGGCGCGGCTTCTGCCGAAAGAGCCAGGGACCGGGCTAGCTAGCATGGAGTGTTGCTACACTTTAGCGTCTTTGTCAAAGCCTAAGCAAAAGCTTTTCCACTATGTCTCGCAAGGAGAAACTGTGCCAGTACAGAAATCATCTCCTATCGTGTTCTAGAGGTGCACAGAGAGCTCTGCAGAGCGTTTTGCAAGAAGCAAAAGAAAGTAGTCCAAAACGACTTGCATTCGAATGTTAGCGTGAATAAAATCGCAGGAGAGTGGTAAGGCACTGTTTTCTATCAGTTTGCAAAATCCCCTGCTAAGAGTTGACACAGCTTTGGCCAGCAGGAACCCATTCGAGGACCATTATCTGTCAAAAACAAGCATAACCCCTTCCCCAGGTTATTAGTTCCACTGACCAGACCACATACCAGTAATCAAATCCTTGACCCATACCTTGACATTTCTATGGAAAGAATGTTTGAGAATTCAAGAAGAAGAAAATGGCAAAAGATTGGAGATAACTGTGAGTCAGGTAGGGGATTTAAAAAGTTTAACACATAAACAGCTTTATCTAATCTTACTTGAGGTGACTCCTGTTGCATTCCTTTTTTTTTTTTGAACCTGACGCTTAAGAAGTCCGTGAGCTACTTTTTTCAATAATTGCTTGGCCCGTGGGGACATGTGGAATTGTTGAATGCTCAATGCCCCAAGCACGAAAGAATGCTTGCATTTTTGGATGAAGCATACTCTTGGGAAATTGTTATCTGTTTTACATGAGAAGGAACACCTAAAATAGAAAAGGCATGATAAAAATGACGAATAGCATCTCGAGGTTTTTCTCCTGTGAATGCTGAAGCAACCATTGCATAAAAAAAGTATCAACTGTAACATGAACATTTTAAAACGACCAAATTCTGGCATTTTCATAACATCAGTTTGCCATTCTTCTAATGCAGAAGGACCTCTAGGGTTGGTACCAATAAGAATTTTGAGTGACATGAGTCATGTGACAATCAGGACACGAAGAAAGAATCGATTTTGCTTCGTTAGTAGACAAGTTGAATTGCTGCTGTAAAGCCTGAGCACTCTGATGAAAAAATTGATGGGATAAAATTGCCTGCTGCAACACATTGGGTACAGTTTTGATTGCAGCAGCAGCTACTAAAGAATCTACATAGGCATTGCCTTCAGCAAAAATCCTGGTAATGATGTATGGCTGCGAATATGCATAATGAAATAAGGATGTTTTCGAGCACCAATAACTGTCCACAACTTCACTAATATGGTAAACAATGGTTTCTCTTGAATATTATACAATACTGCTTGATCTAAATGCTTAACCAAATTGGCAACATAAACTGAATCAGTAACTATATTTACAGAACCAGGAAACAAAGTAAAAGCCAAAAGAACAGCAGAAAGTTCAACCAGTTGAGGAGATCCCTGTTAAATCACTGTCTGATATTCCCAGTGATCATCCTTTCTCCAGGCCACTCTTTTGGGCTTTTCCGGTTTTCCTGGACCCATCTGTAAAAAGGTGTTATACCTTCCACAGGAACAGGAGAATAAATTTGCTTGCCTTCAAAAGGAATCTCTTTAGTCAGTGCTAGAACAGGATGAGAACGCAAATGATATGAAATTTGGCCTGTAAAACAAGATAAGGCAGATTGCAATTCATGATTATTTTGAAAAGCACCATTTCAAAATGCCACTGTTGTACAGGTATTACAATGGTCACAGGGTCCTGTCCCAAAATCTCATGACAACGCCTGCGGCCCTTGATGATAATATCACTGCAAAGAGCTCATAAAGTCCTGGAGCTGTTTTCGAGATCTGAAAGATAAAAATATCCATTCCAGAATATGCAGTTTATCTTCCCAATTATCATTCCATTGACACAGTATTCCGCATGGTATTTCATGGTCTTTCAAAATAAACAATTGAACGCTAACAGAGGTATCTATCCTGTTAACAAATTTGTGTGCTAGAGCTAATTCAATTTCTTCTAGGGTCTTTTTTGCTGCTGAGGTCAATTGCCTCTCATCAGTAGAGGAAGTGATGCCTGAAAGCAAATCAAACAATGGCTGCATCTGATGATTAGTTATGCCTAAATATGATCGAATCCAACCTATTAAACCAACCAATTTCTGTACATCAGTAGCAGTTTTAACATCAATGTCTAACTTTATAGGTTGAGGCATAACTTGAGTGTTGGTCACCAACATACCTAGGTATTTCCAAGGCTTGTGTTCCTGCACTTTCTCCGGAGCAATGATCAGACCAAAAGCTTCCAAATTTGTCACAGCACATTGTTTAAGAGCGGACAACTGTTGTTCGTTGTCAGATGCCAACAAGATATCATCCATGTAATGATAGCAGTAGCAGTTTTTAAATTGCTCCCCGCATTTTTGACAAATTCGTGCCACAAACCATTGACAAATAGTTGGCGAATTTTTCATGCCTTGTGGGAGTACCTTCCATTGATATATTTTATCAGGTTCAGCATGATTTATAGAAGGCACCGTAAAGGCGAATTTTTCTTTGTCCTGCTCAGCCAATGGAATAGTGAAAAAACAATATTTTAGATCAATGACAACTATTTGCCATTCCTGTGGAATCATCGTAGGTGTAGGAAGGCCTGGTTGTAAAAGCTCCCATTGTTGCCATTACAGCATTTATCTGCCGCAAATCATATAAGAGTCTCCATTTTCCCGATTTTTTTTTATTACAGAAAAACAGGGGTGTTCCAGGGACTGAATGATTCCTCAATATGTCCCACTTGCAACTGTTCTGTAACTAATTCTTGCAGGGCAGTAAGCTTTTCAGTAGTCAGGGGCCACTGGCGAACCCGGACAGGCTTATCTGTCAACCATGTCAGGGCCACAACTGACGTTCATTGCCCTGCAAACACAGTGGCCCCCATTAAAAATCCGTAGTAATTTTGACACCCCATTGAGATAAACAATCTTTCCCCACAAACTTTGAGGAACATCGGCAACATAGGGTCTGATGTTAGCTTGTTGGCCATCAGGATGTTTCACATTAATTACAATGGCTGACAGGCCATCTGTTGTAGCTTTTTTCAACCCCAGGAGTCCAAAAGTTGCATGAGTGAGAGGCCACGATTGAGGCCAACAAAGTCGCTGGAGAGTATTGTAACATCTGCTCCAGTGTCAATCAAACCTGTTACTGATATAGTTCCTGGATGACATCCACTGGCGGTGAGAGTGCATGTCTTTTCTGGACGGCTCTCTGTTACTTTTTCAGTCCAGAACACTTGAGGTACTCCAGTCGATCCAAAGCTTCCTGTGTGCGATTTGGTCCACTGTATTTGGAACAGAACTCACAAAAGGTACAATTTGAGCAATGCAAGTTCCTTTCTGAATAGTGACAGGAGGGTCATCAATGGATACCATAGCATGAATCTGCCCTAAATAATCAGCATCAATAAGCCCTAGATGCACATGAATACCTCTTAGTGTAGTACTTGATCTCCCCATCAAAATGCACTCAATCCCCCGTCCCATCGGACCAGAGGCATCAAGGGCACTTTACATATTTCTTTTGTTAGAATGGTTACTGTGTCAGCTGTGGGTATATCAATCCCTGCGGACCCGCTTTTGTTGCCCCTGGAGTATTGTAAATTAAAATGGGTAGCTTTGCAGGGCTGGGAATGCCCACATTTGCTGTTGTGGTGGTAGTTGTTGTTGGGGTATTTGTTTCCCCACACCCCTCGCGCTCCTCTTTGTGTTTCCCGGCAATAGCTGACCATTTGCATGATATTTACTCCTGCATTGTTTAGCATAGTGCCCAGACTTAGCACAACGATTGCATACAACATCGCTGCTTGCACTTGGCCTAAATGTTGTTTTCCGGGCAGTACACTGTGACTTTACATGCCCTTGTTGTCCACAATTATAACACTTCGCTGAAGGTCTTAGTACTGCAGCAAGAGCTGCCATTTTATGCTCAACTGAACCCACTTTTGAGCAAGCAGTAACCATTTCAGTCAAGGTGGGTTCCCCAGGTAAAGTGTCAATAATCTTTCTGCAATCTGGGTTTGCATTTTCTTTAGCCAATTGTACACACAACTTCTCTCGTAAAAGTTTCATCATCTACCTGTTTCTCAATAGCCGCAAGCAAGTTTTTCTGCAAACTGCAAAAATGGTTCTCTCTGTCCCTTGTTGTATAGCTACATATTTCTGCTTTGGAGCTGCCATTTCCATTGTTTTAGTTAAAGGCACTCATGCCAATTTGCTGAGCTTGCGCCAGAATCGAAGGATCCCACCTTGCCTGTAAATCTGGATTGGCAAAGGCCCAGTGCCCAGTAGGGCATCAACACCCACAGCATGACGAGGGTCGTGTTGAGGCAACTGCATATTTGTTAAAGCGGTGCGCTCAGCCACTTGCCTCCAAGTTTCTTGAAATACACCATATTGTACTGGCTGGAATAAAATTGTAGCGAGATGCGTGATGTCATAGGTGCAAGCAAATCTGCATTAATTACACGTATTAATTGCATTACCTCTGAAGAATTGATACCATACTGAGCTACTTTTGATTGGAGGTCTTGCACAACCCTCCAGGCAAAGACGTGATGACTGTCATTCTGTCCTGTTCCAGGAGCTGCTTTGAAAACTGGAAAAGCCATAGGGTTATCACAAGCAACATTTGCATTGGCACTGTTCTCCTGTGGTACTCTTGGGGCACCTAACCTTTCTATGATGTCCCAATTCTTTTCTTCAACTGCTTTTCTCCTAACAAATTCCCAAAACTCCTGAGGGTGTCGAGGAAGCACAGTTACTTGACATGGAGGCAAAGTCCATGGGGCAGTAAGGCTAGAGCTCTTAGGAGGTAAAGGGACCAGAGCTCCTTGCCCCAACTCAGGTGATACTGCAGGCGACTCATCACTTGATTCACTGTTGCTGTCACTGTCAGGTAATGGAGGATACGGCCTTGCAAATTGTTCAAGCTGCTCGGAGGGGAGCGGGGGGGCAGACGGCTGGACCAGAGAGGAGGGAAGCGGGGGGGCAGACGGTTGGGTTTCTCTCTCTGCTAAAGACATTTCAGCTAACTGGCGTAGCGGTGTAGTATATACGGGCACCATCGCGAGCTGCTGCGCAGGTGTGAGATAAGGCGGTTTAGGGGTCTGATAAGAAGAGGCTAGGGCAGGTTGCCCAGAAGTTTTGGCAGCTTTCCCAGAAGCCTTGGCAGCTTGCCAGGTAACTTCCATGGCACCCGGACCTTCTTCACCAAGTTCCCCATCAGAGGCCCCCTCTGCCTCAGCCCCCCCGTCGGGTTCCGTTATCAGCCCCAACTCTTTGTCCGCATCTTGCTCTGTTTATTCCCGCTGCATTTTCCATTTCTTTAATGCCTCAAAGAGTGAGTCCCAAGTAACTGCTAGATCGACAACTGTCTTATCTCCCGTTCGGATGACTTCCCACAGTCTGTCCCCGACCTTTTTCCATGCCTTAACACTAAATGCTGTGTCGGGATCAGTGCCAAAATTCTGTGATTTAGCCCACAGCAATATACTGCGCACCGCATAGTCTGACGTATCATTCCCCTTATTTCTTAACAAAGCTTTCCACGTAGCCAAAACATTTTCTTCCTCTTTAGATAAATTATGTCCCATTATTACTAGTTGGTGGCTCACCTACTTCCAGGTGTCTTGATTGGAGAGAATCAGATCCGGACCTCCCTGTGGCTTCCACCTGCCACTCTCAGCTGCACCAACGCCGCCTCCCCCACTACGTCCCAGTGGGTCACAGTTGCCAACTGCTAGGACCCCGTGTGGGCCCCCACCGACTATGATCTTTATCACGTCGGGGATCAACAAATGTCGCAGTCGAGGCGGTCACGACATAAAGCAGAGACCACAAGCAGTCTCGGTTGGCAACAGTTTATTAGTGAACATGGCTGGTATTTTATACACTTTCCAGTTGTTTACCCTTCTTCTATCCTAACTATTGGCCACAATAAATCAATATCATGCTATTGGTGAAAAGTTATAATGACTTCACCTAACTTTCTAAAAATGCTTTCTCCAGCTGCACAGTGCTCTTATCTTTCTTCTCTTGGTCTCCTTAGTTACAGCCTTGGAGAAAGCTCCTTATCAGCTTCTTCTTTCTTCTCCGCTTCTTCTCACTCCTTTAGCTAACAGGCCCGCTGTTAGCCCCTTCCACATACCAGCAGTCTCTGGACAGTCTGACCACCCTGCAACTGTCCTTCAGTGTAATATTCCTCTGGAAAACCCTCTCTCTAAAGTCTTACTTTTTACAAAAAGTACAAAGGATGCACGAGGGAGCAGGAGTACAGTGCTGGATGCTCCCGGAGAAGCTTCTAATTGGCTGCTAATTTACGGGTGCAACAAGTCACTAATTAACTCTTTTCCTGAGAGTTAGTTGATGCAGTGGTCTAAGAGTTTCCTTCCCCCTCTTCTCCAAGCAGCTGGCAGAGTCACAGCATGCCTCTGAAGGAAAAATTCTTAATTAAAGGCAATTATGAAAATGTGGTCAGAAAGATGATGGTTTCCTCTGTATGGCCTCATCAAGAGCACACACTCACTGGAGAAACGTCACTTAGTCAGTGATGAAATGCAGAAGCTGCATTAATGCAGATGTCGCCTTGCTCTGCTCCTCAACTTCTTGAAGTCTTGGGAAGTCCATTTCCTTTCAGCACTGCTGCCTGACACTCAGGTAGGAGCTGCAGAGGGGGAAGTGCATGCTGGGCAGATCTTTCCTCGGGCACAGATGTGGCTTCCAAGCACATCTTTAAAAGAACCATAGAAACATTCATGTAGAAACACACAAGTTTCGCCGGCAGCATTTTCTAGATCTGTCCCTAAGACACTAACCTTGTTCCAGTTTCCTAAGCAATGTCAACAAAAAGTACAGTAAATCCTTTTCACATCATATTGTGCAGACACACTTTAGCTATACAAATAGTCTTTCTCAACTCTTTTACCTTTTTAGAATTTCTGTAGGTTCTTAATGTTTCTTTTCAGCATGTGTTTTCTTCATTCTTCATTATACACAGTTTAGTCGAATCAGCATTAGTGTTCTGTTTAACATTGTATTTTATTTTCCATACACTTAATTTTATTCACTGTACACACATCTCCACTATTGGAGCTGTGGAAAGAAATAAGCTCTGATCAGGTACAGGTAATTAATGAATTCACTCTCCCTGTCCCTCCTCAGCCTCTATCCAGGCAGCCCTGGAAAGGAGCAGAATTGCTTCTGGGTTGAGGTGATGGTAAAAGTGGTTTTTTTGTCAAGATTTTGGCCAAGATTCACTTAAATGAATACAAGTGAGGCTGTAGGGACAGAAAGGTGTTTTTTGGTGGTTTTTTTACTGCTTCTTGTACCTTGAAGGGCTGCCTTTAAACCATCAGGAAGGTCCCTAAAACCGTGTCTGGGAGAATGGGGAAAGCAAAGCCTCTTCTCTGAGCAGTGGTGGGAAGGTATTGTGCAATCAGGATTACTTGGTGTTAAAAGTCAATATTCTGTGCAGTTTTCTGTCAGGGATGGAGCATTTTAGAGGCTGTAGCTACAAACTCTTACAAAGCCCTGTGCAGCTTCCTGAGTTGGGCAGCTTCACCTCTTCTTTTCCTGCCCTGTGTCCTACATCAGGAAAAAGAAAATTAAATGGGGACTGGTCACCCAGTTGTCGTGGGTTGACAGCCTTTATCCCAATATCGTGTGTTGTATCTGGCAGTTGCATTTTTCCCCCCCGGCCGTTTTGCTGCGGCGGGACGGGGAGGGAGGGGTGAGTGTGACTGGGGCACCTTGCTTTAGGCTTTTGCTGCTTGGCTTGGCTTGCTGCTGCTTGCTTGCTTGCTTGCTCGCTCCTGCCTCAGCTCTTAGCTGATAGCTGCTTTTTTGCTGTTTTTTCTGCTTTCTGCGCTGTTTGGGTTTTTTTTTTCTTTCCCTTTTCTTTCGTTCCCTCTTTCTTACCCCCTCCGAAGATACTGGACCGGCTCCAGACCTGACCTGGGACGTCCAGGACCCCCGGAGTCTGCGAGAGAAGCTCAGCGCCCTCCACAGCACTGCCTGGGTTTCTTTTCTTTTCTTGTGTTGGGGAGTGTTCTTTGTTATTTGTCAATAAATAGGTTTTGTTTTCCACTGTGCTCCTCTGAGGAATTCCTTCCCGAACCCGGTATTGGGGGAGGGGTGGTTGGAGGTTTGGTTTTTTGTAGGGGACTCCCTTTTGGAGATTTCCCCTAATTTGTCCTAAACCAGGACATTCTTTTTGGTGCGTTGGCCGGGAAATAGGAGGCCAAAGACAGTGGAAAAAAACCTATAACAATAATATTTTGGTTTTGGTTGTTTTGTGGGCATATTGGTAATTCATAATGTCATTTGGGGTGGAAACCTGCCGGTATTTCTGGTCCCTCGGGGTTTTTGAAGTTTTAATACCTTTGTGGTCCCTAGAGTTATTTCCTTACCCGGAAATAGCTCTGGTGTTGTCCCTAATAAGTAGCTCTTGTAGGCGGGGGGCACTAACCAGAATAGTCATTGGGCTGGTCTTATGTGTGATGATTTGTCGGAGGTTTATAAAAATGCTGGACTTTGTTTCAGGAATGTATGGATTGTTGTCATGGCTGTGTACTCGGTTTGTTTGGGAGAAGAAGGGAAGGGGCTTTTCAGCTTTCGTTTTCCTTCTTCTCCTCCAAATTGTTGACATCTCTATTAGGAAATATTGAATTTCCCTGAGTTTAAAAGAAACCATCTTTCTGGCATTTAATTTATTAAGCCTTTTCTATACTGTCTGGAGTGTATATAAAATGAAAGCTGAGATTTCTAGAGTGGTTAGAGAGACTCCTGATTCAGGAGTAAAACAAAGCAGGAAAAATCTTGACTGGAGTGGAAAATGGGAGGATATGGGCCAGACTTTAAAGGAATTTTCTGATCCTGTAGACTGGAACTTCCCATCTGATCAAATTCAGAACCCAGTCGAGGTGGCAAAGTATTTGAGGGAGAAGTGCCATGGTAATACTAAGGAGGAAAGGATTACTGCAGTGAGCTGGGCCTTGGCGTTTGTTTACCCTACTCTGCTAGATACTGTGGAGCAGCAGATAGCAGAAAGGGAACAGGGAGATAAGGTAGTTACTATCCCAGTGACCCAGGCTTCAGCTAACATCCCAGGCTCCAGGCTAGCAGCTGAATCAGACAATAGGCCTCAACCCATGGCTGTTGCAGCTAATACAAGAGGTGGAAAGTGTAAAGACAAGACCGATTGAAAGGTGGAGGATGATGATGATGATGCAGGAGAAGGACCCTCACCAAAATCAGAGGCCACATCAAGGGGCACAGATTCTGGAGCCAATATTGACTCCTTTTCTCTGAAGGACCTCAGAGGCCTAAGAAAGGATTACAGATGACAACCTGACGAATCTATAATTAGTTGGTTAGTCCACCTTTGGGATGCTGCAGGGGAGGTTACGATTTTGGATGGTACTGAAGCGAGGCATTTGGGATCCCTGTCACATGATCCTGTCATCGACCAAGGTATGATGAGCAGGGCTAGACCTCACAGTCTCTGGGAACGGGTCCTGGATGGTGTAGCACAAAGATACTTATGTGCAGATGATCTCTATATACAGCAGACATGGTGGAAGACCATAGAACAGGGGATCCAACGTCTGAGAGAGATGGCAGTGGCAGAGCTCATTTTCTCAGATGATATAACAGCTAGGAATCCGGACCTGGTACCATGCACACCTGTAATGTGGAGGAAACTTGTGTGACTTGGGCCACCTGAATACGCTTCTGCCCTAGCAATAATGAAGGGATGATCCATATGAGACTGTGCTCGATATGGCGAAGAAGCTTCGAGCGTATGCAGATGCTGTGCATGGTCCAACTCATGCCAGAATTGCAGCAGTGGAAACCCGACTGCAGAAACCAGAGGACAAAATAGAGGAGAATCATAAGAAACTGCGGGAAGAGATTAAGGAGGACCTTATTCAAATCTCAGCTGTACTAATTAGAGGCCCTGGTATCCAACGCTGGCGCTCCCTTGATGGGGAGAGAAGGTACACCCCACGGGCTGAGTTATGGGACTTTCTGCGTGAGTCTGGAGAAGACATGAGGAGATGGGATAGAAAACCCACCGCTGCTTTGGCACAACGGGTGCGTGCTTTGAAGGAAAGAGGAAGTATCACCAAAAAGAGAGCAGCTCCGGTTGCTCGTAGCTGAGATGTTAAGTATGATGATGACGATGACATGTCCGATTCCCTTGAAGGAACTTCTAAGGCATACGCCCAAGGAAAGAAGGACAATCTGGCTTAGAGGGGCCCTGCCTCTAGCCAGGGAGAGGCATGGAAAAACCGGGTTTTTTGGAAGGTGTGGATCAGATGGCCTGGCACATCAGAGCCACAAGACTATGAAGCATTGGTTGACACTGGATCACAGTGTACCTTAATGCCATCGGAACACGTGGGGACAGAACCTGTTTCCATCGCTGGAGTGACGGGGGGATCACAACAGTTGACTTTGTTGGAAGCTGAGGTGAGCTTGACTGGGAAGGAGTGGCAGGAACATCCGATTGTGACTGGTCCAGAGGCTCCGTGTATTTTGGGCATAGACTTCCTCCGAAATGGCTATTACAAAGATCCTAAGGGACTCAGGTGGGCTTTTGGAATAGCTGCAGTGGAGATAGAGGGTATTAAACAATTGAATACCTTGTCTGGACTATCAGAGAATCCATCTGCAGTAGGAGTCTTGAAAGTAGAGGAGCAACGAGTGCCAATTGCCACCTCAACAGTACACCGCAGGCAGTACCGGACGAATCGAGATGCCGTGATCCCCATCCACAAGATGATCCGGGAGCTGGAGAGCCAAGGGGTGGTCAGTAAAACCCACTCACCCTTTAACAGCCCTATCTGGCCTGTGCGAAAATCTGACGGTGAATGGAGATTGACTGTGGATTATCGTGCCTTGAATGAAGTGACTCCACCACTGAGTGCGGCTGTACCGGACATACTGGAACTGCAGTACGAGCTGGAGTCCAAGGCAGCAAAGTGGTACGCGACCGTCGATATTGCTAACGCGTTTTTCTCCATTCCTCTGGCAGCAGAATGCAGGCCTCAGTTTGCTTTCACATGGAGGGGAGTGCAGTATACCTGGAACCGATTGCCCCAGGGGTGGAAACACAGTCCTACCATCTGTCATGGACTGATCCAGGCTGCACTAGAAGAGGGTGAGGCTCCAGAACATTTACAATATATTGATGATATCATTGTTTGGGAGAACACGGCAATAGAAGTGTTCAAGAAAGGAGAGAAGATCATTCATATTCTCCTGAAAGCCGGATTTGCCATTAAGAAGAGCAAAGTCAAGGGACCTGCCCGAGAAATCCAGTTCTTGCGGGTGAAGTGGCAAGACGGACGGCGTCAGATTCCTGCGGATGTTATTAACAAAATCACTGCTATGTCCCCACCAACTGATAAGAAGGAAACCCAAGCTTTCTTAGGTGCTATAGGTTTCTGGAGGATGCACATCCCTGAGTATAGTCAGATTGTGAGACCTCTTTATCTGGTTACCCGCAAGAAGAACGACTTCCACTGGGGCCCTGAGCAGCAGCAAGCTTTTGTCCAGATCAAGCAGGAGATCACTCATGCTGTAGCCCTTGGTCCGGTCAGGGACGGGACCAGATGTGAAGAACGTGCTCTACTCTGCAGCCGGGAGCCATGGTCTGTCCTGGAGCCTTTGGCAAAAGTTGCCTGGTGAGACCCGAGGCCGACCATTGGGATTTTGGAGTCAGAGCTACAGGGGGTCTGAAGATAACTATACTCCAAAAGAAAAGGAAATCTTGGCTGCCTATGAAGGAGTACAAGCCGCTTCAGAGGTGATTGGTACAGAGGCTCAACTCCTTCTGGCACCCCGACTACCGGTGCTGGGATGGATGTTCAGAGGAAAGGTTCCCTCTACCCACCATGCCACCAGTGCTACTTGGAGTAAGTGGATTGCCGTCATTACGCAGCGCGCTCGAATTGGGAAGTTAAATCGCCCTGGGATTTTGGAAATAATTACAAATTGGCCCGAAGGTGAGAACTTTAGTGTCGCGGATGAGGAACAAGAGCCAGTGACCCGGGTTGAGGAAGCTCCGCCATACAATCAGTTGCCAGCAGAAGAAACATGTTACGCTCTATTCACCGATGGTTCTTGTCGCGTCATAGGGATGAAACGGAGGTGGAAAGCAGCTGTATGGAGTCCCACTCGACGGGTTGCAGAGACTACTGAAGGAGAGGGTGAATCCAGTCAATTTGCCGAAATCAAAGCTATTCAACTGGCCCTAGGTATTGCAGAGAGAGAGAAGTGGCCAAGGCTCTATTTGTATACCGATTCTTGGATGGTAGCCAACGCTCTATGGGGATGGCTGAAGAGATGGAAAGAGGCGAACTGGCAGCGCAGAGGAAAACCAATTTGGGCTGCAGAAGAGTGGAAAGATATCGCTACTCGGTTAGAGAAGTTACATGTGAAGGTTCGCCATGTAGACGCCCATGTCCCCAGAAGTAGAGCTAATGAAGAGCAGCAAAACAACCAACAAGTACATCAGGCTGCAAAGATAGGGGGGTTGAAGATAGATCTCGACTGGGAGCAAAAGGGAGAGTTATTCTTAGCACGATGGGCCCATGATGCCTCAGGCCACCAGGGTAGAGATGCCACCTATAAGTGGGCACGAGACCGAGGGGTGGATCTAACCATGGACAGTATCTCTCAGGTTACTTGTGACTGTGAGACATGCGCTGCCATTAAGCAGGCCAAGTGGGTGAAGCCCCTCTGGTATGGGGGGCAGTGGTCTAAGTACAAGTATGGGGAGGCCTGGCAGATTGATTAATTCACACTGCCTCAAACCCACCAAGGCAAGCGCTATGTACTAACCACGGTAGAAGCCACCACGGGATGGTTGGAAACCTACCCTGTGTCTCATGCTACAGCCCGTAACACTATCTTGGGCCTTGAAAAGCAGGTCCTTTGGCGGCACGGTACTCCCGAGAGAATTGAGTCAGATAATGGAACTCATTTAAAAACAATCTTAATAATACTTGGGCTAGGGAACATGGCATCGAGTGGGTGTACCATATCCCCTATCATGCACCAGCTGCAGGGAAAGTGGAAAGGTATAATGGATTGTTAAAAACCACCTTAAAAGCATTGGGTGGGGGGTCTTTAAAAAACTGGGAGCAGCATTTGGCAAAGGCTACCTGGTTAGTTAACACTCGAGGTTCCACCAACTGAGCGGGTCCTGCTCAGTCTGAGCTCCTTAATACAGTAGATGGGGATAAAGCCCGAGTGGCCCACGTCAGAGGTTTGTTGGGAAAGACAGTATGGATCAACCCTGCCTCGAGTACAGACAAACCCATCCGTGGGATTGTCTTTGCTCAAGGACCAGGTTATAGAAGGTGGATAATGCAGAAAGATGGAACAACACGGTGTGTACCTCAGGGGGACCTGATTGTAGGATGAGACTCATATATGAATGTCATTGTTTGTTGAATGTAAGACAGAAGGAAACTGTAAGTGTCAAAGGTCTGAGCAAGTAAGATGAGAGGAATGCGTAACTGTCAAAGGTGTGAGTAAGTGAAATGAAAGTTTTTTATTGTATGTTCACGATATGGGATAAGGGGTGGAGTGTCGTGGGGTGACAGCCTTTATCCCAATATCGTGTGTTGTGTCTGGCAGCTGCGCCTTTCCCCCTCCCGGCCGTTTTGCTGCGGCGGGACGGGGAGGGAGGGGTGAGTGTGACTGGGGCACCTTGGCTTTTGGGCTTTTGCTGCTTGGCTTGGCTTGCTGCTGCTTGCTTGCTTGCTTGCTCCTGCCTCAGCTCTTAGCTGATAGCTGCTTTTTTGCTGCTTTTTCTGCTTTCTGCGCTGTTTGGGTTTTTTTTTCTTTCCCTTTTCTTTCGTTCCCTCTTTCTTACCCTCCCCTGAAGATACTGGACCGGCTCCGGACCTGACCCGGGACGTCCAGGACCCCCGGAGTCTGCGAGAGAAGCTCAGCGCCCTCCACAGCACTGCCTGGTTTTCTTTTCTTTTCTTGTGTTGGGGAGTGTTCTTTGTTATTTGTCAATAAATAGGTTTTGTTTTCCACTGTGCTCCTCCAAGGAATTCCTTCCCGAACCCGGTATTGGGGGAGGGGTGGTTGGAGGTTTGTTTTTTTGTAGGGGACTCCCTTTTGGAGATTTCCCCTAATTTGTCCTTAACCAGGACACCAGTGATGAAATATGGGGGTGAAATGGGAGAGTCCCTGAGCACAGAGAGCTGAAGGAGAAGGGAAAGTTAATTAATCCATCAGGCTGAAACCCCCAGGGTTGAATATTCTTTTCCAGCAGAGTGTGTTGACAGTTGGAGCCCATAAGCAGCCCAGGAATGACAACCAACAGGAAACTGGGGACCAAAACGAGGGAAGAAAACTTCAGCAGTGTTTTCTTGGTAGAATTTGTGGCAGATGCCACATGAGAGTCAAGAGAAATGAAAGAAGCAAATATGAGGTGCCAGGGGAGGGAAGGGAGAAGCAAACATTTTTCTAATCCCTGAATTTGACAGCCAGTTTATATGAAATAAACTCTGAAGGCTCCTGCCTTCCCCAAGGTATTTTCTTTCTAAATAGATCTATAGATACACTATTAGTCAATGGAGAAGCACAGGAGTTAATCCCTAATCATGTAAATGTGTTGTTTCAATTAATTAATGCACGTGGCACTTGTGCTCTAGTGATCAGCACCCTAAGGAAAGACAGAGGAAAATAATCATATTTAACAGCCTACTCTCATTAATTCCTCCAAACACTGATGGTGTCAAAGCTTCCCATGGTCTTTCCCTATAATTCAGTGTTGTTCTGCAGTGGTGTGTTATAAATTAGCCAGAATCACAGGCTGGAAGTGACAATTTTGGGAAAAAGAGAAAATCAAAAATTGTTTGGAGGGATTTTGTTTTTGATTTTTGATGACTCCATAAAGTGGTGTAGAGAATGGGAGAAGTGAAACACTATTTAATGGGTGCTGGTGGAGCTTTGCCTGTCTATAGGATTATAGGGGGATGGTTGGAGCAAGCAGAAAGACCTGGAAGAACAAAACAAATCAGCAAAGGGAATATTTTCAGCCATGAAACAATTCTTCCCTTAATTAAGCACCTCTCTACTGCTCTGCCCAAGAGAGATGCCCAAACCATTTCATTTTTTTTTTTTTTTTGCCAAATGTTAGCATTTCAGCTCAGACAGTCATGATGAAGGTTAATAAAAAAAGAACATGTTTAAATAAACCTGAGGGGACTGTAATGTCCATTTTGAGCTGTTACTGAGAACTGGAAGCACCAGAATCAGAATTAAAAGCTGCTTTGTTAAGGAAAAGGCATAAAAGCAATATATGAAGTAAGGCAAGATGGATGAGCCCTCCAGAGCAGACAGCACAGGATGGGGCTCACAGGAAAGTTCTGGCTCTTGGCAAGATAAAAATACCCACAAATGGGGGATAGAGGCATCTGTGGAGGCAGTAATTGCCTCGGACCAGGCAAAGGCTGCTTTTATGAAAAGGCAGAGCTGTGTTTGCTTTGTCTGGGGTCTCTGTGGAGAGGTGTGATGTTTGCAGAGGTTGTTCTGTTTTAGTTTCACTGACCAGCAGCAAACATGTCCTTCTTGCAGCCCATCCTTTGGGATTTATAGCTCCAGGGTGTGGCCTTTTACAAGGCGCAGTGGCCTGGTTCCGAGAATTCAGCACAGCAGCCCAAACCCAGGGCTGCTCGGGCCAGTGACACACGCAAACACCAACATAGCAGACGGTCAAAGGCCTTTATTAGCTCACCTTGTGGGGTTATATAGTCCAGGGGGCTTCACTACATCAGGAGGGGGACTTACAGTACCTTCTATGGTCAGTATAGGGTGGAAAATCACTGGGGTCAGTGGAAAAGTACTAGGGCTAGTACGGAAAGTTGCTAGGACAAGGTGGGCTACATTCCTAGGTGATTCTTATCTTGAGGGCTAGAAAGAGGGTTGGGGGAAGGGGTGCTCTCCCTGTCCCGTGACAATCCCGTGATCTTCCGAACGCCTGTCACTGCTCTGCCACACCAGGGTGAGGGTGACGCTCAGGATGGAGGATGGGCAGGTTGCAGAGGTGCAGGAGCAAAGTCCTGGTGCTGTGGGGGTCTGTGGTCTGTAGAGTTTGGGGTCTGCAGAGCCCCTCGTGCTTGTCCTGACAGCAGCAGCCTCCTCAGCCACCAGGCACCCCCAGGCTGGTGGTTCTCCTCCAGCATAAATACAATTATTGCAAACAATTGAAGAAGTGATTAAAGGAAAGGCAGGAGTCAGGTGAATTGCAGAGGCCACTGTGGCTGTTAAAATTGGGATTTTTGTGTCTGTTCTCTCACCATGTAGCTGTGGGCTGATCTGAGAGGAGCCCGGGGATCTGGCAGCCCAGGGAACTGAGGTTCATAGCTCTTGGAGTACATTTGATTCTGGCTGCTTTGCACCTGACTGCACTGCTCAAGCTCTGTCAATCCTGCTGGAAACACCAGTTTTTGGAAAACTCCTTGGAAATTCACTGCACAGGGGCTGGGGGCAAATGCACTTGGACTTCTTTGGCCCCATGGGCCAAATCTGTCTATTAGAAATTTGGTTTTTTGGAAACTTTTCCTTCCCTTTCCTGGAGAATTCACACTGCAGCTTCCTCAAAGGCTTCCTCCTCCTCCTAGAAAGCAAAGAAAGTTGCTCACACATCAGCCAGGGTTTCCCAGCTTTCTCAGGCTGATGAAGAGGAAGGGTTTGCAGTAACCAACTGTGAGCTCTGCCCTGGCTCTGCAGAATCCCAGCACAAACCCCAGCCCACAGTGGCTGAGCCATGCACATCTGTGTGATGCTCAGTGCAATTAGAAACTGTTTTTTCCTCAATTTATTGGGGGGTAGGGGAATATCTGAATTTTCTGTGGCATTTTTTCCCACCTGTTGCTACAGTAACTGTTTTGTCAGGCTGCTGATTTGGGCATTTGAGTGACGGGAGGTTTAATTTTGCTTTAGCAAATTATCCCTTTTCTTTGAGAGCAATTTCCTCTGGTGAAAAATCCCTGCTGAAGCTTCCCCTCACTTCAGAGAGAATTATTTTTGAAGATCACATCTCTCTGATTTCCACAGAGAGCACAAAACCTCCCATTTGTCCCTTTGCTGGACTGGCTGGGGTTCACCTCCCTCCTCTGCAGACCCATCTCAGGGTTTGGGTCCTGATTTATGGTCAGAGTCAGCTCCAAGCCCAGCTGTGGGAGGGAGGTTCAGTAAATGGATTGAAGGAGGAAAATCAGGAGTCTGCTCTGAGCCCAAGGGCAGCACTGGAAAGCACAGGAAGGTGCTGCTCCACCCAAACAAAACCAAATTTGTCTCTGCCCAGCCTGGAACAATGCTGACAGCAGGGCTGAAAGTTGAATTTTGTGTTGTTATTTTATCCTTCTTCCTCAAATGATCAAGATCTATGATAAGATAAAGCTGATTTTTTTTTCTTTCAGGTTATTTACCTTTCTTTCTTTTTTCTTCTTTTTTTATTAATATAGTTGTTCTGAAGATAAGAAACTTGCTGTTAGTCTCCTGCTGAAATGTATTTATGACCAGTTCATTGCCAGCTGTTTAACTGAGCTGGAGTGCAGCAGGGACAGAAATTTCCCATTTCTGAACAGCTTGGAAAGGAATCTGAAAACCTGAAATCCCAATTATTCCCTCCATTCACTTCTGGAGCACTGTTATAATTTACAAAAGCAACATTTCCCTGCTTGAGAGTTTGCGTTTTCTTTCCCAGTTTACACTTCCCTGGAGTGGGTTAAGAACTTCCTAACAGCTCCCAGCAAAACTCTCTTGGAAACCTCAGTGCAGACAAAAACCAACCAAAAAAAAAAAGAAAAAAGAAATTGGACTTTTTCTGTTCTGTTCACCTGTGCCCAAACCTCTGCTGAGAGCTGTGGCTCCTGTTTTCCAAGCAGATTTCGTCCCGATTTATTCCTGTTTTAGGGAGGTGGGGAAGGCTCAAGCATCAGCATCCGGAGCCGGCAGCGTTTGGTGCCTCCGGATGAGCAATGGAGCTCTGCCACCTTGTGGGGCTGTCTGCTCATCTGCCTGGCAGCTTTCATACCCAAAGATCCCTTTTATTTCTTTAAACCTTGCAGGGAGCTCCAAAAACAAATTTGTGAGGCATTGCAGAACATGGCTGGAAATTCTTGGTGTCTCAAGTGTGACGGTGGTCACAGGGGTTCTTGGATGAGGGAAGAGACGAGAATGTTGACTCAATTTTTCAGAAGGTTTGATTCTTTACTATTATTATTATTATTATTATTATTATTATTATTATTATTATTATTATTATTATTATTATTATTATTATTATTATTATTATTATTATTATTATTATTATTATTATTATTACATTTTATTACATTAAAACTATACTAAAATAATAGAAGAAAAAGGTTTCATCGGAAGGCTGGCTAAGCTAAGAATAGAAAGAGATGAATAACAAAGGCAGCTGTCTCGGACTCTCTGTCTGAGCCAGCTGGGCTGTGATTGGCCATTAATTACAAACATCCAGCATGGGCCAATCAAAGATCCACCTGTTGCATTCCACAGCAGCAGATAACCATTGTTTACATTTTGTTCTTGAGGCCTCTCAGCTTCTCAGGAGGAAAAATCCTAAGGAAAGGATTTTTCATGAAAAGATGTCTGTGACATCAAGGGTCAAACCTGATGCTGAAGTTGCATCTTCAGTGGAACATCTTGTGAGAAAAGTGACATTTTCATTGAGCCCAGTGCTCTGTCCTGGTGGGGTTTTGTGCTCCCAGTGTTCCTGTGCAGGATCTCTATGTGGAAGGAGCAGGGTGAGCTCTGCAGGTCAGGACCAGAGGGTGAGTGGTACCTTGGGGTGTTTGCTGGTTTTGGGAGGTGTCTGCTGCTAGCTGAACCCCACAGTGATGTGGGGCTGTGCCATCCTGGGGGTACTGAGACCTGACCTGTGCTCACACACAAAATGTCGTCTTACTGTCACCTTCCTCTGCCTCGGGAGGCTGAGCAGGAGAAGGACCTGGAGCTCCCTGCGTCCACTCCAGTCACTGGGGGATTTTTGAAATCCTCAGATTGATTGAATCATGGAATGGTTTGAGTTGGAAGGGACCTTAAACTCACCTTGTTCCACCTCTGCTATGGGCAGGGACAGTTTCCACTATCCCAGGGTGCTTCAAGATCCATCCATCCTGGCTTTGGACACTTCCAGGGATCTAGGGGCAGCCACAGCTTCTCTGGACACCTTGTGCCAGGGCCTCAGCACCCTCACATGGAAGAATTCCTTCCTAACATCTAATTTAAATCAACTCTCTTGCAGTTTGAAGCTCTTGCCCCTTGTCCCATCACTATGGGAGCTCCAGCAATCCCTCAGAATTCCCTCAGGTTTTGAAGATGCCTTCATCCCACAGGTGGGATGCTTTTGATGGTGTACTGTGAAGCTTTATGAATCTGATGTACTGCACAGAAAACAAATATTCTAAAGCAGTTATTCTGAGGTAAAACTTTATTTTAGGAACATTCTATCTGTCCTAGGAGTAGCAGAGAAATTTTCCCATCTCTTCAAGTTTACACCTGGGGAACTTTTCAGCCACAAATAGTCAAAAGTTGCTATTCTGGATGTTCAGAACTGTTCAAAACAAATAAAATAACCCTCCAAAGCACAGAACAGATTTCTGATCTCTGCTGCCTTGGGCCTGTGGGACTTTGCAGGGGAATAAACTCCCACAGATTTGATTTGCTTTAAAAAGAATATAGGTGCTCGATTTGGAAGTAAATCTGCTCTGTTTTTGTTTAAGTGGTTGCTATTGTTTGCTCTGCTCTTTTGGGAAGGAATGACTCACCACCTGAAATCAGTATGTGCTCAGAAAAGGTTTCAATTTAAAGAAAAAGTCAACAAAATTCATCTTCAAGCAACTATAGACTGTTTATGATGTCAGGTCTCATTTGTGGAAATAGAGAATATAAAAACACTTCCCTCCCCCAACCAGAAGGAGTTGTAATTCTTAAAGGAAATAAAGCAAACAAGGGAGCTTGAGCTAACAGCAACAAACTGTAGGATAATCTGCAGGATTATCCTTTAGGTATTGATCTCAAGAAAAAGAGGAGCAGCTGCAGAATCCTCTCAGGGCAAAATAATTGTGTCTGAAAGCTTGTTTGCCAACTGATCTGTATCCAGAGCAAAGGAATTATTTTGGCCTTTAGGGGGGCAGGGGAAATGTCAGACATGATAATTTGGTTTGCTGCTGGGATGATGCTGGGAAAGCCTCACTACCTGCTGAGGCTCTGCACCACACTGAGTTTCCTCTCAAAATATTGGCTTCTGGAATTTTTACTCCTTGGGAAAGCCATGCTGTCCTGGTGCCTTCTCAGCTGTGTGACCGTGTTCACAGGGGTCCCAGGCTGAGGGAAGAGACGAGGATCTGACTCCATGTTTCAGAAGGTTTGATTTATTATTTTATGATATATATTACATTAAAACTATACCAAAAGAAGAGAAGAAAGGATTTCATCAGAAGGCTAGCTAAAAATAGAATAAGAAAGAATGATAACAAAGATTTGTGGCTTGGCTCTCTGTCCGACTGTGTCAGCTGACTGTGATTGGCCATTAATTACAAACATCCAACATGAGCCAATCAAAGATCCACCTGTTGCATTCCACAGCAACAGATAACCACTGTTTACATTTTGTTCCTGAGGCCTCTCAGCTTCTCAGGAGGAAAAATCCTAAGGAAATGATTTTTCATAAAAATTGTCTGTGACAACTGTTTCATGGAGGGAAGTGGTTTCACTTTGCAAAATCCTTCTGGTACTGCTGAGAATGAATGTTCAGACCCCTCTGCTCCCTCATTCCCCATCCTGTCCCATGGTGGTGTCGTGGTTTGAGAGGAAGTGGATTTCTGGGAATTTTGTGGGCAGTCCAATTGGGTGCTGAGGTTTGATATTGACATCTGAATTGACCACTGAGAGTTGGATACGCCTCTGAGAATACACAGGGGTTAAAAGCAGAGCTCTCCCCTGGGAAGCTCTCTTGGGACTTCGCCGGGAAAGAGCTTGGATCTCTTCCCTGTCCAGCTGCTGCTGCTGGGCGGGGGAGGGGCAGCCATGCGGTAGGCCTGGGCCTGGACTGAGATGGGGGTAGGCCTGGCCTGGCCCCCCCCCCAGGGTGGAAGGGTGGAGGAAAAAAAAATACCAGAGGCATCGGGCAGCCCCCCCCCCCAGGAGAGAGAGAGAGAGAGAGAGAGAGAGAGAGCGGGACCCAGACACCAGGCAGCCCCGCATCCCGGAGACAGAGAGAGAGAAAGTGCCAGCGTCTGAGACTGAACTGTTATCTTGAAATTTGATATCCTGTGCTGGCCGCACAGCCCGCCAGCGGAGAAGGGGGCGAATGCCGAAATGGGGGGAGGCCGTGCAGTGATGTGTCCAGCCGTGTGTAAGAGCTTTTAACCCTTTTGTGGATAATGAAAACTTTGCAGACCATTGACCTTTCCTGGAGAGGAGATGGAGTAGAGGATGAAGAAGGAACTGAGTAAGTGAGATGAAGGTCTGAGCAAGGGAGCGAGAGGAGAACCTTGGGTGAAAAGAGATGTTGGAGTGGCATGTTTGCTGGACGCTTTTTGTATAGCCATGGACTGTTCCTTGTGATACAGAGACTGCTTTCAGGGGGAGCCGTGCCCCAGAGTTAGGAGGGCAGTTTGGGAACCCCCAGGCCCCGGGGGGTGCAAAAAATACGGGGGGGACAGGTGTCCCAAAGTTGAAACTGTGCCTTTTTGGAGTGGGACGACAGATCCTTAAAAGACAACCCTCGAAGTATCTCTGGTCCATGTTCAGTGGGGAGAGCACTGAGCATGGGAGGAGGGGGTCATGATGACAAATCCTGGCGGCAATATGTGACCAGAAGCCCATGGCACACAAGAAGGACTCCTCCTCTTAATGAACTGAAGACTGAGTATTCTAAAGGGTGGTGCTAGACCGAGAGATGTATTGTATTGGGAATTTGGTGGGAGGAGGAGATGTACTTGTAAAGTTTTTATTTTCCTTGTGTGTGTTTTTTTTTCTTTCCTTTTCTTTCCTATGTAGTATAGTTAATAAAATTTTGTTTTCTGTATTTCTAAGTGGAGGCCTGCTTTGCTTATTCCTGGTCACATCTCACAGCAGAAACCAGGGAGAGGATATTTTCATGGGGGCACTGGCATTGTGCCAGGGTCAAACCTTGACAGGTGGGAGCAGCACTGGGGTGACCCTGAGGTGGCAGATTCCCTGTGCAGCACCAGGGATGCTCCAGGGCAGGCCCAGAGGGGTGTGGGCAGAGCACAGATCTGGGTGCTGCTGGCTGCCAGGCCAAACTGAGCTGGTGTTTGGGCTGGGACTGTGAAATTGGTGTTTTACGCTGAGTGCGGCAGAACAGGGCTGTGGAGGGGGCAGCCGGAGGAGGGATGTGCTCAGCCCAGCACCTGGGGGAGATGCTCTGTGGTCCCTTTGTGCCATCCAACAGACCTGGCTCTGTTGCAGCCCTGAGGCTGGAGGAAGGCAGAGCAGGAAGGAATATTGCCTGTCCTGGAAGTGGCAGCACTACAAAGCCTGCGTTGAAGGAGGGGGATGAACTGAGAGGGTCCTTTTAGTCCTTGGAAACCTTCCTGAGTGAGTCTGAGGCACTTTGGAGTTGTCTTTGCTTGCTGAGGGATGCATTGACAGAGCCTGACCTGGAGCACCCTGGAAGTAGCAGCACTACAAAGCCTGCATTGAAGGAGGGGGATGAACTGAGAGGGTCCTTTTAGTCCTTGGAAACCTTCCTGAGTGAGTCTGAGGCACTTTGGAGTTGTCTTTGCTTGCTGAGGGATGCATTGACAGAGCCTGACCTGGAGCACAGACCCCTGTGTATTCCCCCTGCTTTATTAACCCCCAAGCTCTGTCACTCCTCTGTTTTCTGAAAAAGATCCCCACTCTTCTTTCCTGGGTGGGGCCTGTCCTGCTCTCTTTCCTTGTGCATCCCCAAGCCCAACCAGCTCAAAACTAACTTCAGAGTCATTTATTATTAATCAATTTATTTATTTATTTATTCATATACAATAATCTGTTAGTTTATATATTAATAAATTACAGAGTAATTTATTAATATGTAATAGTATATTATTGAATATAGTATTTATTGTTTATTTATTCTTTTCAACCCCTCTTGCATTAGATTGGATCCCTTTGAACTCTCCAGCATGAGCACTGTTGCCAGTTTTATGGCAGTCCTGGCCTGGGTGGCAGCTCCTTTGGGAAGCCCCTGCTTGCTCTGGCTCCTGATGCAAATCCTTGGTCACCTGAGGCCTGTGTGTCCCCTTGTCATTGCTCCTTGGCTGGAACAGCTCTGCCCTGGCCTCTTGGTGTGGTTTGACTTCCCTCTCCCCTCTCTTGAGTGGAGAAGCTTCCCCCTCCATCCAACCCACCACCCAAGCTGCACAGGAAAGGAAAAACAGCAGAAAAGCTGCCTGGGGAGGATGAATGTGCAACTCAGTCATGCAGAGGAAGCCCAGGATGATACAGAATGGGATTTTTGACTCTAAGCCAGGAAGTTACTCAGCCATTCTGCTCCTGTCTCCTTTCCTCCTGCAAAGGCTCAGCCCCAGTGGTGCCCAGGGAGGCACAGATGTAGGGATGCTTCCATTTGCCATCAGCTACTTCTGGAAGAAGATACGCAGGAGACTAAAAATGTCAGTGCTCCTGGAGGAGGAGCAGGACTGAGATCCCATCTGGAGCTTGCAGAGCAGTTTTCAGAGTTGAGGGATGGCACTGAGAGGACTTTGTTCCCTCATGTCATCACATCTGACCAGGAGACACGAGCAGGGGAGGTGAAGACCAAACAAGGCCAAAAACATCATGTAAGGGCTTTTCAGTTCTGGGCGAGACATTTTTTGGGAGGAAAGGGGAAGGGTAGGTGTCGGGATCTCTAGCTTATCAGAGTGACCCTGAGAAAAGTTGGAAAGTCTCTTTTCCCAGCCCGGTGCTTGAAGAAGGAGTCAGAGCTCTTCATTTCTCAGTCTCAAGGTTGTTTATTGTATCTTATCTATAAAAATTGTCTTCTGTGAGCTCAGAGGTCCATTCAGCAAGACAGTCCAGGCATTCTCTGCCTGCCCCCATTCAGGTGTTATGTCTTTATTTGGGATCATCCCAAAGAGCCCCTGGCTGAGCTGCTGAAGCCTTTGCAGCAGCAGCAGCCACAGAGGCTCCTCTCTTGGCATGGCAGGCGCATCCACAGTGGTCCCCAGAGAGCACCTGCAGGGCAGGACAGGGGTGGTTTTTCAGAGCTGTCCCCCAGACACAGAGGTGAGACTCAGGACAGAGATCGTCTGTCCCAGGGTGTATACTCGTCCTGGCTGGCTGCAGATTTTGAACCAGCCCCTGCTAGTCGGTTCCCTGTCTTGCTGGGTAATTTATGGCGCTTTTAGGTGCTGTGCTGGTGGCTGCCTTTGCTGTAGTGTCTGACCCCCAGTCCCTTCTCCCTCTGTTCCCCCAGGCAGCAATGCCCTGCTGCCAGGACTGTGGCACAGTGCCAGGGCCGGCTGGACCCTCCCTTCTGTGCCATTGGAGGCCTGGGCACAGCTGGGGCTGGAGCTCCCCATGGACAGGAGGCCCAGGAAAGGGCAGCCCGGCCTCCAGGAGCCTCACCCATCTGAACCTTGCCTGGTTCTGGGGGCTCCCAGGTGCCCTCTGCTTCCCCCAGGGCTCGGCAGGGCTGAGGGGCAGGGACTGTGGCACTGGCACAGATCAGTGCTCCAGACCCTGCTGCCCTGGGGCTGCCTGGGCACAGCAGCCTGGCCTGGAGTCATGGATCAGATGCCCAGCTCCGTTCCTTCCAGCCCCTGGCAGGGCATCTCAGAATTCCCAGGGGGCTGCAGGGATCCCTCCTCCCAGTGCCTCAGGCTCTGTGCCTGGCTGCTCAGGGAGGCTGTGCTCAAAGTCAGCCTTGGGCTCTGGTGGTCATTTGTGCAGGCCTGGCCCAGAGTCAGGGTCAGATCCTGCCAGTCTCCCCAGCCCTGGCTGCTCAGAGGTTGGGCTGAGCCTCAGGTGGCGGGGGCAGCTGCTGCTGGTCCCCTGTGTGCCCAGTTCAGCAGTGCTGCTCCATCAGTCTGCCCAGCAGCGGGCTTTAAAGGAAAAGCTCAGGAACCAGGAGCTGCTCCACACGGGAAAAAGGACATTCCTTTTGTAGGACATGTTTTCTATTTAAAGGAAAAAAAAAAGGAAAAAAAAAAAAAATAGTTAAATTGTAAAAAAAGAATAAAACATAATGTTAGTGAAAAACATAAAAAAAAAAAAACATAAATGCAAAGTTACATTCTTTGCATTAAGAGGTAAATGATCTTTTTAAAAAGAGAACTCAGTTATTTACATTGTAAATGTGCTGATGGCATGGATCCATCTTACTGACCTCAGCAGCCTTTTAAAAGATTTTGGGCTTTGTTTCCAACATTGGTATTTGAAATTGTGCTCCAAGCATGAGGAAATTGCTTTGTACCCTTCCAGCTCCAAGCAGGACTGGGAATGGAAACTCTGTCAAAGCCCAAATCCTTTAGAAGACGACCTTCCTTCTCAGCCTGGGAATGAGCTGCACATTCCCTTTGAAACTGTCAGGCTTTTCTTAGAGACACAAGGTCCCACTTAGGGCTTTTTGCTCTGGTTTGGCAGTGCAGAAGGGCAATTCTCCATCCACCAGCTCCAGCCTGCACTGCCTCAGGAACACGGCCCACTCGCCCGCTTTGGCCCACTCAGGCACTTCTAGAGGCGGAAGAAAGTGCAATTGCACAATTCCAGCCAATCAAGAAGGAAGAATGGCACAGACAAAACACCCTGTGCAGATTCAGGCGTTCAGCTGGGACTGTGGAGAGTTTGGGTCCTTGCCAATTGGATGTGTGTCCCCAGCTGCAATCTCTGGGCCTGCAGCAGAGTCTCACTCACCTGCCAAGGAGAGAAAAAGCAGAAAGCTCAGGGGCGCTGTGCTCACAACTGCGGTGCCCAGGCCTCGTCTGATGCAAAGCTGTCAGAGCAATGTGAGGGCAGGCCAGCCCAGCTGGGCCCAGGGCTGAGCCCAGCAGAGCCCTGGCAGAGCCCAGAGCAGCCTCAGCACGCGCAGAGCCCGGCTGCAAGGAGAGAAAGCAGAAAGTGCCCGTCAGCTGAGGGCTCCTGTCCCCTTGTGCCAAGGCCTGCGGTGCCCAGGCCATGCTGGCTGTGCCCAGAGCTGTGCCCAGAGCTGCCCATCCCTGCTGCCTTTGGCAGCAGAGCAGGAGGGCAGCACATGCCCAGCCTGCAGCCAGCCACGGCACATCCAGCCCTCAGCAGCTGCCCAGAGCGGGATGCTCCTGTGCTCGCTGCCAGCTCCCAAAAGCTCTGATCCCACCCTGCCAAGCACACAGGGACCCACCTGCAGCCAGCCATGGCTGGAAGAAAAGCTGCTCCCAAACCAGGTCCTCAGCCTTCTCCAAGGGCACGGCCCATCCACGCCACAGCTGCTCCCAAGCACTTCCCCATCCACACTGGACCACCTAGAATGCTTCCTCTGGAAAAACAAACAACATATTATTGAAAAGAGATGAGATGCAAAAATGGAAAACAAGAAAAATAGGAAAAACTCTGATCTCTCTCAGGGCCTTGAGGAAGGCCCAACCCCTACATGGTAGGGAAAAACCCAGCCATCTGGGCGGTGGCTGCTCTTGGGCACGCTCCTCTCCCAGCCTTTTGCAGTCTCCTTGGCCGTCCCTTGTGGCCCACAACCACGGGGCCCCACTTTGTGGGGCACCCCGGGCACAGAGCACAAATGCCGGGGGCAGCTGGGGAGCAGGGGGTCTCACCTGGCCAGCAGGCCCACAGCACAGTGGTGGGTGTCAGCACAGAGCAGCGTGTCCCAGCCACGCTTGTCTTCCATTGCCGCCACCACATCCTCATAGTGCAGTTGGCAGAGCAGGGCCTTCAGGGTCTGCTCTGCAAAGCTGTGTGCAGAGCAAAGCCCAGGTCACGCTGGGAGCACTGGCTCCTGCCCTGGGCACGTGGCAGGGACAGGAGGACTGGCATGGAGCACCTGTTGGGGTCGGTGGCAAGGCCGTGTTGCTGCTGGCATCCCTTCCAGAAGGTATCGGCCGCCTCTGGCATATCCAAGGTGCTGAAGAGCACTTGGAAGAGCAGGTGCACAAAGAGAGGGGGGAAATGCACGGTCACTACATGTGGGACACAGGGCATCTGGAGGATCTTCCACATCACCACAGTGGCCTGCAAAGGACAGAGCAGCCCAAGCTCAGGGCCGAGGTGTCCGTGTGGCTGAGCCCGAGCGTGGGAAGGAGAGGCCAGCGGAGACGCATTGGGAGCACCGGGCCTGGTGGCTCTGAAGCTGCCCCCCTAGGCCAGGTTTCAGCCCAGTGCCTGAGGCAGGGAGACACCGGGGGGAGGGAGGATGGAGAGCTGATGGAGAGGTGAGCTTGGGGTGAGCAAAGGCCAGTTGCAGAAACTCACAGCCAGGGCAAGGACAGCCGTGTGGTCCCCATCGGAGGTGCACGTGCTGTGCTCTGGCCAGTTGGCCAGCACGTCAAGGAGTATGAGCATGGCTGGCTCTGCAGTCCTGCACGAGCACATGATGGTCTTCCACATGGCGGTAGCAGCTCTGTGGGGAAAGAGCTCTGTCTCAGGGAGGTCTGGGACACAGCCTTGTTGTCTGGGCCGCAGCGGGGAGCTGAGCTGGCTGCCAGCCCTGCCCCCTGTCCCTCAGCACACAGGCAGCCCAGCCCTGACATGCCAGGGTGGGCAAAGGGAGGAGCCAGAGGGCCCTGGAATTCTCTGAGTGTCAGACACCTGGGACAGGCTGTACAGGGTGATGGGCTGCTGAGCCCTGAGCCTTGTGGGCACGTGGGCCCCTTACCTGTCACATGATGGGGCCACACGCAGGAGAGCCATCACCACATCAGCGGGCTGTGCCTCTGTCAGATCCAGAAGGGGCCTGTACAGGTTGTACTCAGGAAACTCGTTGGCCGCAAGCCACTGGTGGATGTTGAGACAGATTGGAAAATCCCCTAGAGTAAAACACCATTTTGAATTAGGTTAAAAGTCCAGCAAGGGTGGATAAAAAGGGACCAGAGTTTCCCAGGGGTGCACATGCCTTTGGGAGTGCTAACTCTGCATGCGTCCAGCGCTGCCAATAAACTTCATACCGGCTCTCCACAACTTTTTGGAGTTGTGAGGGTTTATTTCTTCTCTCCGCAAATCATTCTGGCGAGCCAGCCAGGAGGGGGAGATACTTTCTGTCTCCGTCTCTGTCCCTGCAGGGGCAGGGGGGACAGACAGACCTCCTAGGTGCCCCAGGATTTCCTGGAGGAGGCTCCGTCTCAGTTTGCCTCCTGCGAGGACAGACAAGAACCTGCTGGCGTGCGGAGGAGGATACGGTATGTATTGAGGGGCCCCAGGGGAAGAAAAAGAGGAAAAAAAAAAAAAAAAAGAGAGAAAAAGAGAGATATAGGGAGTAAATCACTCAGAGACATCTGGGTGCAGCTGATGGAGCAGCTGTATTAAGAGGATTAAAGAAGGGGGCGGCCTCATTGTTCTGATAGGGCGGAACCGCTAGCAACCCTGGGGGTGGGTCGAGTGAGCCCTGTGTGTGTGTGTGTGTGTGTGTGTGTGTGTGTGTGTGTGTGTGTGTGTGTGTGTGTGTGTGTGTGTTAGTGTGTGTGTAGTGTCCGGACACTGTGTGGTTGATGCGTCGTGTGATTAGTGCATTGTGTTTGTAATCGTACAAGTGTATAAGCGTATGGTGTATAAAAGAGAGCATATCTACAGTGCTCTGCAGTGCGGGGGGTTTCCTACCCGCAACTGGAGGAGCAGAGTGAGCACCGGCCGGGGCAGGAGGCGCCCAGCAGAGAAGATGGGGTAGTGGGGCGCCCAGCAGAGAAGATAGAGTAAAGTAGTGGAAAAGGTTTCACCGTGGGTGAGTACATTAATTGAGTAAAGGTGATTTGTGGTGTAGATTGTGCACAGTTTCACCATGGCTAGATGAACTCCAAGGGTTCCTCTGCCCCGGTGGTTTGGACTCGACCCCTGGGAGTTTGTGAATCCTGTGAATTGTTGGATAGATAGAGGGGACAACGACTTTATTTGGAGGGGCTCTACCGGACTTCAGCTGGTACCATAGTAAGTCTGGACTGGGAACAGCCTGCCATAGAGGATTTAGAGCTCCCTGTGATAAACGGAATAGCCTGCCTCTCTGGCAATTCCTGGGAGCCTTTGGTGCATCCAGAGGCTGGCACACAGCGTGGGTATTATTGCAGTGCGGAGTTTGTGATGAGAGACACTGGTATTGCTGTTCTAGTAAGCGTCAGGGCACATGCCCTGGGTGTAAATTAAAACATCTTAATCAAGCTAATCCAGAACCTAAGATCTTAAATTTTGTGTGTGGGAAATCACATCTGGTACCTGCCACCTGGTGTGTGTGGGAGGAGGACGGGAAGCTACTGTAAAGTACTGTGAAGAGAGGTTTGGGTGGAAGCGAGACAGGGCAAAGAGAAGGAAATAATGGGAACTAACCAGAGCAAGGAAGTCCCTCGGGCAAGCCCCTTGGGGTGCATCTTGGCCCACTGGAAGGAAGTCACCAGCAGGGGAGGCTCTGAGAATAAAAAGGATCTAATCCAATATTGCACACGCTGGTGGCCACTGTACAGGCTGGGGGGGGGGAGCGAGATGGCCACCCACTGGAACCTTAGATTATGATACCTTACTGCAGTTGATGATGTCTTTAAGATGGGAAGGTAAATGGGATGAGGTTTCGTATGCTGATATGTTTTTGTTTTAAGAAATTGCCAAGAATGGCAGAGGGACTGTGGGATCAGGTCGCCCTCAGATCCACTGGTCTTGGCCCTTGAAAAAAAAAAAAAACAAAGCAAAGGGAAAGCAGATTAAACGTTGCTGTTCAGCATGTAGTATAGGACAACGGTGTATGAGATCAGATAAGGTTTATCATTCTGAGGAGCAAGAACGAGATACATTTGAGTGGACGAAAGCTCCTCCTAGAAGAAGGAGGGCTGTGGATAGGACTGTGGCTAGGGCTGAGGCTAGGGCTGAGGCTGAAGCTGAAGCTGAAGATGAGGATGAAGGGGAAGGAACCTCCCAAAAAGGAGGAGGACTCAGGGGGGAAGGCACATCCACTAGAACTGGCCCCACCCCTGGTAGTCCAGTTGCATCTAGAACTAGGAGGCAAGCAGTGTTACAGGCCCCCTCTGCGAGAGGCAGTGGGACCAGAAGGAGGGAAATTAATGATTAAAGTGCCATTTACCACTCTTGATTTAGAGGCATGGGAAAGGATTGCTAGGACTAGATGCCTTCACTGAAACACAAAAACAGCTGATCTTAAAGACAGCAGGGACTTTGGCAAAGGATTACTGCAAGGCCACACAGCTAGATGTAAAAGAACATTTTCCCCCCTCCAAGACCCAGAATGGAATCCTAATGTGTTCAGCAGAAGTAAAGAAATTAGCAGAGTATCAAGAATGGATAGCAACAGGGGTGGAAAGAGCTATCCCAAAAACCATAAATTGGTCTGCCTTATATTCCCTTAAGCAAGGGCCTTCTGAGACACCATCTGAATTTCTAGAGCATTTTAGGGGGATACTATGTGTCGTCATACATCATTGGATCCGGGGTCTGATATAGGGATAAATCAGCTAGTTAATTCATTCTTGGGGCAGTCTGCTGGAGATATTAGATGTAAACTTCAGAAAATTCGGGGACCAGATGGGAGAAATCTCAAAGTCTTGCTAGAGGAAGCCTGGAGAGTATTTAGTAACGGGGAAGAAGGATATAAACAAGGAGTGAAAAAGTTGATAGCAGTGGTACAGGAAGAAAGGCAAAGAAAATACAACCAGGGACCACCCAGACAAGGACAACCTTGGCTAGGCAGGAACCAGTGTGCAATCTGCAAAAGAATTGGTCACTGGAAAGATCAATGCCCAGAACGGAGACGGGGTGACCAACAAATGGCTGCACACGTACAAAACAACTGAAGAGGACCGGGGGATTCTGCCCCAGCGGATCCACTGGTTATAACAATGAGGCTGGGAGAAGAAGAGAAAAGGGTAGAATTCTTAGTTGATACAGGGGCTACATATTCAGTTTTAAATAAAGCTTTAGTACCGGTGGAAAATATTTATGTTGTAGTGTGGAGAACCACTGGCCAGTCTGAGAAGGCGTACTTTTGCAAACCTTTAAAGTAACAGGTGAACTTAGAAGCTTTTGTACTAAATATTCTTGAATGAGAAAAGTTACTCTGGAGGCAAATGATATAAAGATGTTAGGCTTAACATTAACAGCAACAGCCATTGAAATTAAGAAGGACATTAGTAAAGAGATATTAGAATAAGTAAATAAGTGCTTTAGAGGATATGGGCCTGTGCTGTACCAGGGAGGGTGAAAATGCCCCCATAGTAATCAAGCTTAAGGAAAGAACACAACCAGTGAGAATTGATCAAGTACCCCTCTAAAAAAAGAAGGATAGGGAAGGAATCAGCCTAATAATTGATAGTACTGGAGTGAAGGCTGTCAATTTATACCCCGTGGTAGTAGATCCACATACTTTACTAACTTGTTTAACACCTGAGCTAACCTGGTTCACTGTTTTAGACCTGAGAGATGCCTTCTTTTGCCTCCCTATCCATGAAGCCAGCCAGAAAATTTTTGCATTCAAATGAGCAAGTCCTAGGATACAGCTCACATGGTCCGTGTGCCTGAAGGCTTCAAGATTCCCCCACTCCGACTGGAGAGCAACTCGCAAAGATCCAGAGTCCTGGGAAGCTCCACAAGAAGAATGGAGGCTGTTGCAGTACGTGGATGATCTTCTGGTAGCCACTCAGAAGAAAGAAGCATGTGTGGCCTGGACGGTAAGCCTTTTGAATTTCCTAGGACTCCAAGGATACAGAGTATCAAAGAAAAAGGCACAGGTAGTGAAAGAGAAAGTAATCTACCTGGGGTATGAGGTGAGTGCTGGGCAACGGACTTTAGGGCAGGCTCACAAGGAAGCCATATGCCAAACCCCAAAACCCCAGACAATAAAAGAACTCCGAACCTTCTTAGGCATGGCAGGGTGGTGCCGGCTGTGCATTTATAATTATGGACTGCTCGTCAGACCCCTCTATGCTCTTATTGCTGATGGAAACAGAGATCTCCAGTAGACAAAAGAAGCCACACGAGCCTTTCACCAACTAAAGAGTACTAATTGTCAGCTCCAGCGTTGAGACTTCCCAATGTAAGTAAACTGTTCTTTCTATTTTCCCATGCAAAGAATTGCCCTGAGAATACTGGCTCAAGACTTAGGTCCATACCAGAGAGCAGTTGCTTACCTCTCTAAGCAACTAGATGCAACAGCCAAAGGACAGCCAAGTTGTCTCAGAGCTGTAGGAGCAGTCGTGCTGAATATTCAAGAGGCACGCAAGTTTAGCCTGAAACAAAAACAACTGTGCTAGTGTCTCACACAGTGTCTGCAGTATTGGCAGTAAAAGGCAGCCACTGGTTCTCACCGCAGAAGTTCCTGAAATACCAAGCCATCATAGTAAAGCAAGATAATGTAGAAATAGTAGTGACTAATATTGTCAACCCAGCTTCCTTTCTCAGTAGAATTAAAGAGAAGCAGTACACCACAAGTGCCTGGAGACCATCGAAGCTACTTACTCCAGATACCCAGACTTGAAAGACACACCTCTAGACAATGCAGAGACCTGGTTCACTGACAAGAGCAGCTACATTGCCAGTAGAAAGCGACATGCTAAGTACACAGTGACTAACTGCAGAGAAGTAATAGAGTCTGGACCCTTACCAACAGGTACCTCTGCGCAG
The DNA here is from genome assembly GCA_024865655.1 of Emberiza elegans. Lineage (NCBI taxonomy): Eukaryota > Metazoa > Chordata > Aves > Passeriformes > Fringillidae > Emberiza > Emberiza elegans. The sequence continues at coordinate 149,802 of JALJVW010003279.1, forward strand.
AAGGCCAAAATAAATGCATTAACCCATACCTTAGAAACAGCTAAAAGATGCATTCAGAGTCGTGCATGCACATAGAGCCATCTAAAAAAGAGAAAAGACTGCTAACCTTACAAAGAAAGAAGAGACAATCCGGCTGCTAGAAGCAGTTCAACTGCCTGAAAAGGCACCAGAGTGAGCTCAGAATCAAAAAAAAAGAAGGAAATGAGCTGGCGAATAGAGAGGCAAAAGAAAGCAGTAAAGGGTAAAGTAATTATAGACAGATTTTCCTTGAAAGTAAGCCAGAATATAATAATACTAATCAAAAAAGAGACATGCAATCACAAAGAGTAGGCTACCGTTGAAAGAGAGTTAGTAATCCCTTCCCATTTTCATAGTTACTAGTGAAAGAAGAGCACTAAAAGACACACTGAAGCCTAACTACTTAAAAGCTTTTTTTTTATAAAGTGTGGCTCCTTTTCCAAAGTGACCAAGGCTGCCGGTGATACAGAGTGCATTGAAATGAAGTGTTGATTTTGAAGTAGTAATTTCCACAAGCTTTCTAGAACACACATCTGATTGAAAAAAATTGTTGCCAAGAATTTATATGCCACTATTACTCAGGTAAACCGACAGTGTGATCCTTGCCTCCAGACTAACCCCAAAAATACCCCCAGGCCAAAACTCAGTCAGATTGAGAGAGGCTATGGGCCTGGACAACAGTAGCAAATTGACTTTTCAGAACTCCCAAGGAAAGGGGGGTATCAGTATTTACTAGTATTGATAGATACATTTTCAGAGTGGCCAGAAGCATTCCCCACCAGAACTGTTAAAGCTCGAGAAGTGACCAGAGTATTATTACAAGAAATGATACCATGCTTCAGAGTTCCAGCCACAATATCCTCGGATAGAGGATCACATTTCATTTCCAAAGCAGTGCAACAGATTAGTAGCCACCTGAGCATAGATTGAGAACTTCACACTCCATGCCGCCCCAATCAAGCAGCCAGGTAGAAAAATGAAGCATTCGATTAAGCAGCAGATTGTAAGACTGAGGCAAGAAGTTAATCTACCCTGGCCCCAAGCTCTTCCACTGGCACTATAGCGAATTCTAACTAATCCTCGGGCTAAATAGAAAGCTGAGTCCTTTTAAATGCCTTATATAGAAGACCATATAGAATACAAGAGAGAGATGCCCACCCACATTAGAGTGATAACACTGGTCACCTACATAGTGGCTTTAAGCAAACAGCTCAGAGAAATTGAGAAACACGTAGCTGGAACTCAGAGCAAAGAGTTAAATAGATCAGTACATAACATATAGCCTGAGAATTAGGTATGTAATTATAACTGAAGTTTTAGAATTAGAGAGTACCTCTATCCAAAGTAATGCTGAATAGCCTTAGTCCCAAGCTTTTAATCAGTATACTAGATCTATGAGAGAACTTTCTGAGATAAAAGATTTAAACCTATCTACCGTAGTAATCCACGAGAATCAGATATATGAGAAGCAAGAATGGCAAGAACAAGAACTGTAGACACTTCTCAAAAATCCAACCAGCCTGCTCCTCCCCTAAAAAAAACATCCTTTGATGGCCAGACAACATAGTTATAAAGAGAAGTATATCTCAAGAGCAGAATAAGAAAAGATCTAACTGAGATATTAGAGACAAGATTAAGAGTTTTAAATTAAATTGATTCAGAAATACTGATGAATAAACTGGCCACTGCAGCAGGTGGCCTAACAAAATTGAAGTGGCCTTTACAGTCATCCCTATTAGCATTAGAACTAGCTAGTGGCAAATTTCAAAAGTACTGCCAAAGTGAGAAAAGGCCAGAAACCAAGACCACAAGTTAACATTAGAAGCACTTAGTACAGTTCAAAATAATGTGTCTTTAGTTTTCAGTTGTATACAAACACAGTTATAGATGCAGGCAACAGCAACTCTGATCATACGGGAAGGGGGTAAAAGTAATTTTCCAACTGAAATTCGAAAAATTGTCTGAGATAATGCAATTGATTTTGAAAAGAAGTTTCAATCCTGGTAGACTATAGCAAATTTCACCTATGATCCTGCTTCTAATGTGGCTACTACCTTTGTGCTTACCATACGTAATGCCACTGTTTATGTTATCCATCCCATCATTGCACTAAGATTAAACCATGAAAAAAAAAGTACTCTACCCTTCAGAACACAGAGTGTGGGCATGAAAGATGAATGAAAAGGGGCAAACAGTGAACTTAAAATCCTGCATTACTAGAGAACAGCTAAGATTTATTTGTAAAAGCAATACTATTAATGCCCAAGATGTGTGCTTAGACACTAAACAGAGTATTTGCCACTTCAAAGCTCATCCAGTCACTGACCAGAAAACTGTGCTCGTATATGCTAGAAAAAAGTGTGTATGCCTGAGAACTGCCTGTGCTGCTGTAAAAATTGATAGCAACAATGTTATTTTGTCTAGTAGAAATCATTCTAATTTCTGTATTTGTAATTTTGTTAAGATTATCGAGTGTGATTTTTTTCGTACTTGACCCCAGTGACGTCCCACCAGTTAATTAAAACCAATTATACAATGTATCACAGACTATCACCTGCCCCTACTAGAATGGACCTTACATTAGTAAAACAATTGATTAAGCATCAAGACCTACTGAAGATCTTGAAAGAAATCCAAGAAAGCAGAAAGAAAACCTTAATTACTATCCAACATGATAAAAAAAAGAGATAATCAATTTTACAGAGAAAAAAACAAAATGTACATCATCACTAGTAAGATGTGATCTTTAGATGGTCACCAACTGCAAATGAGATCTTTAATAAGTTGTGTCATCCCATTGTAGTTTTGCTGATATTAGTTAGAATAAGTTTAAGATTATCTATTATATTACTAATTTAGAATTAGAAAATACTACAACGAATAGCTGTATTAACATCTTTGTCAAATGTACATAGTAAAGCATTAAGAAACACTTGTTGCCATAAAAGTTTGCATTAAGTAAAAGAATTTACTTATTTTCTAAGAAAGGAAAGAATGAGACAGAGTGAAAAATCCCCCCGAGTAAAAAAAAAAAATCCATTTTGAATTAAGTTAAATGTCTAGCAGCAAGTAAAAAGTGGTAAAACTGAAGCTCAAGAGAAAACTGCAAAGCAGAGATGGTAACAGACAAGAGACAGACAGACAGAAGAAAAACAGAAAGTAATGCAAGGCCAAGTCAGCCTAACCCAAGAATTCTTTCTGATAAAAAGAACTAGCGACAAATGTCACGCATAATTCATAAAAATGAATATGTATGAATCTATTGTGAAACTGTATGCATATGTATTTGAAAGAAATATAAAAAGAGACCAAAAGTTCCCAGAAGTGCACATGCCTTTTTAAGAGTGTTAAAGACTCCGCATGCGTCAAGCGCTGCCAATAAACATACCGGCACAACTTTATAACCATAAAGTTGTAGAATTTTTTTTTTTCTCTCCGAAACAGTGGCCCCGTCTCCTCAGGGTCTGCCCCAGCCCGGCCAAGCTGCCCAGCAGCAGCGCTGCAGCCCCACAGCAGCTCCAGAGCAGCCCCATCCAGAGGCACCTGGGAGCCCTCAGCAATGCAGCCAGCAGCACACGGGCAGGAGGACACGGATGGCGCTTCCTGCCTGGCACAGGGCTTGTGGCCATCTCCAGGCACCGCTCTGGCAGGGATCCCCGCAGCTCCGGCCCCTGCCCAGCCGCTCTGTGGGGAGCACAAAGGCTTCAGCAGAACCACCAAAGGCCAAGGGGCTTCTGGCCAGTTTCCCTGCAGCACTGCACGCCTGGGCAGGATGCTAAGTACAAGCACCCTTTTCCCCCTCTTCCCCTATTCCCTGCCAGTCCTGAGCAGCAGAAGAAAGGTCCTTGGTGTCTGTATGTATTGTAAGATCATCTATATTTTCATACTAAACAAAAATGAAATTATGAAATCAAAAATCTTAAAGAAAAAGAAAATCCCTGCTGGCTCAAGTGGCCCCAGCAGACAGAGTCTTCCAGATCAACTCTCCACGGAGCAGCAGCAGAACAGCAAGGCTCTGCTGCAGAGACGAGGCCATTTCTTCCATGCACTGTGGAATTGATCTCGTAGTTTAGGCCATGTGGAGATGGGAGCTCTCTGTACAGTGCGGAGAACTAACCAAGAGTCAACTGCCAGCTTTCTGACAGCAGGACTGCTGTCAGCTGCCATTTCTTCCAGGGCTGCAAGAGAGAGGAACAGAGCCACGGTCAGATCCCAGATCTGCGGGGAGATGAGGACAGCCCCCTGCCAGGGCCATCCCGGCCGGCTCTTGCCATGACCAGGAGGGAGCAGGGACCAAGGGGATCTGCATGAAGCTGCTGGCGACGAATGGCCCACGTAGCCCTGAAATCTCAGTGTGCTCTGCCCAGGCCAGCCCTCGTCTGCACAGGGAGCAGAGCCCTCCGCAGCCGGGGCACGGCTTGCAGCTCCCCATGGCAGCCCCCGCTGTCAGCCCACTGCCCTCACTCACCAGTGCAGATCAGCTGCAGCTCTTGCTGCTGCCCCCTCAGGTGCCGCCCGGCCATGCCTGTGAACACAGAGCCTGTCACGGCCCCAGCGGCACAGCTCCCTGCCAGCGGCGCTGCTGGCGCTGGGGCCACACGGGCTGCTGGCCCGGCAGGGCTCAGCCCGGCCCTTGCCGCACGCTGCTGCCCCAGGGCACGGCTGCCGGAGGGCGGCAGCAGCAATGCCCAGGCCAGGCGGGGCTCCACGGCGCCGGGCCCGGCTGGCGCTGCCGGGGCAGCAGGCGGGGCTGGGGCCGAGCTGCGGCGGGCCGGGAAGGGAGCCCGGGCTTGGGACTCACCCATGAACCTGATGGCCGCCTCTCGCAGGGGCTCCTGTGGGCTCCGCAGGTAGCGCAGGGCCTGGCGCAGGTGCTCGGCTGCTCGGCTCCTGTCCTCTGCCAGCTGCAGAGAGCGGCAGGAGGGAAGGGTTGGCGCGGGCTCAGCCCCTGGGCCGGGCGCTGCCTGCGCCCAGCCCCGGCCTCCCCTGGCCGCACAGCCCTGAGGCGCGGCCAGCAGCCGCTGGCCAAGGGCTCCCGAGGGCAGGGGGCAGAGGGCCGGCTGCTGCCCGGGGAGCCGCGGTGCCGGCCCGCAGCCCCGCCGGGCCGGGGCTCCATGGGCATCCGGCTCGGGCCCGCGGGAGCCTGGAGAAGAGCCAGCGCGGCCTCTGGCTGCAGCAGCGGGCGCAGCTGCCAGCCCCTCACCCTGAGCACCGCCCTCAGGGGCCTTCTGCAGGCTGAGGCTGGGGATTCTGGGCTCTCCTTACCAGGCTGTCTGCGAACATGCACAGCTTCTTCTTCTTCACCAGTTTGTTCAGGTCCCACCTCTTCAGGAATTCGGCCACACAAAGCAGCGTTTCCACAGAAGCCTGGAGAACAGCAGACACGTGGAGATGTCCACCCAAGCCAGGGCAAAGGACCTGCATCCCCGTGCCACAGGCTGGAGGGGGCTGCAGCCCGCAAGGTGCCAGGTCAGGAGGCAGCCCAGTCCCCTCCCAGGGGGACAGCAGCCGGCCACAAATCCTCACCTCAGCAACAATCTGATTCTCATCATGGCAGTGGAAGTAGAGTGGGACCAGGCTCTGGCGCACATGGGACTTCAGGGCCTTTCTTCCATCTTTGGTTAATAAGTCCAGCATCTCTTGAAAGACCGACATGGAGCTCAGCTGCACCTGGATATCATCCTGTATGAAAGGAAGGGCAAAAGACCTCAGCATCAACTGCTTCAGGCCCCCCAGGGCACAGGCCTGCATCGCCGCAGAGCACCAAGTGTCCCGGCAGAGGCCAGTGGCCGTGGCTGTGGGCACAGAGCCTTACGTGGTCAAAGAGTGGCAGCAGTGCCTCAGCCAGCTGCAGGGCGATGGGGGTGGGTATTGGGGCACGATTATCCAGGAGCAAAAATCTCAGTAGGAGAATGGTCATCCTGATCATGTCGCTATCATTTTCCTGCAGGAGCTCCACAAGACTTTCAGAAAGGCTCCACATTTTTTCAGCCTGTGTGGAACACAAGTTTGTGAAAGGCCACCCTGCTGCCGCAGGGCCCAGAGGCCAGAGACCTGTCCCGAAGCACTGGGGCAGCTGAAGTGGGAGGCAGGAGAACTGGGAGCAGCTGTCCCAGCACCCAAAGCCCAGGCAAGGCCAAGCGACTGCGTTTCCCAGCCCCACGCTGCCTGCACGGCTTCAGCCACTGCCCCCTCCTCACCATCAAGGGATTCTTGCCCAGCACTACGAGGCCTCGGAGTGCCAAGTACCGCCTGGCCCTGTGCTCGCTCTGCAGGTTCTGTGACAGGATCTCCAGAACACTGTCACTGCATTCCCTCAAGTCCAGGTACTCGAGGACCTGAAAGGCACAGGGCAGTGACAGGGGAGCCGGCCGGCAGGAGCCCAGAACTGCACAGGGCTGGGCCCAGGCCGCAGCCCAGGGCACGGGCACCGTCCTGGAAGCTGTGCCTGCGTGAGGGCAGAGAGCTGGGAGGCAGCTCAGCCAGGCGGCGCTGGCCTTGAGGCTCACCTCCACAAGGAATGCCAGGGCAGGGAAATCCCAGTATGGCATCTCTTCACCGAGCATGGCGAGCAGGTAGAATGCAATCTCAGAACAAAAGTGTGTGGCTGAATGGCAAATGATTCTGACAAGAGGAAAAAGGAAACAAGATCCTGAGCCAGTGGGGCAAATCTCTTGCAGGAGTGACTCACAGAGTTCTCATCTTTCCCCAGCACCCTTCCAGCAAAGGGGACCTGGGCCATTTGGGAGTTGGTTGCTCATGGGCACCCTCCTGTCCCAGCCTTTTCCAATGTGCTTGGCCGTCCCTCAGTGACAAGGCCCCTCTGGCCCACGGCCACGAGGACTGTGTGTGGCACCATGGGCACAGAGCACAAATGTCAGAGGCAGTGGGGAGAAGGGGGTCTCACCTGGCCAGCAGAGCCACGGCAAAGTGGTGGGTGTCAGAGAGAGCAGCGTGTCCCAGCCACACCTGCGTTCCATTGCCACCACCACATGCTCACAGCGGAGGAGGCAGAGCAGGGACTTCAGGGTGTGCACTGCAAACCTGTGTGCACAGCAAAGCCCAGGTCACACTGGCAGCACTGGCTCCTTCGCAGGCCACGTGGCAGGGAAGGGAGGAGTGGGATGGAGCACCTGTTGGGGCTGGTGGCAAGGCCGTGCTCTTCCTGGCATCCTTCCAGAAGGCATCAACCTCCTCTGGCACATCCAGAGTGCTGAAGAACACTTGGAAGAGCAGATGCACAAACAGGCGGGGGAAATACACCTTCAATATACGTGGCAGACAGGGCACCTGGAGGATCTTCCACATCACCACGGTAGCCTGCAAAGGACAAAGGCCCCCGAGACAGCTCTCAGTGCTGAGGTGTCCATGTGGCAGGGCCTGAGCGTGGCAGGGAGAGGCCCGGAGAGAGGCAGGGGGAGCACGGGGCCTGGTGGGCCTGAAGCTGCCCCTGGGCCAGGTTTCAGGCCAGCGCCTGAGGCAGGGAGATGCAGTGGGGGAAGGAGGATGGAGAGCTGCTGGAGGGGCGGCCTTGGGGCCAGCAAAGGCCAGTTGCAGAAACTCACAGCCAGGGCAAAGACACCCGTTTTGTCCCCATCGGAGGTGCACGTGCTGTGCTCTGGCCAGCTGCCCAGCACATCCAGGAGGATCAGCTGTGCCAGCTCCGCAGTCCTGGCTGAGCCCATGATGGTCTTCCACATGGCCATGGCAGCTCTGTGGGGTCAGAGCTCTGTCTCAGGGGGGTCTCAGACACAGCACTGGGGGGAGCTGAGCTGGCTGCCAGCTCTGCCTCTGCCCACTGGCCCTGGCCAGCAGCAGGCAGGCAGCCCAGCCCTGTGGGGACAGAGCCCTGAGGGGCAGGGAGGGAGCATGGCAGCAGGCTTGGGGGCTGACAGGCCAGGGCTGGGAAAGGGAGCAGCCAGAGGGCCCTGGAAGTCTCTGTTGGTCAGACACCTGGGACAGGCTGCTCAGGGTGATGGGCTGGGGAGGCCTGAGCCCTCTGGGAGGGTGGGCCCCATACCTGTCACAGGACGGGGCCACACGCAGCAGCGTCAGGACTGCGTCATCTGGCTGTGCTTCCGTGAGATGCAGCAGGGCCTCGTCCAGCCTGTGCTCAGCACAGTCATTGGCCATGAGCCACTGGTGGATGAACCTGACCATGGCGGGCACCTGGAGAAGGCACGGGGAGACTTGGAAAGCTGCCAGAGGGAGCAATGTTCCCAGCTTTCCCAGAGAAGTGCTTTCGTTCCCACCACACTGCCATGTGGCCTCAAAGGCTCACAGCAACCAGCATGCCTGGCCTGGGAGGCCCAGCATTTCCTGGGAGGATCAAACCCTGCCCACAGGCTGCTTACTTGGTTTGGATAGTAAAAATCTTCCTCCACGAGCATAGACAGGAGGGCAGCACTGGTCTCAGTTTTGAAGATGGGCGATGATGATCTGATCCCAGTGCCCATGGCGATGGTCTCTTCCTCCTGAATTCTCCTTATGAATTTGCAGATGAACTGCAGGAGAGGGGCAGGAAGCCGGGGATGTTGCATGGAGTGCTGCACACACGGTGCTGGGCTGAGCAGGGACAGCAGGCCCAGCCCAGGTGGGGGTGGCTGCAGGTACCTGCGCTGTGCTGCGGAAGCGGCCACGGCTGGATTGCTGCTCTTGTGTGCGCTCCAGGGCTGCATCTGGCAAAGAGGGAGCACAGCCAGAGCTGAGGGGCTGCGGGAGAGGCCGGAGAACACAGCCCAGCCCTGCGCTGCCCAGGCAGGGAGAGCCCCGGGATGCCCCAGGGGATGGAGCACGGCCACTGTGGGGTGTGCCAGGCCCCTCTTCCGTCCTGTCCGTGGGCACGACCCCAGGGGATGGCATGGCATGGCATGGCATGGCATGGCATGGCATGGCATGGCATGGCATGGCATGGCATGGCATGGCATGGCATGGCATGGCATGGTGGCATGGGGTCAAGCTGGCTGCAGGCACCAGTCCTGAGGCCCAGCTCTGCTACTCACCCTCCTGCGGTGGCTGGAACAGCAGCACCTCTTTGATCTCCTGTGCTGGGGCAGCTCCAGGGCCTTCTTCCTCCTCCTCCACCCAGGCCATCTCTTGGGCACTCAGGGGGTTCTCTGCTCCATGTCTCTTACTGGATTTGTGGCTATTTGCAGGAGAGATGCCTTGGAAAAGCTCCAAGTCACCAAGTCCTGCAGTTGTGCCTGGAAGGCACTTTCAAGACCGAAGCCACAGGAAGGCTGCAGGACAGCAAGTCCTGCACTCGGTCTCACGGGCTCCTGCCACAAGGACAGGAGACTCCTGTCAAGGATTGTGGTCTGGCCTCGAGGGCACTGGCAGCAGGGATGGGAGATGCCTCTGGGGCACCAAGTCCCACGCTCTGCCCTCGAGGGCACCTGCAGAAGAGAAGCCTCGGGAAGGCCACGGGTCACCAAGTCCTGTGGTCTGGCCTCAAGATCAGGTGCAGGAATAACGCCTCAGAAAGGCTCCGGGTCAGACAGGAACGAGCGCGCTGTGCAGGGGCTCCTCACGGCACCGCTCTGTCCCGTCCTGTCCCGTCGTGTGCTCCGAGCACTGTGGCATGGTCTTGTCACCGCCAGCTCCTTTGTCACCACGTGTCACAAAGGGCCCTTGGACACCTGATCTATGCCACGGTGACCATGCTGCACCATGTCACAAAGGGCCCCTGCACACACTGCCCCCTGCCCTGGGGCCACCCCCAGCCCAGCCAAAGTGGCCCAGGTTGGAAGAAATCCCTCGCCCCAAGTGTCTAAGCCAGCCCAACAGGGTCTTTAGGAACAGCTCAGACCATCAGCAAATGCTGCCCTGCTCTATGGGCTCCGGGCAGCAGAAGGAGCCCCCAGGGCTGCTGACGCAGCACAGCGCCTTCCACAGAAGCTGACATGGCCTCCTTGGGACACATCCCAGCTGGTGGCCATCCTAAACCCACAGGTGTGACTGAACAGGGAATGTGTGGGCCAGGGCACGAATGCTGCTCTGACCCCTGGGGTCCAGGCAGAGCTGACATCAGCAGCTGTGGCAGAGTCTCTGCCCAAGCAGACCTGGCACCCCCCGAGCCCTGGCAGTGCTGGTGCCCATCTCCTGCCCCAGAGACCTGTGCCCCTGGGGGGCTTCTGTGCCACAGGGAGCCAAAGCCCACGTGCACTGGGGGCTGTGCTCCTTCCTGCAGGGGCTGTTGGCAGCAGCACCTGGAGAAACTGCTGGCAACACTTGGTCTCTGTCAGAAGCTCTCACTCCGTGCTCAAATTATTTTCTCATTGAAGTAATTTCCTTCAGCACAAAAACACCTTAGTGGCGAAGGCACAGAAGAATCTGGCATTTAAGACTCCTCAATTCAGAAAAGCTTTACTTCCCATTGCTCAACTCAAGTAGTTCCAAAAAGTTGCAAACTTCCCAAATTCATTGGGATGGCCTGAGAAGGTGAAGAGTTGGAATTTTGCTTCCCTTCTCAAAGCAGCAATTCATTTGCCTTAACATCATCCACTGAGAGTCACTGTACAGAACATAACACTACACAGAGGTAAAAAAAAAAGGCCATTCTTTGGTTTGCAAACAGTTTTCTATGAAGGGGTGATAATATCCTAATTATCTTAAGGAATAAAAGCTCTCAAGAAATGAAGGTCCACTCAGTGTTACAAAAGTAGCCCAAACAAATGAGTAGATGGCAAAAGGGCTAATCCTCGCCCTGGTACAGATACCTAAGTGGCCAGTAAAGTACAGCTCTCCCCTCTTGTTCCCTGCAGGAGAATCAGGACCATGAACAGGGTCACAGATATTCTTTCTGCCCTCCGTAACCAAAGCTGTGCCAAACCACAGATGCTGCCTATCGAATCATCTCAGCAGTGTAAAGATGGATGGTATTTTTGATACAATTCCTACATCAACCCACTGAATTTCATACGTGGTGGAGAAACATTTTAGTGGGGTGCAGACTCCTGCCCTCCCGCCAAGTCAATGAAAGGGCTTTTGGCAGGCAGACAATGCATTTGTCTGCCAATTTCTTTGAATGAGGGAGAGCCCTCAGGACTGCTGTATCCTGAGGGAACACCCTTGGCCTTGACCTGTAGGCACCTGCACAAGCTTAAAATCAGGTGCCTCAGCTTCCAGGACCTCTCTTGGCCAGCATCCTGATGTGGATGCAGGGCTGCTGCGAGGCACTGCTGGGACCCAGCAGGACAGGACCGGCTGTCTCGTGTCCATGGAGCAGCCCTGACACAGCCAGGGCCATCCCAAAACCAGACAAACGCTCACGTGTCAGCAGAGGGGAGCAAGGAGCACTGGGCTCCTCTCAGGGTATCTCAGCTGGGCTCGCTCCACAACACAGCCCCATTTTAAGGCCTGCTGATGCCCAGCTGCCAGAAATGCCCACCTTGTCCTCTCCAAGATACACAGGGAGAGCCAATGAGCAGGATGCCTTGGGAGGCAAACCTTCCAAGCCTTTTCTAAGGCCAGGGACACACCAAGATCAGCCAAGGCTCTCCAGGCTGCCTGGCCCACACATCCCAGCTCTGTGCTGGCCCTGGGCCACAGCAGCTCCCACCAAGCAGGAGGCAAATGCATTTTGCCAAGAGTTGAAACACAGCAGACAGGAAAGATGTGAAAAGTGTGTGTGTAAAGGCCTTTTAATTCACAGCTCTCACAGAGAGCTTTGGGGCTCATGGCTGGACAGAGACGCTCCTGCTCACACCTGTCCAAAGGGGTAACACATCCTGCTGCAGGTGCTTGGGTCGGTTTCCACAGGTCCAGGCAGATGCCAAACCTGCTCTTCACTGCCTTCTCCCTGCCCTTCTGCCAAGTGCAACGGGCCTCAAGGATTGAAAGGAGCACAGAGAGCCCAAGGGGGACACTTGCACCTGCCTCACTGGGAGCTCCCTGGGAAGCACTTTCCTTGACAAGCAAGCCCCTTTCCTCCAAAGGTGTTCCCCCAAATGTGTGGCTTTCCTGGGGAACACCAACACACCCTTAAGAAACGCTGGCAAGGCTGAATGACTCCAGGTCCTTTCAGGACAGGCACTCCAGCTCTAGCTCCTATTCCCCCAAGTGAGTTTCCAGGTGCAGGTTCAGAGGTGCAGCCCCAGGCCCTCCACAAACACAAGCTGCCCGCTGCCTCTTCACCTGCCTCAACTCCTGCCTGCACTCACAGCACCAAAACCAGGCTGTTCCTGGCCAGGGACCAGAGCCCTGTTCCTGCAGGAGGCTCTTGCCAGCACCTTCCAGGTCTCTCTGCTGTGCACACAGATCTTTTCATGCCCGCTCCCAACAGGCTTTGGAACGCAGAGCACAACCTGGCTGGCTCTGCCACCAGCACAGCCCAAACCCAGGCGGAGGAAGAAGCAGCAGGTGTTGATTTGTGGCCATGGCCAAGAGAAACTGGAAGGGTGCCCTCCCTCTGGTCTCCCTTGGTTGGCTTTCTGACTGGGTCTGAGCCTGGGGCTGTCATTCCTCACTTGTGGGGACCAGAACGACACCCAGGATCCCGCATTGCCTGACAGCGCTCCGGGCACTGGCATGGCCGCGTGTCCGAGTCTCGGGCACCGTGCTGCTGCTTCATTTGCTCTTAGGCACACCCAGAGCTCCCCCTGCTAAGCCCGGATGGTCTCTGGTTCTGCCCTCTTCCTCATCCTGTGCAGGGATGGAGCACTGCTGTGCTTTCAGGAAGCTATTCTTGAAAACTTCCAGCATTCCAAGCTCCTTTGCCCTCCGTGATGCTTGCCATGGAATCCCTCACAGCTGGGTTCAGAGCTAACTCGGGCTGGCTCTTCCAAAATCCAGGGGCTTCAAGGTGCTCAGCAAGATCTGGAACTGCACAGTGCTGTAGAACTGCACCTTCAGCACAGCGACCTTTCCAGCCTGACCTGCCCCCTCGTTCCTCTGGCTCTGTGCACAAAACACAGCGTGGGAGAGAACGGGAGCAGGGGCCTGTGTGTCCCAGGGCCTCGGATTTGCTTCAGCTCCACAGGGATGCAGGCAAAGTGAAGAATGAAAACCATTTATTAATAAAAGGCGAAGCAAAGGGATGAGCTGGGAGGGAAAAAAAGGGAATGGGCAGGGTCTGAGGGCTGGAGGGAGGGAGCTGTCAACAGGGAGGGAGAGTGGGAGGGAAAAAGGTGACGGACAGTCTGAGGGCTGGTGGGGCAGAGCTATCAAAAGGGAGGGAGAGTGGAGCTATCAAAAAAAAATGGGGATGGGAAGTCTGAGGGCTGAAGGGAGGGAGCTGTCAACAGGCAGGGAGAGGGCTAAAGCCACAAGAACTATGCCCAGCATCAGCTGCCATTAGCTGTGCCAGGACTTCCAGCAGCACTGGGAGGTGATGTCCTCTTGAGTGTCTCCTGGTGCTCTTCTTGGGACACTGGTTCACTGGATCCAGAAGATGTCCCTAATTCTTGAGCTCTTTGGGGAAACTCGGCTTGATTTTCCAGGGCACAGCAGGATGGGCTGGCATGTTGCCTCCAGGCTTGAAAGGCTTGAAAAAACAGAGCCATGGCAACAGCCCGGATCTGAGGGAATCCTACAAGACCTTCTGAACAGGGCCATCCCACCCAGAAGGGAATAGGAGACATTGGAATCAGCTGGGAGGTACTTGCCATGATTCCCCACGTGGCCCTGAAATTTCTCTGTGCTCTGCCCATGCTGCCACTAGTTTGCACAGGGAGCAGAGCCCTCCCGCAGCCGGGGCAGGGCTTGCAGCTCCCCGGCAGCCCCCGCTGTCAGCCCGCTGCCCCCTCACTCACCAGTGCAGATCAGCTGCAGCTCTTGCTGCTGCCCCTCAGGTGCCGCCCGGCCATGCCTGTGAACACAGAGCCTGTCACGGCCCCAGCGGCACAGCTCCCTGCCAGCGGCGCTGCCGGCGCTGTGGCCACACGGGCTGCTGGCCCGGCAGGGCTCAGCCCGGCCCTTGCCGCACGCTGCCGCCCCAGGGCACGGCTGCCGGAGGGCGGCAGCAGCAATGCCCAGGCCAGGCGGGGCTCCACGGCGCCGGGCCCGGCTGGCGCTGCCGGGGCAGCAGGCGGGGCTGGGGCCGAGCTGCGGCGGGCCGGGAGGGAGCCCGGCTCGTGGCTCACCCATGAACCTGACGGCCGCCTCTCGCACAGGGGCTCCTGTGGGCTCCGCAGGTAGCGCAGGGCCTGGTGCAGGTGCTCGGCTGCTCGGCTCCTGTCCTCTGCCAGCTGCAGAGAGCGGCAGGAGGGAAGGGTTGGCGCGGGCTCAGCCCCTGGGCCGGGCGCTGCCTGCGCCCAGCCCCGGCCTCCCCTGGCCGCACAGCCCTGAGGCGCGGCCAGCAGCCGCTGGCCAAGGGCTCCCGAGGGCAGGGGGCAGAGGGCCGGCTGCTGCCCGGGGAGCCGCGGTGCCGGCCCGCAGCCCCGCCGGGCCGGGGCTCCATGGGCACCCGGCTCGGGCCCACAGGAGCCTGGAGAAGAGCCAGCGCGGCCTCTGGGAAGGGAGCGGCGTGTGAGGTGCAGGCTGGCGCCACTGGATGAAGCACTGGACCTGGACTGACTCCAGAATTGAGACCTGACAGAACATGGCTTCACAGTTACATTCACACAACAACAGATCTCCAGAGCTTCGGGCAATGACACAGCAGGTTTTTGTTTCCACGTGGCAGGGTGGCAGAAATGCTGCAGCCTTCTTCAAAGCATCTTGTTCCAAAGCCACTTGGAGCAAGGCCACAAGAACAGTCATTTCAAGTCCATGCACACACACACACACACACAGCACAGATATCTTAGCAGAAGAAAGACAGGAAGAGTCTTTGTATGATGTATTCCAGGAAAGGCTAATTGCATCCACCATGCTGAAGGGATCAGGGACAAAGACCTGGACAAATGCTCTGCACCAGGTTAAGTAGGGGTCAGTGGGCAAATGGGGGCAGCACAAAGGGCAGTGCAAAGGGGATTGGCTTTCAGGGAAGACAGGGCCGGCCACCAGGGGTACCCCAACCAATGAGGAAACACAGAAAGCAGAAACTGTGAGAATTTGGGACATGTGGGGGAAGGAACAGGGGTGGATGATAGTGTTGCAAGGCTCCGTGACAGAAGTCCAGAAGTCTTCTCTCTCAGCCTAGGTGGAGACTCTATTGTATATTCTTCCAAGGCGAGGCCCTTGGGATTTCCCTGAAGGGTTCAAAGGATTCCATAGGTTTTATATAGGAAGGGAGTGAACAAAAAGCACAATTTTCACATCCAAGGCAGACAAATGATATAGGAAAAATAATTTCCAGAAAGCAACCTTATCTCAAGAATTTATGATGCAAGCTAACTGCCATGTGAATCAGGGAAAGCCTGGCTCCTTTACTTTTCAGCAGGAAGTATTTCCCCATGTAAACAGATACCAGTGCTATTGTTAGTGCTAGATCCCCCAGGATGGTGTCATGCACAGCATACAGTACAGCTGGGTCAGGAGATGCAGGGAGAGAAGAGCAGCAACCTCTCTGAACATATCATAAGGATATAAAGCTAGCAGAGAGTATCCAAAGAGGGGCATGAAGATGATGAGGGGACAGGAGGGGAAGCTGTATGAGGAACAGCTGAGGTCAATTGGCTTGTTCAGCTTGGAGAGAGGAGGAGCAGGAGGAGGGAGAGGGAGGAGGTCTCAGCATGGCCTGCATCTTCCCCCGAGGGACAGCTCCAATCTCTGCTCTCTGTGACAGGGACAGCACCTGAGGGAATGGCTGGAGCTGTCAGGGCAGGGTCAGGTGGGAGATCAGGGAAAGGTTCTTCCCCCAGAGGGTGCTGGGCACTGCCCAGGCTCCCCAGGGAATGGGCACAGCCCCAGGCTGCCAGAGCCCAAGGAACATTTGAACAATGCTCCCAGGGATGCACAGGGTGGGGTTGTTGGGCTGTCTGTGCAGGGCCAGGGGTTGGGCTCCGTGATCCTTGCAGGTCCTTTCCTCTGGTGAGTCTGTGATTCCATGATTCCTAGACACTGGGAAGGAGGATCGATGCAATGCTTTGCCATGTAAATAAATGCTCTTTGTAGTGCCTTCAGTTGGCTGTGCTCTCAGTTGTACCAAACAAATGTGACAGAATTCAGCTGCGATTTTAGACAGAAAGCACAAAGCGCCACCTCACCATATCGAGCATTGCTCTGTTTAAAGGTTCCAAACAATCTCTTCTCCATTTCCAGATGCAAACATCAGCAAACACACGTTGGAAAAGTCAAATGAGTTCCAACATTCCCAGGATACAAATTTTCACTAATGAAACCAAGCAAGGTATGCCCACAAAACCTTTGGAATCACTTCCTGGATGAATTAATGTCTCTCCCATGCAGGGCTGTAATAGCTGAACTTCTGCAGTGCTGAAAGGCTTTGGGTAGAGTGGGAACAAGTCCACAATGTTCCTGTACAGTCTGAAATAGGGATGCAGGGTTGGACCAAAGGCTTTCCTCAGGGGGATGATGCCAAAATCCATTGCATTCTGGCATGCCAGCATTCCAGACCCAGCAGGTCTGACAGGCAGCCCGTGCAAGGAACAAGCAAGATCCAGCTACTACAGGATGGAAGGGAAGGGAGATGGATTCATTCAGACAAGCAATTAGTGCTTGAAGGAAACCCATGCACAGGTCCCTTTGAGTGAAATGGAAAAGCAAAGGGATTTTGGCAACAGTAGCAGAACTCTTGGAAATAGGAGTGCTTTGCAACAGCAGCTTACAAGGACTAATTGCTGCCACTGGACATTAGGGCAGATGAGAAGAGTTTGGGTAATGCAGGAATCATGTCAGGAGATAAGCAGTCGTCTCCTGTTTCCCCACCACCTTGCAACAAGCAGAAAGGGCTGTTTGATCAACAAAAATAAAAATAGCAAGAAAATCCTGCTGACTCCTGCTGAGACATTGATAGTCTGGTGCCTCTGTTGCCATCTGCTTGGGGGTTACTGCCAGCTCTGAGCAATTATTCTTCATGAATTGGTACCTGTGTGAGCAACAGAAAGAATTGGAGAGTAGAGCTCCCAGCCCACCTCAAGGCTTTGCTTTCATCCTCTCCACATCAGCTCAGGTGACTTGGATGCCTTGTCCAGGGATGGATGTCCCTGCCCATGGCGGAGGGTGGAACTGGATGAGCTTTTATGGTCCCTTCCAACCCCAACCATTCTGGGATTCCAGGATTCTTCTGAAGGCACTATCATCTGTAATGAGAGATCCCTTTCCACAGCTCCATCATAAGCTGCTGTCCCTTGTCCCAGGCTGCCCCACTGTATCTAATTACAGCCTGTTTTCCAGCCACATGACAGCTTTCTCTTGGAGATGAAGGAACTGGAAAAAAAAAAATAATATCCAAACATTGTACTGGACACATCATGGTATCAATATATCAGCTACACAGACAATCCTCCAATCAAATTCAGCAAACAGAGATATTTCCAGGAGGTTTGCTAACTTCAAATTGTACCATTCTTCCTAAACAGCAAAATCAAAAAAAAAAATAATATCCCTGAGCAAAACAACTCCCTTCCAACCTGGGGTTTGTCTGTACAAGGGGAAGTGCAAATCCAAACAAGGTTTCCTAACAAATCTCCTCTGAGAATGTTGTAATGTGGCTTTATCTCCATCTATGTGTTTCAAAGGCTCAGACAAAGCAAGGACTGAGTTCTTTTCTGTACACCCTCTCCTTAATCCCCAGTTAACTAACCAATTGCCACCATTGAGCATTTTGCATCAGATTCTAGCTCTGTCTCCAGGGTGTCCACCAATCCCCTCTTAAAACAAAACATCTGGGTTTAGGGGTGAGAATGGATTTTCCAGACAATCTTTGCAGCTGGGTGCATGGCACGGCATGGGATGGATCCCCACCCACTGAACAATGCCATGTTCCCCTGCAGCCCAATTTTGTCTTCCTGTATGAGGTTATTTGAAATGAGGTCCCGTGGACACCTGGGTCCAATGGACAAAGATCCTCAGGGGACCATGTCTCTTCAGGACCTGTTTTCCAGGCCCAGGATGGTGTTCCAGGCAGTGGCATGAGGCAAAGGGGAGTTCTCAGGCCATCCAGTGGTGGCTTCCACCATGGTGGGACCTAATGGTGGACTTGCCCTGTCAGTTGTCTGGGGGGCAGTGTGATGTAGTCAATCTCTTGAGGCCTCCCATACTTGGACTTGGACCACTGCCATCATACCCCAGACTGGCTCACCACTTCGCAGTCCCTGCTTAATGGCAGCTGGCCGGTCTCCAAAGTCATGAGGTAACCTGAGCGGATACTGTCCATGGTTGGATTTTTCCCCTCGGTTCCATGCCCACTTATAGGTGGCATCCCTGCCCTGGTGGCCTGAGGCATCATGGGCCCATCGAGCAGGGAATAACTCCCCTTTGTTCCCAGTCTAAGTCTATCTTTAACACCCCTATCTTTGCAGCCAGTGTACCCCATTTGTTTTGCTGCTCTCATTAGCTCTACTTCTTGGGGACATGGGAGTCTACATGCTTGGACCTTCACCAGTAACTTCCCTACCCTGGTAGGGATGTCTTTCCACTCTTCTGCAGCCCAAATTGGTTTTTCTCTGGGCTGCCAGTTCGCAGGTTTTCCATCTCTTCAGCCATCCCCATAGGGCTGAGCCAGAAAGACCATCCAAGAGAAAGTATACAAATAGAGCCCAAACTTCTCTCTCTCTGCAATGTCCAAGGCCAGTTGAATAGCTTTGATTTCTGCAAGTTGACTGGATTCACCCTCTCCTTCAGTAGTCTCTGCAACCTGTCGTGTGGGGCTCCATAGGGCTGCTTTCCACCTGTTTCATCCCTATGACGCGACAAGAACCATCGGTGAAAAGAGCGTAATGTGAGCTTCTTCTGCTGGCAACTGATTGTATGGTGGAGCTTCTTCAACCCGGGTCACTGGCTCTTGTTCTCCTCATGAGTGAGACTAAAGTTCTCACCTTCCCAATTGGGAATTATTTCCAAAATCCCAGGGCGATTCAGTTTCCCAATCTCCAGTGTTGTGTTCCAGCAAAATCCGGCAACAAAACTGCACCACACTGGCATTTTGGGTTGAGGGAACCTTTTCTCTGAACATCCATCCCAGCACTGGTAATCAGGAATGTTTGAAGGAGTTGTGCTTCTGTACCAATCACCTCTCTGGCGGCTTGGACTCCTTCATAGGCAGCCAAGATTTCCTTTCTCTTTGGAGGAAGTTTGCTTCAGACCCCCTGTAGCTCTGACTCAAAAATCCCAATGGTCGGCCTCGGGTCTCCCCAGGCACCTTTTGCCAAAGGCTCCAGGACAGACCATGGTTCCTGGCTGCAGAGTAGAGCACGTTCTTCACATCTGGTCCTGTCCTTCAGGACTGGACCCAAGGGAAACAGCAAAAATCTCCTGCTTGATCTGGACAAAAGCTCACTGCTGCTCAGGGCCCCAGTGGAAGTCGTTCTTCTTGTGGGAAACCAGGTAAAGAGGTCTCACAATCTGACTATATTCAGGGATGTGCATCCTCCAAAAACCTATGGCACCTAAGAAAGCTTGGGTTTTTCTTCTTATCAGTTGGTGGGGACATAGCAGTGATTTTGTTAATAACATCCGTGGGAATCAAACGTCCATCTTGCCACTTCACCCCAAGAACTGGATTTCTTGGGCAGGTCCCTTGATTTTTGCTCTTCTTAATGGCAAATCCAGCTTCCAGGAGAATATGAATGATCCTTCTCTCCTTTCTTGAACACTTCTATTGCCGTGTTCTCCCAAACAATGATATCATCAATATATAAAATGTTCTGGAGCCTCACCCTTTTCTAGTGCAGCCTGGATCAGTCCATGACAGATGGTAGGACTGTGTTTCCACCCTGGGGGCACCGGTTCCAGGTATACTGCACTCCCTCCATGTGAAAGCAAACTGGAGGCCTGCATTCTGCTGCAGAGGAATGGAAAAAATCCTGCAGGCAAACACCAGTCGGTGGTGAACCACTTCCTATAAATAATTGACTCCAGGCTGATGCACTGGGTTCCAGTATGTCGGTACAGCTGCTCTCAGTGGTGGGCACTTCATTCAGAGCTGATTTTCCACAGTCAATCTCCATTGCCCTGTCAGATTTTGCACAGGCCAGATAGGGCTGTTAAAGGGTGAGTGGGTTTTGGGAGACCACCCCTGGCTCTCCAGCTCCCGGATCATCTTGTGGATGGGGATTTGCGGCATCTCTGCCATGGTCAGGATACTGCTGGGGGTGCCTCACTGTTGAGGAAGGCAATTGGCTGGCTTGCTCCTCTTTTCACGGAGGTCCTACTGCAGATGGGTTCTCTGATAGTCCAGACAAGGTATTCAATTGTTTAATACCCTCTATCTCCACTGCAGCTATTCCAAAAGCCCACCTGAGTCCCTTTGGATCTTCCAGCCAAGCCATTTCGGAGGAAGTCTATGCCCAAAATACACGGAGCCTCTGGACCAGTCACAATCGGATGTTCCTGCCACTCCTTCCCAGTCAAGCTCACCTCAGCTTCCAACAAAGTCAACTGTTGTGGGCCCAGGTCACTCCAGCAATGGAAACAGGTTCTGTCCCCACGTGTTCCGATGGCATTAAGGTACACTGTGATCCAGTGTCAACCAATGCTTCATAGTTTTGTGGCCTGATGTGCCAGGCCATCTGATCCACACCTTCAAAAAAACCCGGTTTTTCCATGCCTCCCCTGGCTAGAGGCAGGGCCCTCTAAGCCAGATTGTCCTTCTTTCCTTGGGCGATGCCTTAGAAGTTCCTTCAAGGGAATCGACATGTCATCGCTATCATCATATTTAACATCTCAGCTATACACAGAAACCAATGGAGCTGCTCTCTTTTTGGGATACTTCCTCTTTCCTTCAAAGCACGCACCCGTTTGCCAAAGCAGCATCGGGTTTTCTATCCCATCTCCTCATGTCTTCTCCAGACTCACGCAGAAAGTCCCATTAACTCAGCCTGTGGGATTCACCTTCTCTCCCATCAAAGGAGCGCCAGCGTTGGATACCAGGGCCTCTAATTAGTACAGCTGAGATTTGAATAAGGTCCTCCTTAATCTCTTCCCGCAGTTTCTTATGATTCTCCTCTATTTTGTCCTCTGGTTTCTGCAGTCGGGTTTCCACTGCTGCAATTCTGGCATGAGTTGGACCATGCACAGCATCTGCATCGCCGAAGCTTCTTCACCATATCGAGCACAGTCTCATATGGATCATCCCGTTTCATTATTGCTAGGGCAGAAGCGTATTCAGGTGGCCCAAGTCAGCACAAGTTTCCTCCACATTACAGGTGTGCATGGTACCAGGTCCGGATTCCTAGCTGTTATATCATCTGAGAAAATGAGCTCTGCCACTGCCATCTCTCTCAGACGTTGGATCCCTGTTCTATGGTCTTCCACCATGTCTGCTGTATATAGAGATCATCTGCACATAAGTATCTTTGTGCTACACCATCCAGGACCAGGTTCCCAGAGACTGTGGAGGTCTAGCCCTGCTCATCATACCTTGGTCATGTCTGACAGGATCATGTGACAGGGATCCCAAATGCCTCGCTCAGTACCATCCAAAATCGTAACCTCCCTGCAGCATCCCAAAGGCGGACTAACCAACTAATTATAGATTCGTCAGGTTGTCATCTGTAATCCTTTCTTAGGCCTCTGAGGTCCTTCAGAAAAAAGGAGTCATTGGCTCCAGAATCTGTGCCCCTTGATGTGGCCTCTGATTTTGGTGAGGGTCCTTCTCCTGCATCATCATCATCATCCTCCACCTTTCAATCGGTCTTGTCTTTACACTTTCCACCTCTTGTATTAGGCTGCAACAGCCATGGGTTGAGGCCTATTGTCTGATTCAGCTGCTAGCCTGGAGCCTGGGATGTTAGCTGAAGCCTGGGTCACTGGGATAGTAAATTCCTTATCTCCCTGTTCCCTTTCTGCCATCTGCTGCTCCACAGTATCTAGCAGAGTAGGGTAAACAAACGCCAAGGCCCAGCTCACTGCAGTAATCCTTTCCTCCTTAGTATTACCATGGCACTTCTCCCTCAAATACTTTGCCACCTCGACTGGGTTCTGAATTTGATCAGATGGGAAGTTCCAGTCTACAGGATCAGAAAATTCCTTTAAAGTCTGGCCCATATCCTCCCATTTTCCACTCCAGTCAAGATTTTTCCTGTTTTGTTTTACTCCTGAATCAGGAGTCTCTAACCACTCTAGAAATCTCAGCTTTCATTTTATATACACTCCAGACAGTATAGAAAAGGCTTAATAAATTAAATGCCAGAAAGATGGTTTTTTAAACTCAGGGAAATTCAATATTTCCTAATAGAGATGTCAACAATTCGGAGGAGAAGAAGGAAAACGAAAGCTGAAAAGCCCTTCCCCTTCTTCTCCCCAAACAAACCGAGTACACAGCCATGACAACAATCCATACATTCCTGAAACAAAGTCCAGCATTTTTATAAACCTCCCGACAAATCATCACACATAAGACCAGCCCAATGACTATTCTGGTTAGTGCCCCCGCCTACAAGAGCTACTTATTAGGACAACACCAGAGCTATTTCCGGGTAAGGAAATAACTCTAGGGACCACAAAGGTATTAAACTTCAAAACCCCGAGGGACCAGAAATACTGAGGCAGGTTTCCACCCCAAATGACATTATGAATTACCAATATGCCCACAAAACAACCAAAACCAAAATATTATTGTTATAGGTTTTTTCCACTGTCTTTGGCCTCCTATTTCCCGCCAACGCTGAAAAAAAAGAATGTCCTGGTTTAGGACAAATTAGGGAAATTCCAAAAGGAGTCCCCTACAAAACCAAACCTCCAACCACCCCTCCCCCAATACCGGTTCGGGAAGGAATTCCTCAGAGGAGCACAGTGGAAAACAAAACCTATTTATTGACAAATAACAAAGAACACTCCCCAACACAAGAAAAGAAAAGAAAACCAGGCAGTGCTGTGGAGGGCGCTGAGCTTTCCTCGCAGACTCGGGGGTCCTGGACGTCCCAGGTCAGGTCTGGAGCTGGTCCAGTATCTTCGAGGGGGGGGTAAGAAAGAGGGAACGAAAGAAAAGGGAAAAAAAAAAACCCAAACAGCGCAGAAAGCAGAAAAAAGCAAAAAAAAGCAGCTATCGGCTAAGAGCTGAGGCAGGAGCGAGCAAGCAAGCAAGCAGCAGCAAGCCAAGCCAAGCAAAAAAAAGCCAAAAGCCAAGGTGCCCCAGTCAGACCTCCTCCCGTCCCGCCGCAGCAAAACGGCCAGGAGGGGGGGGGGGAAGCAGCTGCCAGACAACAACACACGATATTGGGATAAAGGCTGTCACCCCACCGACAACCACCCACTTATTGTTCTTCCTGTCAGGCTTGACAACTTCGGTGCAGATGTCACCTTTCCGTTTAGATAGGGTTGCATTTCCAAAGCATCTGCCCTGTCCTGTGACCCTTGCTCAGGGTGATTCCTTCTCTAGGGGTGTCCCATCTGCACTGGTGAGGGGCATTGGCTGTGGAATAACTGAAAGGGGTGTTTAAAGCTAATACCCTTCATACAGAAAGGAGGTTTGACATCATAACAAAGCCAGCAAGAATCAGTTAGGTTAGGTTAGTTTCTGTTCAGGGAAAGGAAGGTAGCTTCTAACATGTGGAGGATTGGGTCCGACTTTGATCCGGCTGGGCAGCCTATAGGAAAGGTTTGGCTTGGTCGGGTCGGGATGAGTGGTGGCCTTTTGTGGGTAGGGTTTTGGGGTGGCTTGTGTTCCTCCTTTTGCGTGTCTTTAATAACTTTGTTTGGCCAAGGACTGCTCGGGGTACTGACGGTTTGAGCCTGACAATTTGCACGTTCACCCACCTTTGACTCCTGAAGGACTACTGTCCACGCTTTGCCTATGGCCCAGCTAGGGTGATTTGGCTGCAGAACTGTCATGTTATAGTGAGTGCACTGGATTTTAGGGATTTTGTGACAGTTCCGATAGAAACTTCCGTGGAGGAAGACAGGTGTGTTACAGCCAGTGGGTGCCCA
Organism: Emberiza elegans; assembly: GCA_024865655.1. Taxonomy (NCBI): domain Eukaryota; kingdom Metazoa; phylum Chordata; class Aves; order Passeriformes; family Fringillidae; genus Emberiza; species Emberiza elegans. Next base: position 173,751 of record JALJVW010003279.1, read on the forward strand.
CTAAACTGTAAGAATTTGTCAGGCTCTTGTGGATCCCATCCAGGCCCTGACGGCCTGGCATCTGTTACAATGGTTTCACAGCCCCAGTGTCCACAATGTCCCCACCCCTGGGCGATTGCAGTAACTTTTTCCTGGGTTTGAGGCTGGGCACCAATAGGATATGTATATGTGTGTGGCATGGGGAATGGGGGTCTACCTTTGGTTGTCCTGAAACGGGTCGGTAGACACGGAAGCACAAAGGATGGGGCATTCGGTGTGGTGGTTTCTCTGAGCACCTTTGTCACTACTAAGATGACGCATGACCCACCTGAATGGCTGGTGGGAGTAGTGGTCTGGCTGGCTTGCCCTCTGGCGACAAGCCCCAACAGCAAAATCACACAGAAACACCGTTGATGCTTGGGTCTCACCCATGCGGGTCTCTCGGGTGCTGTCTGGCATTTTGGTGGTTTGTCACTTTCCTCCGGAACAGGGGGCGCATGATTACGAGGACGCCCCACGAGCATGTCCTGAAAAAACAGAAACTCACAGTTCTCATTAGTCCATCCTGCTCATTGTGGAGGTCAGGCTTAATCGACCTGAGTGGACACCACCTGATTTTTCCATTCTTTTGACAGCTGCATACCCTCGCCCCATGAGCATCAGACTCCTACCCTGCTCCCATCTGCCCATCTCATTTCTAATTGTAAACCCGTGGGCCCTCCTCTAATGCTTGAGTGGCCCAGTGTTTTTGAACAGGACTGTTTGTTTCTTCCCCCTGGGGAACTGATTCATCGCTAGCAAGTGGGTTGCCAGCATACATGCCTGGTCTCCTGCTGGAATGGAATGGGAAAAAAACCTCTGCCTTGCCAACACCTCTAGCTTGGTTTTCAGGGTCTGATTTGCTCACTCAACTATGGCCTGCCCTCTGACTGTTATACGGGATACCTTGCACTATTGTGATGTCCCATTTCGAGGCAAACCCTTGCACTGGTTTGGAGGTGAAATTGGAACTGTTGTTGGTTTTGATCTGCTTGGGATATTCAAGAAGCCATGCCATGGCTGTCAGCCAGTGGTGAATTGTGGCCTTAGAGTTAGTTTTGTGGTGCTGTGTGGCTATGATCGTCCCGCTGTAAGTGTCCACTGTCACTGCAAGCCATGCTCAGGGCTTCAGCAGCTGACACAGAATGAAGTCCGACTGCCAGATCTCAGAAGGCCTGAGGCCTCGGTTGACCCCACTGGTCCACAGGGGTGACTTCTGGCAGTGAAGGCAGGTGGCCACTACATGTTTCAAGATCCGTTGCCTAGATCCCACATCTCTTTGCCAGCGCTCATCCGATTTGGAGCGACTCGCGCAGTTGGCGAGCTTTCTGCAATGTCCACACGCCTTTTTGCTGCGCGCGTCCACTTTGTCGTTACCAATCTGGAAGTAGCCTTTGACTGGATTATGACTGTTGACGTGGATGATGAGACACGGTGCCCTGTCGCGAGGAGAGTGCTTCCTCCAGCATCAGGGCTGCTGCAGATGTCGACACACCTGGTCCTGCCATGGCTAGGCAGAGCTTTGCCACGAATATAGAGTCCATTACGATGTTGAGGTGCTCGTCTTAGAAGAGTCCGGTGACGCCAGGACCACTGCTGTCACTTCCAGCTGTTGCACTGACAGTGGGGTCGCATGCTTTGACGCAATGCCATTGCTCATCCGTTCTGCCACACTGCTGCCGCAGTGGAAGTCGTGGAGGAAGCATCCGTGAAGACCGTTGGTCCTGGTTGCGGCCAGTCCATGACCTTGGCGGCATGTCCATGTTGATGATGGTCAGCAGCTGGGTCCAAGGTGGTTTGGCAGAGTAGGAGATTTCTCCTCCGAAGCCGGCAAGAGCTGAAGGGCCAGGTGCTCCGATATTGTGGTTGACTCTGTGGTTGGCTGCTTATGGAAGGGAAGGTGGATTTTGTCGGCTCGGTTCCTAGGTGTTTCAGGGGAGTTTCCTGCCTTTTATGATGAGGTTGGCGATGCACTCCATTCCCTGGGAGAATGCACGAGCAGGTCCTCCGAGGATCACCCACAGGATTGGTCGGGACTTTTCGGAAGGTCCTTGCGACAATGCTCCTCCTCCTCCCTTCAGTGTGAAGTGGACGTACAAGTCCAGCAGCGCAGCTGATTCCACCTTGCCAGAGTACCAGTGGACATCTGGTGTTGATGAAGTCGAGGGAGCTCGCCGCTTCTGGTGTCAGTTCCTTGGGTTCCCAGGAGTGCTTTCCTTTCAGGAGGTCATATAGAGTGAAATAAACAGGGCAGGAGATTTTTTTTTCCTTTTAATGCCTTTATTAAAAATGATCAGCTCAGGATAGGGGTGGCTTGACGGATCTGCAGCCTGGTCGATTCTCTCCCAGGTGGCTCGCAGGACGAGGATGAGTCACAGCTTTGTCCCCTGGGGGCAGAGTTGCAAGTCCGTCCCCTCATAGGAGCTGTGGGCATGCCAGATCTTGCTCGGCTGCTCTCCGGGGATCGGGGTCCCGGCTTTTGGATGACTCTTGCACTCAGGGCGAGGGACTCCAAAGGTTCTGAGTGTCTTTGCAGGTTCAGTAGCTTGTTCCTCACACGTGGACATCACTCTAATTTCTCAATTTCATTTTGGCTCGTTGTTTTGGGGTTCTTTTCTGTATGTCTGAGGTTGCGGCTTCTCAAAGCACTATGGTCCTTTACAGTTTAATTTGCATGTCCCTCCCAGGTTTCTTCTCTCTTCCTAATTGTCTCTGAGGTCCCCACCCATCTCTCCTTTCATTGTCACAAAAAGGGGCTGTTTACTTAGCCTAAGGTTTTCATCCGATACAAAAGAAGCTATCAGTGATAACGACATGTAATTAACATAACACAGATAGAACTTCAGTCGCAAACCTGGTTAAACTCGGGTTTGTAAATTTGTTCCTCACAAAAAAATTGACAGTTCTTTGTTTAAACCATAGAGGGTCCATGACCTCGGGAGGAACTAGGATGATGTTGCCACTGCAGCGACCCCACCAGGCGTTGCGCATCGTGAAGTGTCCTGATGTCCTGGCAGACCTTACCTTGGGGGTGTCATGTAGGAACCTGTGATCCCACTCCCAGGAAGGTCACGCAGGGTCCTTCTTGATCTTTGGCGTCGCGATCTCGAAGCCGTTGGCCTGGAGGGTCTCTGCGATCACGGACACCAGGTCATCCACCTGGCTTGTTGACGGTGCAGTGACCAGGATGTCATCCATGTATTGGATGATGGTGGCAGCAGGATAGGAGTGTCGGACTGGCATCAGCGCTTTGTCCACGGTGATTTGGCATATGCTGGGGCTGTCCACAAAGTCCTTGTGGAAGTACCCTCCATTGGAAACGGAGGTTGGACCGCTCGCCGTTTGGGAACACCACTGAAAAGGCGAATCGTTCTCTGTCCTCAGGGTGCAGGGGTATAGAAAAGAAACAGTCTTTGATGTCCAGCACTGCGCATGGTTGCCCTTCAGGGATGGCTGAGTTCATGGGCAGCAGTTTCTGAACTGGACCCATGGGCCGGATTGTTTTGTTCACTTCCCTTCAGGTCATGGAATGAGACAATAACCCTCTCCAGACCTTTTGGGGATCACGTGGGGGGTGTTCCACAAGCTGGTGGAGGGTTCTATGTGACCCTTTTGCAATTCGCGATCAACCAGCTCCAGTAGAGCTGTCATTCGAGGCTCGGGGATGGGCCACTGCAGAATCCACACAGGTTCTGATGATTTCCAAGTCAATTTGATCGGCAATGTGGGGTGAACTGCAGTGGCCCTCATGATAAATTTGTAATCCTGACTCCTAGCATGGCAAGGACATCCGTCCCTATCAGGGGTGGGGAGTTTTGCAAGATATAGGGATAGATTGCTACTGTCTGTTCTGGTCCCTCTTTCGTGTGGAGTGTTATGGCCACCAGCTGGGTGCTTCTCCATGCCCGGGATTGCCCCCCCCACCCCGTTCACTGGGGAACTTCTTTGAATGGCCAATGCCCGGGCCAGTGTGCTTGGGGAAGGATGGTGCAGTCTGAGCCCATGTCCACCCAGAACTGCAGCCCTATGATGTGGGCATCCTGCTGCCATAGAGGCGGCATGTCCCCACACCATCAGGGGTTCCTTCCTATTTTCATGGCCAGAGCCACCCAGGGGTCCCGTTCTGGGGCATCCCCTGTTGTCCCTCTTGCCCCAGCACGATGGTGGTGGTGGGTACAAGAGGGCACTGTGGATGGGGCCGTGTGCCCCTGCCATTGGGCTGCTGGTGGGGGCATGGAACCGGCTGTCCCCTGTGGGAGTATGGGATATGTAGTCCCCGAGCCCCACTGAGGGTTGGCATGGGTGGGGCCATCTTACATTCCCTGTGGGAGGAGACTGAACATGGCCCGCCTGCCCCCTCCCTCTCCCGTTTCTCCGGAGCCGGGATCTGCATTCCCTAGCTAGGTGACCTCTTTTTCCACAGCTCCAACAGGTCCCTCTCGGGCGTGTTTGGAGCAGGGGTGCTCCCAGGGGGGGGCCGTGCCGGCTGGGGGCAGCCCGCTGCAACATGTCCCGCCTGTCCACATCTAAAACATGCCATAGCACTGGTTAGGGTGTGCACGGCTGCTTGGATGGGGGTCAGCTGTTCCTCCCTTATCATGTGTTTGATCATATCGGCCACGCTTGCCCCGGCGGGCAAGGAGCACAGAATGTCTTTGATGACGGAGTTACACTGCTGACGTAAACAATCTGAGACGACTGCCCCCTTCGCCACTATCGGCAAAGTAGAGGAGTCGACTGCTATTTGCAGACGGTCAACAAAATTGTGTGAAACCCTCACTTTCTACCTGTTTTATGGTAGTCCATGGCACCTGTTTAGCCATTACCCGGGAGGCTGTTTAATCGCCTCTCTGGCGGCCGGGTGGTTGCTCGGACCTCCTCAGCTCGCGACTGTGTAGCCTGTTGCTGAGGGTTGTCTACTTCATCATTTTTCCTAGCAGCCTAGACAGGCTCGACCCTTGCAACTGTTGCCCTCCCCAATGCGAGTCTGAGAGCTGTTGTGCAATTGTCATGCCATTCTTGTTTAAACACAATGGGTAGCTCCATCAAAAAGCATGCGACTTATTTGTGTAATATCAAAAGGCAGTAAATCATCATTGCCAAAAAGACCATCCACGAGGTAGAAACCACAGCCATGTTGATCCCTTTCTCTGAAATAGCCTTAGCAATTGTTTGTACCTCTTTTTTGGGATTGATGGCGACTCCGGTGACTCTCACGGGAAGGTATGAATTGCCGCCGCTGTTGGGAACTCCGGCGCATGCGATCTTTATTTTTCCCCAATCTGTAAGTTTATGCTGTGTCTGCTTCCCGACTCTGTCTAGAGATTTGTTTGGTTTTGCTCGAAACTGCAATGATTCTATGTTCTAGGTTTCTGAAAGCCAGTCTGGGTTCGGTTGATTCCCAGAGCTCTCTGGGAGCTCTCACTTGTTTCTGAACCGAACCGAATGCCACCACACCTCCGCCCTCCCATGCTGTTTTGTTCGGCTTCACCCCCCCCTCCCCTCGGGGGGGCGGTGTCGCCCTGCCCCTGAGGCTTGTCCTACCACCCGCAGGAGGATTTTCCCTTTATACGGGCGGGTGGCATGGGGCGTGGATCTCAGTGGGGAAACCCTCCTGCCGCCTCCCCGGCGCGATTACCGGCGGTTTGTTCGGTTCTTCCTCCCGCAGGTCGGGCCACACCCTTCGCCTCCTTCCCACCATTTTGGTCTGAATATGGCGGGGTCGGTGGGCAGCTCTGGCGCGGGCGGGCCACCGCCCCCCACCCGCCCGGGCGGCGCTTGCCCGCCGCATTCTGGACAACCGCCCCAAAAGGATCGCTGGTGTATCTCTGTCCCATTTGCCCGGCGCCCCGGCAGGATCAGGGTAGCTGGGGTGGAGGAGGGGTGGGACCGTAGGGCGCCTCCACGGTTTTCGCGGTCTCCCGTGGTCTCTGTGGGGTGTTGGGGCATGCTGGGACCTCGGGTGGGTCAGGGGTCCCGGGAGGCCAGGGAAAAACGGTTTTGGGTCCGAGACGGATAGGGCGAGGGCCCAATTCCCGCATGCTCCCATTCCCGGCCGGACCACTTTCAGTGGTGCACCGTGCTACCGCTTCTCCTCCCCCCCGGGCCGGAACGGCGAATAAACGGTTCCGGGCTGTTTCCCAAGTCTCCCGTTCCTCCATTGCCTTGCACAGGGTGTGTTCTACCCTCCCCCATGATTTCAGGCTTTTTGCGTTCCCTGTGGACTTAGTGTCCTCTGCTAAAACAAAAAAATCGTGCACCCCTCCCAAACTTCTGGGTCTAATATTTCTACTGGACGATTAATAATTCTCAACTCTAGGAGTCTCGCGATAGCGAGATTAAAATACCTGAGTTCGCATTTTATCCCATAGAATTCCTTTAAATTACATACAACCTTAGCGATGGTATCCATGGTCCAAACACTGGTTACTGGGGTGTCCCCCCGCGCGTCCAGACGGGCCTGCCGCTGGAGCCACTGATCTCCGACCAGGCAAATCCCGAAGCCCTGGCTCTATCCTGGGTTTCGGCACCACCTTTGTTGCCTCAACAAGGCAGGTGGCCTGATTCCCGAGAATTCAGCACGGCAGCCCAATCTCAGGGCTGCTCAGGCCAATGACACTCGCAAATACCAACGTGGTAGACGGTCAAAAGGCCTTTATTAGCTCACCTCGTGGGTTTATATAGTCTAGGGTCTTCCCTACGTCGGGGAGGGACTTATAGGGTGGAAAACTACTCAAAAAGAGGGTGGAAAAGTACTGGGGCTAGTAGGAAGGTTGCTAGGACCAAGTGGGCTACATTCCTGGGTGATTCTTATCTCAAAGGCTAAGGAGAAGGTTGGGGAAGAGGGCATCTCTCCTGTCCCGTGACAATCCCGTGATCTTCCGAATGTGACTGTCCCTGCTCTCCCACACACGTGGCCCTGAAATCTCAGTGCCCTCTGCCCAGGCCTCCCTGTGCACTGGGAGAAGGCCCTCCATGGTTCCATGGGCAGGCTGTTCAAAATTGACCTTGGCAGCCCCGATGCCCAGAGGTCCAATGGCATCCTTGGTTCCCAGTGTCTCAGAATTAATGGACAAATATCATGTTCATATAAGTTAAGAAAAGTGTGGGGACAAAAGAAGCCCATGTCTTGGTGCCCTGGGGCCAGCAGGGTTTGTGCCACCAAGGGCTGGGAGGAGACACCTCGTCCTGAGGCCCTGGGGCCTCCTGGCACAGCAGGTTTTTTTTCCATGTGGCAGGGTGGCACAATGGACTCTTAGTTTCTTGAGAAGCATCTTGTTCTGATGCAGAAGTGTGAGGGCACAGTGGGTAATTAATATTTCTTAGTGTCAATTACCAGAGGAAGTAGCATGGTTCCTTTATGTTAAAGAACATCAAAAAGGGGTGACCCAGGAGGCATGAGGGAACAATTTGCCAATTTAGAAGCTAAAATGCAACTATTCCAGAGACCGAAAAAACTAATAATAGTATTAACCCCCATGAGAGTAATGCAAAAAGTCCCTGTATTCAGTGGGACGGAAGAGGAAGAACTCCTTAGAATAGAAGCCAAGAAAGATAACAAAGGGAAGTGGAGATTAGCAGAAGGGAAGCAAATGTTAAATAAACCCCTTACCAAGAAAATGCTAGAAGGAATACATGGAACAACACACTGGGGTACATAAGTGCTAACCAATCAGTTTCTAAGGGACTGAGGCTGCATAGGAATTTTTTTAATAGATAAGAAAGTAACTCAACAACGTGTGATATGTCAACAAGTGAATAAGAAAATCATGAGGAAAACACCCAGAGGAGGGTGAGAACTAGCTTTATGGCCCTTCCAAAACATCCAAGTAGACTTTACTGAACTTCCCCACATACAACAGTGAAAGATTTTGCCAGTGATAGTAGATCATTTGGCTCATTCAGTAGGGGTGGTACCCTCTGTGAAAGCCAATGCCAATGTTGTGAGTAAAACACTTCTAGAATCAATCATTCCCCAATATGGGATGGCAAACAGGATTGATTCAGACCAGGGAACTCATTTCACATTGAAGATATTGCAGAAAGTTGTTCAGGCCCTGGGAGTAAAATTTGAATTACACACTCCATGGCATGTACAGAGTTCCGGTTGGGTTGAGAGAATGAATCAAACTCTTAAAAGAGCTCTAGTTAAGCTAATAATTGAAACCCAAATGTCATGGATAAAATGTCTCCCCTTTGGCCCTTATTAAGAATTAGAACCCAACACCAGTCAGATCTGGGGTGTCACCCTATGAAATGATGTTTGGGTTACCCTTCCTGACCTCACCCCAGAATTTTGCCACCTATGAGGAAGGGGAAGCCAATGTCAAGAAATAAGTGATGTCTATAGCACAAACCTTAGAAGGGCTAAGACATAAAGGGCAATTCCTCAAACTACCACCTGGATTTCAGAATCCATAATATTAATCCTGGGGATTGGGTGATGATTAAGTCATGGAGAGATCAGCCTCTAACTCCTCAGTGGGAAGGTCCCTTTCAGGTACTGCTCACCTGTTGGGAAAATAGATAAACTGAAAATTGAAAAAGTACAGAGCCATACTAATCTAATTTACACCTGCAAGGCCACTGTGGCCTTGAAGCATGATAGCAACTGACTAGAGACATGAGAAAAGAGAGATGGGATGGACTAGAATATAACCAATGCTACAGAATATGCATGAGCTTATTAGTTCATAAATGTCTGTTGCTATCAATAAACGAAGCTGTTCACTCATATTGAAGAAGTTTTCCAAAGACAAATGGGACTGCAACATCCAGGCAAACTGCAGAGTTGGGATGGACTCATGCCAAGAGTCAAAGGCCCAGTAGAAAAACCCAAGGAGTGGACTATAACATCAGGCTGGGTGAAAACAACATTGAGTCTCAAGCAGAGACTGAAAGACAACAAGAAAAACACCAAGACGCCCAAAAAGTAGAGTCAAGCTTCCACCAACCAGCTTGAGAACTCTTCCTGTATTAATGGGTGAGAATTACCAGCATCTGTTGAGGAGAAGTACACAAGGGACTGTAAAAGGTAATGGGACAGCTTTTTTAAGAAAATAAGACAAAGGAAGGAAGGCAAGACTGGGTGGGTCTCTTTGTTTTTTACCAAGAAGGCTCCATAGCCCTGCTGAGGGAAGCAACCCCGTAGACATGGCAAGGTGGGGACAAAAGGCCAGACAAGACCTCTGTCATTCCTCAGAGGTCTTTTAATTCAACAGGGACTGGAGAGCAGGACCAAGTTGGCCTCTGTACTCACGCCTAAGTTACACAAACTATGGGTAGCAGCCACATAGGCACAGCAGATGGAAGTCAAAGCCACACTGGACCCCTGGGATGCTCTTTTGTGCATTCCAAATAAGGGTGTCTAAGGAAAACCTGAGATTTTTTTTCTCCTGTTCCCACTCTCTTTGCCCACATCAACAGATGCTGGTATGAGTCATTAAATAGAGAAAAAATTTTTCACTTAATTGTTTGAGCAAAATGACTCATAGAAAAAGCGAAGGGGGGTTTGTCATAGATAAGTAATCCTATGGTTGACTCTCACAATAAAGGGGTGAATATTAAGTATATGTTAGGAGAAGTTTTGTAGATGTATCATTATCCTTCCCGTCCCCCTTGCATTTTTATCACAGGATGGCCTCAGTAGTCAGGGCATTTGGGAGGGTTGGCTTGTTACTGTGGCAGCACCTGACCTCCAATCAAGGTGTAAGACAGTGATCTCCACCACTGAACAGTGAAGAAGGAGTCGATTGACAAGACTTTGGGAGGGGCTAGAGGAATAAAAGACAGAACATCCATTTTGTAGACGAGCACATGGTGAATGAATCACTTCCTCCCAGTGCTGTATAATTTTCTTTATTCAGTATTCTGTTGTATTTTGATAGGTTCTTAATAAGGCATTTAAATTTTTGAAAGTGAAAATCATTTCTAACATGAGGTTGGGGAATGTGGGACAAGGTTGTCCACACTGGGTCAGCTCCAAGGTACAACTTCTCTGACCTGGCCAGACCTTTTTGGGAGAGACCATGGATCAATATCAAGCACAGAATGCTGCAATCCCCTCTTCTCTAAAGAGAAGAGTAATAAAATACACTGTATAAAATAGGATTACATATTTCTTAGAAGCTCTTTGAAATATTTCTCCATAACTCTAAAAGCAAATCTTCCTAACAAGGTGCTGCAGACCAGAGGGAGATCAAGGCAGAGCCATGGTTTGTCAGGACTTGCTTGATCCTAATGACCCCTGTGGTGCATTTGGAGCTGAGCCCTGGAACCTCAGGGTCTGAGAGGAGATTGCACAAACCTTTCCAGAAGTCCAAGTCACAAGAAAACACCAAAGTGTCTCAAGGAATGAATGGGTCCTACTCAGGTCTATCCCCAACATAAGCTCTCATGGACTCTGTGGAGGAGAGAATTGGAGGCCAGGATTGCACAAAAAACTTCTCAGAGATTCAGTGTGGAAAGGAAAATCCAAAGTACCTTAAAAACCTTGAGTATCTCAAGGTATTAATGAACCCCACTGAGTGTCAGTACAAAGCTCTCAAGGGACTCATTAAAGCAGACAACTGGGGCCATGATTGCACAAACCTCTCCCTGAGTCTGTATCCAAAGGGAAACGCCAAGTACCTTCAAATAACTGAAGTATCCTGAAGCATTAATGAGCCCATTGAGTGTTGTTACTGACAAAGCCTCTCCAGAGACTAATTACAGCAGATAATTGGAGGCCATGATTGTACAAACCTCTCAGAGACTCCAAGGCAAAAGCAAAACCCAAAGTCCTTTGAAAAATCTGCAGTCCCTGGGAGCATGAAGGAGCCCCCAGGGCCATTGCTGAGCAAGGCTCCCCAGGGACTCCTTCCAGCAGATCCTTGAGGCCACTGGGATGTGGGCTGGGGGGGATGCTGAGGGCAGGACAAGGGCTGACAGTCCCCAGCCTGGCTGGGGCTGTGCCAGGAGGCCCCAGGGCCTCAGGACAAGGTGTCTCCTCCCAGCCCTTGGTGGCACTGGACCCTGCTGTGCCCCAGGGCACCAAGACTTGGCTTCTCTTTGTCCCCACCTGTCATCACTGCCTGCAGTTCTCTGCTCTGCCTGGGGCCTGGGGACACTTTCTCAGTCGTGTCCCTCAGTGGGACCCATTAAAAGTCCAAGAAACTTTGGAGTTGGATTCTGACTTGGAGTTCTGGAGAGGTTTCTTCAGCTCCCTCTCAGGGACTGATGTTCAGGGCCTGAGCACAAAGCCCCAGAGGCTCATTAAAGTCCTTGTGCTGTGTCTGTGCTGCTGAGCTGGGCTGGGCTCCTGGCACAGAGGCAGCTCCTGGTAACCAAGAAGAGCTTCAAAAGCACATTTCTCTTGATGAGCAGCTCTTCTGCCAGCCCAGCAGGGCTGGGGCACTGCCTGCAGCCAGCCCGGGCACAGCACAGAGGCACAGAGAGCTTCAATCAGTCAGGGCTGGGAAGGTGCTGAGAAGTGCCTGGGGCACAATCACTGCCAGCCCTTGGCACAGGAACCTCTGGCTGCAGGACAATGCAGCTGCAGCTCCTGGAGCCATCTCCTAAAGCTGGAACATCCCAATGCCTACAGACCCTGTGAGTACATTCTCTGATTGTCTCTTGTGCACAGCAGCCGGAGGTGCCCAGGGCTGTTCTGCAGAGCAGGGTCCTGCAGCCCAGGGCGCTGTGCTGGGGCAGGGACTCTGCTGCCTGCCAGGGACAGCTCTCAGCCAGCCCTGGCAGCTGCTCCCAGCACTGGGGGACAAGATCTGGGTGGGAGGAGACAGCTGGTCAGGCTTGGAAGTGTTCTCCTTTTGTGGGGAGGATGCTGCATTGTTCAGGACTGCTCCCAGCATGACATTTAACTGCAGAACATTTCCAAGTAGATTATACAGGGAGCACAGTAAGGCAGGGGCTGCATAAAATAGGAAAATCCTGCTTTTTTAATCTACTGCTCTGGTTGCCTGGATGGAAAATTGCAAATTGATATTAATCTCTCCATTCAGGTTCATAAAAAGAAAAATGTTTTTTCTCAGTTCTTACTAAACCAGGCAGTGACAGAAATCAGCACAGGGCCCATTAGAGGCAGCATCAGTGTTGCTTTTCCAGCCTACTCATGGTTGCTCTGACATTGCCATCAGAGCCTGCAGAGCCAGAGCTGCCCCTGGGCAGTGCCTGAGCTGGGAGGGGTCTGCAGGGCAAAGCTGAGCCCCCAGGGCTGGGCTGGGCTCTGGCAGCACTGGCAGGGCCCAGCCCTGGGCACAGGGAAGCAGCTGCTGGCAGGGACAGCTCCAGGCAGCAGAGCCCTGGGCAGGCAGTGGGGGGAAAGTGCCCCCAGGCTGTGCTGGGATATTTCAAGTCCTCTCCAAACCCAACTACACCATGATTACTTTTTTTTACAGATCCCCAAGCTAAGGCACTGCAAATGTCCAACAGCAGCTCCATCAGGCACTTCCTCCTGCTGGCATTGGCAGACACACGGCAGCTGCAGCTCCTGCACTTCTGCCTCTTGCTGGGCATCTCCCTGGCTGCCCTCCTGGGCAACGACCTCCTCATCAGTGCCGTAGCCTGCGGCCACCACCTGCACACGCCCATGTTCTTCTTCCTGCTCAACCCGGCCCTCAGTGACCTGGGCTCCATCTGCACCACTGTCCCCAAAGCCATGCACAATTCCCTCTGGGACACCAGGAACATCTCCTACACAGGATGGGCTGCACAGGTTTTTCTGATTATCTTCTTCATGGGAGCAGAGCTTTCCCTCCTGACCATCATGTGCTATGACCGCTACGTGTCCATCTGCATACCCCTGCACTACGGGACCCTCCCAGGCAGCAGAGCTTGTGCCCACATGGCAGCAGCTGCCTGGGCCAGTGCCTTTCTCTATTCACTGCTGCTCACAGCCAATACATTTTCCCTGCCCCTTTGCCATGGCTATGCTCTTGGCCAGTTCTTCTGTGAAATCCCCCAGATCCTCAAGCTCTCCTGCTCAAATTCCTATATTAGGGAACTAGGTCCTCTTATGGGTAGTACTTTTCTGTTATTTGGTTGTTTTGTGTTCATTGTTTTCTCCTATGTGCAGATCTTCCGGGCCGTTCTGAGGATCCCCTTGGAACAGGGATGGCACAAGGCCTTTTCCACCTGCCTCCCTCACCTGGCTGTGGTCTTTCTGTTCCTCAGCACTGGTATATTTGCCTACCTGAAGCCTCTCTCCCTGACCTCTCCATCTCTGGATCTGACCCTGTCAGTTCTGTACTCGGTGGTGCCTCCAGTGCTGAACCCCCTCATCTACAGCCTGAGGAACCAGGAGCTCAAGGCTGCAGTGTGGACACTGATGACTGGATGGTTTCAGGAACATTAAACTGCTGGTCAATTTCTGTAAATCACTTGTAATAAAAGTCAACTTTGAAACTTCTTGTTGGTTTCATTTTGGAGGTTCTTTTTCTCTGTTTTGTCTTTGTTTGACTTTTTTTTCATCTTGTCCACAAAGGAATGTCATTCTTTTTGCCATTTCTCATTATGTTTCTCTCCACCTTCCCTGTGGCCACTGACTGTGTCAGTGAGGGGCACACCTTTTGACCTGTTTTAAAGGAACAAAAAGGATCTTCCATCGGAGTTTTCTGCAGAGATGCCCTTTTGTTGCCTTCTCTGGAGCTGCAGCAGCAATGTCTGTGTGCAGAGCTGGGGCAGATCAGGGCTGGCCCAGCAGCTGTGCCCAGCAGCAGCAGCAGCACTTGGTGTTGCCAGTTTTGCCGTGGCCCTGCCCCGCTGCCCTGGTGGCCCTGGTTTGCTGCAGGGCCTGTTTGCTCGGGCCGGGCACAGCCTGGGGGGGGCAGTGCTGAGGGGCTGCAGCAGGGACTTAAATGGGCACTGCTGGGGCAGCATTGACGCCTCAGCCCAGGCCCTGGGGGCTCCAGGCTCCTTGCCCAGGCTCTCTCAAGAACACAGACAGGCCAATGCTCAGCACAGAAAAATCCCTGTGAGCCGTCCCAGGCTGGAATGGGCAGGCTGGGGCAAACAGTATGGCTGGGGCTCTGCAAGGGCCCTGGGGGAGATGGGAAGGATCAGCAGAGCAGGGACTGATCCATCCCTTTGAGTGTTTTTTGCAGATTGAGGAGTTTTTGTTAGACAATGGCCATATTCAGCCAATGCACAATCCAGCCTGCTTGTATTAATGGACAATGGTCACGTTCACATGCAATGAGTAATGGACCCATTTAGAAAGATACAAGAAGAATCATCAGGTATATGTTGGGAAAGTCAAAAAAAGTGAGTCATGGGTGGGCCATAATGAACACAGCAAGAAGCGTGAAAAATTAGGTTCTCCCATCAGCATTCTAATTTAGATGCATGAACAGCTAGGATTAACCAATCATGTATTAGCTAGAGACGCATGGACAGTAGGGATTTATTATAAATATAGTCTTTCTAGGGATAATAAATGTGGCTTCCCTGGGTCATGTTGGTCATGGTGTGTTGTCCCTGAACCTCCATGCCCCACATTTTTTGGTGGAGAACGAGGGCAGGCCCAATGTCATTGCACTAAAGGGACTTGAGGTCGGCAATTTGGCTGCTGTGCAGAGGATCGGAGCCAACCCTCGAGGAGCGGAGAAGCCAGTCAAAAGTATCCTCACTGCCCCGGTGAGAGGGAAAGGTTACTGGAGCTCCAGTCATAGATATCTTGAATCTCGCCCTGATCAAGGTGAGCAGCCGGGGAGGAGATGGGGACTGAACATGAAAGGGAAGGTATTCAGAAACTCCTCCAACATATCCTCTCTAAGAGAGAACAAAAGTATGATGCTTCCAATTTGAAGGGACTATTACACTGGGCTTGGGATCATAATCTCATAGCAGGAGCACAGGTTGCTTTTGAGATTTTGACATGGGAAGCTGTGGGGCAGATGTTCTGGGACAGTATTGCATCTGGCGGCAGTGAGGCAAAAGAGGCGTCTAAATATGCTACTTTGTGGAAAACTGTGACAGAGGTGCTGCAATCTTTAAAAGCAGAGAGGAAAGCTGGTGCTGCGGCTTGCGCAGCCCTTGCCTCTGAGTTGGAACAGCCTCAGGCATTTCCAGTAACTTCAGTTCAGCAACTGTTTTCTACCACCTTAGATATCTCCTCAGGTAGCCTGCAAGCCCTCAGCTCAGAATCGAGCATTGCACCAACTGCTCCTCCAGCTCAGAGCAAGAATGAAGAAGCTGCTGCCTCTTCAGGGGGTTTAGGCTGCAGAACAAAGGACAGTTGTACTCAGGGTTAAAAAGCTGTTGACCACAGAAACGAAACATGCAGTAAGTGAAAAGGATAAGGAAGGAGATGTTATTAGGAATAGTGCTTCTATCGAAGAGGATTTAAAATCTTTAGTGGACAATTTGCAAAAATTGGTAATTCAACAAAAGGATTCAGTTGTCTGCAAAAGAGACTATTCTTTTGAGAAAATGGACTTGCCAATGATAGTGGGTTCAGACAGACACCCAGGGAAGTGGTTACCACCCTCTCATTTTGTCTCTGAGCCAGCATTCGAGCCACTTAAACAAAATCCTCCCTCTCATGCTGTAAAGAATGTGGAATTAGAGTTGGAATGTGACCCTGAAATAGAAGCAGCTCAGAAACTAAAGTAGAAAAAAGTTATTCCAGAAGCTATTGTAGAAGGGACTTTTCCCTCCAATGATGTAGAAGCTTTTCCTCTAGTAACTAATGCTGCAAGTAGAGTTTGAGAACCTTTTGATTGGAAGATTTTAGAAAAATTGAGAGCTGCAATTTCACAATTTGGTTGAAAATCCCAACTTGCACAGTCACTTCTGCAGAATATTTTTCCATCTAACACATTAATTCCAGCTGATGTGCATACCCTAATAAGACTTAGAATGCCACCCCATCAGCAGGCAATGTGTCATAAAAGCTGGGAAGAAAAGTGTGCTCAAGAAGCAGCAAGACCTAGAGTGCAGGGTCATCCTCTGTATAGTTTAACAGCACAACAGTTACTTGTCAAGGGGTCCTGGGCTACTGACACTGCTCAGGCTAAGAGCATTGATCAAGTCTTACAGATGAGCCAACTACTAGCATATAATGCTATCCTTGCACTTCCAGATAAGTTACACACCATGTCTTTTACACAGATCTGCCAAAGAAAGAATGAAGACTTTGATAAATTTGTAGACAAATTGCATGAAGCTGTCTATAATTATCTTGATTTGAATTCAGACACAAAGGTACAATTGTTTAATATGTTTGCTTTTGACAATGCTAATGATAAAACTTGTCAGATCTTGGGAACATTAAAGAAGGGAGCTGATGTTTCAGAAATGCTGGAACTTATGGCTAGAACTACAGAAAGACAAAAAGCATCCTATGTAGCTGCTGTAGTACAGGATGCAATAAAGCCATTGCCTTCTAAACTGCAAAAAAAGAGCCGAAGGAAACAACCTTAGGTACTTTGGATGTAGTAAAATCAGACATGTTAGGAGTCAGTTTTGCTCTGCAACAATGAAACTATGAAAAAATTTTGTTCGATCTGGAAAAAAGATAACCACAATACTAAAGAATTTTTGTTCCAGGGAAACGAGCCTTGGAATGCACCGCCTCTGTGTGTGCCAAAAGAAATATGGGGAGCTGCCTGGATAGCTCAGCCTCCCATGGAGGAGGAGGACTTTGCTCACTCAGATCGTCAATGTCTAGAAGCGCCAGAATGGACGTGGAAACCGCAATAGATGTTACCATCATGGACTCTGCTGTACACTTGACAGATACTAATATAAAAGGACCCTTGGGGGATGGGCTTAGTGCTTTTCTGTTAGGGAGATCATCTGCCAGTAAAAAGGGATTGGATGTAATTCCTGGGGTTATTAATGCAGACTATCAAGGGATTGTTAAAATTATGGTTAGAACATTTTTCACTCCTGTATCTATTCCCAAAGGTTCACAAATTGCTCAGCTTATTCCTTTTAAGTCTTGTGTCCCCTGTACAAACTACAAGGAACAGGGAACAGGAAGCTTTGGTTCCACAGGTAAACCAGAAATATATTGAGCCATAGACATCACAAGATGTAAACCAGACAAACAGGTAACCCTGACACATCCTAATGGTGATTCTATTACAAAGAAACTCATCATTGACACTGAAGGAGATGTAACCATCATTTCAAACACAGTACGGCCAAAACATTAGGCATTGGTCAATCCTGCCTTAGGCATTGCAGGTATTGGAGGGACTCGGGCAACTCAAATGAGCAGGGAAGTAATTACTTTTACTTTCCCAGATGGAGTGAATGTATCTACAAGGCCTTATGTCATGCAAACTCCTGGTACTTTACTAGGTTTGCTTGGTAAAGATCTTTTAGGCCAGTTAAAAGCTACCATTGTTCCACAGCCTTTTTAGCAGCGACCACTGGAAGACAGCCGATCCTCAAAATCAGCTAGACCACTGATACCCCTGTGTGGATTGATCAGTGGCCACCATCAACAGAAAAGCTGCCCATAGTCCAACAATTAGTGCAAGAAGAGCTTGAGGAAGGACACATAAAGGCATCCACTAGCTCTTGGAACACTCCAATTTTTGCCATCCCGAAAAAGAGTGGGAAATGGAGGTTGCTCCATGACTTACGTGCTGTTAATGCAGTAATGCTAAGTATGGCTGCCTTGCAACCTGGTCTTCCATCTCCTACTATGATACCTGAGTCATAGACTCTATTGATCATTGATCTCAAAGATTGTTTTTTCACCATTCCTTTGCATCCAGAAGACACAAGTCATTTCGCATTTTCTGTTCCATCTATCAAGAAGGCAGAACCCTACAAAAGGTATGAATGGATTTCTTTGCCCCAAGGCATGCAAAATCCCCTACGATGTGCCAAAATTATGTGGCTTGGGCGTTAGAACCTGTTTGGCAGCAATTCCCTGAGTATATAATCTATCACTAAATGGATGATATATTAGTGGCTGGAAAACAATTAGACTCTGTAACTGTTCTAAAAACCATGACAATTTTGCTAGAGGAAAGGGGTTTGAAAATTACTCCTGATAAGGTGCAGTCTTCTGCTCCTTGGAAATATCTTGGGTGGCAGATTGATCAGTCTGTAGTGGAGCCACAGAAACTCATCATTACCACTGAGATTAAAACTGTACCTGATGTCCAGAAGTTAGTGGGGCATATTCAATGGATTAGACCTATTTGTGGGATAACTAATGAAGGACTTGGACCATTAATACAGTTACTAGGCACTTCATCTCAGACAGATGAATGTCAGAGTCTAGATAAGATAAACAGCAGGCCTTGGATCACATTGCAACAAAGGTTGCTACATCATATGCACATCGTCTGATTGAGGATGTTCCATTTCAGCTGATGATCAGTCAGAGCAAGGAGGATGACAATTATGCCAAGCAACCTTTTGCCTTGATTTGTCAATGGGTTAAAAGTCAGGCTAATCCTTTCGTTCTTTTGGAATGGGTATTTTTACCTGTAAAACAATCTAGAACTATTACCACTTGACTGGAACTTTCTGCTCATTTGATTATGAAGGGCAGAGGGAGAATATTGGAAATCTGGGGACATGAACCATATGCAATTGTAGTGCCATTGGCTAACTGGTATCTATAATGAGGATATAGACATTCTGTTTCTTTACAGATAGCTTTGGCTGGAGATGACGGTAAAGTTCACAATACTTAACCACAGCACCGGGTGTTATGGAGGACAGCTCCTGGAGATCTGACTGTCCGGTGTCTGGGCAGACAATATTTACAGATGCAGGTAAAAGGTCAAAAAGGGCTGCCTGCATTTGGCACAAGACAAAGTGTGGAAAAAGCATGTCATTTTTGGAGAGGTAAAAGATATGTTGCAGACATTAGAATTGAAACCTGTGATTAGGGCTTTTGAAAATTGGAATAATGAGGCCATTAACATTGTTTCTGATTTGCTTTATGTAGTTGGCTGTGTTCAACACCTTGAAAGAGCAGTACTTAAGGAGGTGACTAATAAGCATTTGTATTCCCTTTTAAGCCGATTGCTTAAAAACCTAAATCCTTTGGTTATACTGGCATCACTTTTTACACCAGGAGTAGCTTCATCACAAGCCCTTACACAATTCAAACAATTGGCTTGTTGGACAGGAAAACAAATTAACATTACATCTACAATACTGGATGAGCTTACCACTGATATAGGTAGCATATGCCACGGTGTGTTACAGGATAGGGCTGCTATAGATTTTTTGTTGCCAGCACAAGGACATGGGTGTGAAGATTTTGAAGGCATGTGTTGCATGAATCTCTCTGACCACTCTGAATCTATTCACAAGAAACTGCCATTGCTTAAGGAGAATATGAAAAAGCTCACAGTTGTTGAGAATTCTTTTGATGAGTGGCTAAAATCCTGGGGAATAACGGGCTGGCTCAAGGACTTAGATGCTTTGGCATTATGTATTCTTAGCTATGTAATTAATAAATAATTCTACGTATTATTTGCTTTGTATTCTTTTTTCAATTCTGCTTACAGTGCCTTGCTTACTACACTGTGTGCAAAAAATAATTGACTGTGCTTTTAAATCAGTCTGGCTTGTGCAAAAACAAAAGTGGGGAACTGTCAAAGATATTTTGCAGGTTGAGGAGTTTTTGCAAGACAATGGCCATATTCAGCCAATGCACAATCAAGCCTGCTTGTAATAATGGACAATGAACACATTCACAAAGAATGAATAATGGACATATACAGAAATGGGGTTGGTATAACCTTGAAAAATATACAAGAAGAAGAGTCATCAGGACTCAACAAGTTTGTCAGCAAGATTGGGAAAGTGAGCCATGGGTGGGCCAAGACAACCCCAGCAAGACATGTGAAAAATTAGATGATCGAATCAGCATCCTATTTTAGACACGTGAACAGTCTTTTTAGGATTAACCAATCATGTATTAGCTAGAGACGTATGTGTGGACAGTAGAGATTTATTATAAATATAGTCTAGTTTTTAGGGATAATAAATTTGTCTTCACTGGATGACACTGGTTATGGTGTGATGTCCCTGAACCTCTTACTAGACAACAATGGGGCTGAAAGAACTTGTGTTCTAATATGATTAGAATCCCTTACGGAAAGGGTTGCAAAATGGGGTCAAGATACTGTGCAAGTAGTAGGTGCTAAAGGGGAAGGGTTCAAAGCCTCAGTTATAAAGGAAGTAAAGTTTGAATGGGCAAATAAAGTAGGAATCAGGGATGTTCTATTAGTTCCAGAATCAGGGTGCAATCTATTAGGGATGGGTTTTACAGGTGCAGTTTGACATTGAAGTGCAGCCAGAGAAAGGGAAAATGGTAGTTAAGCTTCCCCAATTAAGGGAAGAAGTTGAGGAGAAAATTCATGAGATGAATTTTGGGTAAAACCAAAAACCAAGGTAAATTAAACATGAAACCAATAGTAATAAAAATAGTTTATGAGAGCCATCCAGTCTGGGTACGACAATATCCACTCTCCCTGGAAGGGAGACAAGGACAGCAGCCAATGATCCAGGACCTACTTGAGGACAGGACCTTAGAATCATGTATGTCCCCCATAATACACCCATATGACCAGTAAAGAAGTCAGATGGGACTTACAGGCTTGTCCAAGATTTGAGAGAAGTGAACAAAAGAACAGTGAATTGATACCCAGTAGTACCTAACCCCTATACACTACTGAGTAATATCCCCCAGCACACCAGTGGTTTAGCGTGACAGACCTAAAAGATGCTTTTTGGGCAGAGGAAAGTGGGATATATTTACCTTTGAATGGGAGGACCCTGATTCCAGGAGAGAAGCAACAGCTTTGGTGGACTAGGTTACCCCAAGGGTTTTCCAAATCCCCAAACCTGTTTGGTCAAACCCTAGGAGGAGAAGTGCTACAACTCTTCTCCATTAAACCTGAGATAAAGCTCATCCAATATGTAAATTATTTGCTTTTCTCTCAGGACAGGAAGAAAAAGAAGTTTGGGAATCCACCATAGTGTTGTTAAATTTTCTGGGGAAGCAAGGACTTTGGGTATGAAAAGGGAAACTCAATTTGTAGAGGGAAGTAAAATTCCTAGGACATGTGATTTGTCAAGGGAGCTGGTGGCTGAACCCTGAGAGAATTATGGGGATAGTCTCACTCCCATGGCCAAAAACTAAGAGGGAAGTCAGAAGGTTTTTAGGCCTTTTGGGATATTGTAGGCTATGGTTTGAAGGATACACACAGGCCATCCAGTTCTTGTATGAAAAGTTAATTGAAGAAGAGATTAGGTGGGAAAAAGATGATGAACAAAAGTTTGAAGCTTTAAAACAAAAATTAGTCAGTACACTGGCACTGAGTCTTCCTGCCTTAGACAAACCCTTCTATCTGTTTGTGGATATAGAAAAAGGAGTAGCACATGGAGTGTTAGCCCAGGACTGAGGAGGATCCAGGAAACCAGTGGCCTATTTATCAAAATTCCTAGACCCTGTCAGCCAGGGGTGGCCAACCTGCATTCAGGCTGTGGCAGTGACCACCCTACTCATAGCAGAAAGCAAAAAATTAACCTTTGGGGGAAAATGGAAGACATATATCCCAAACTCCGTAAGGAGCATCCTGAGCAAAATGGCTGAGAAATGGCTCACTGATTCCCAAGTGCTAAAGTATGAAGCCATCTTAACAGATAATGGTTTAAAGCTAATCATGAGTAACCAACTCAACCCTGCCCAGTTCTTGTATAGAGAACCAGATGAGGCACTAATACATAATTGCCTAGAGGTTATAAACTATCAAACTAAAGTGAGAGAGGACCTAACAGATCAACCACTCCAAGGTGGAAAACAATTGTACATAGATAGATCTTCATGGGTAGTAAAGGGGCACAGGGTATGAAGGGTTGGTAGCCATAGAAAAGAGAAAGTTACCTTCCAACTGGTCAGCCCAAACATGTGAGTTGTATGCCCTAAAGTGAGGTCTGGAAATATTAGCACAGAAAAGGGGAACAATATATACAGTCTGAAAATATGCTTTTGGAGTAGTGCATACCTTTGAAAAAATTTGGGAAGGGAGGGGGCTATAAAATTCAAAAGGAAAGGGATGGATTCACGAAAAATTTGTCTTAGAAGAATGAGAAACCTTAAAATTACCACAGGAAGTAGTAGTGGTGTATGTTAAAGGACATCAAAAAGGGACGCAGGGGAACAATTTAGCCAATTTAGAAGCTTAAAATTGCAACTGAATCAGGGACAGAAAAACTAATAATAGTATTAACCCCCATGAAAGAAATGCAAAAAGTCCCTGTATTCAGTGGGACAGAAGAGGAAGAACTCCTTAAAATAGGAGCCAAGAAAGATATTGAAGCGAAGTGGAGATTAGCAGATGGGAGGCAAATGTTGAATAAACCCCTTGCCAAGAAAATGTTAGAAGGCATACATGGAACACATTGGGGTACACAAGTGCTCAGTAGTCAATTTCTGAGAGATTGGGGATGCATAGGAATTTTCAGAATTGCTAAGCAGGTGACTGAATGGTGTGTCATTTGTCAACAAATAAATAAGAAGGTCATTAGGAAAATACCCAGAGGAGGGCAAGAACTAGCCTTAAGTTCTAACCTTTCAAAGCATCCAAGTAGACTTTACTGAGCTTCCCCAGGTGCAACGGTGGAAGTTTTTGCCAGTGATAGTAGATCACGTGACTCGTTGGGTAGAGGTGGTATCCACTGTGAAAGCCAATGCCAATGTTGTGAGTAAAACACTCCTAGAATAAATCATTCCCTGATATGGGATGGCAAACAGGATTGATTCAGGGAACTCATGGGGAACTCATTTCACATTGAAGATATTGTAAAGAAAGTTGTTCAGGCCCTGGGAGTAAAAATGGGAATTATTACTCCATGGCATCCACAGAGTTCTGGTTGGGTTGAGAGAATGAATCAAACTCTTAAAAGAGCTCTAGTTAACTTCTAATGATTGAAACCCAAATGTCATGGATAAAATGTCTCCCTTTGGCCTTATTAAGAATTAGAACCCAACCCCAGTCAGATCTGGGGGTGTCACCCTATGAAATGATGTTTGGGTTGCCCTTCCTGACCTCACCCCAGAAGGTTGCCACCTATGAGGAAGGGGAAGCCAATGCCAAGAAATAAGTGATGTCTATAGCACAAACCTTAGAAGGGCTAAGACATAAAGGGGCAATTCCTCAAACTACCACCCTGGATTTCAGAATCCATAATATTAATCCTGGGGATTGGGTGATGATTAAGTCATGGAGAGATCAGCCTCTAACTCCTCAGTGGGAAGGTCCCTTTCAGGTACTGCTCACCACCGAATCGGCCGTGTGAACTGCAGAGCGGGATGGACTCATGGCAACAGAGTCAAAGGCCCAGTAGAAGAACCCAAAGAATGGACTATAACATCCAGGCTGGGTGAAACAAGATTGACTCTCAAGCAGAGACTGAAAGAAAACCAGAAAAACACCAAGATGCCAAAAAGTAGAGTCAAGCTTCCACCAACCAGCTTGAGAACTGTCTTCCTGTTTTAATGGGTGAGAATTACCAGCATCTGTTGAGGAGAAGTACACAAGGGACTGTAAAAGGTAATGGGACAGCTTCTTTAAGAAAATAAGACAAAGGAAGGAGGGCAAGACTGGGTTGGCCCCTTTGTTTGCTACCAAGAAGGCTCCATAGCCCTGCTGTGGGTAGCAACCCTGTAGGCATGGTAAGGTAGGGACAAAAGGCCATACCAGACCTCTATCATTCCTCAGTTGTCTTTTAATTCAACAGGGACTGGAGGGCAGGACTGAGTTGGCCTCTGTACTCACCCCTAAGATACACCAACTATGGGTAGCAGCCACATAGGCATGGTAGATGGGAGTCAAAGCCATACTGGACCTCTGGGATGCCCTTTTGTCCATTCCAAATAAGTGTGTCTAAGGAAAACCTGAGATTTTTTTTTCTCCTGTTCCCACTGTCCTTGCCCACATCAACAGATGCTGGTATGACTCATTCAAGAGAGAGAGAAATTTTTTTACTTAATTGTTTGAGCAAAATGACTTACAGAAAAAGAAAAGAGGGGGTTTAGTATAGATGAGTAATTCTATGGTTGACTCTCACAATTAGGGGTGAATATTAAATATATGTTAAGAGAAGTTTTGTAGATGTACAGTTATCCTTCCCTCCCCCTTGCATTGTTATCACAGGATGGCCTCAGTAGTTGGGGCATTTGGGAGGGTTGGCTTGTTACTATGGCAGCACCTGACCTCCAATCAAGGTGTAAGACAGTGAGATCTCCACCACTGGACACAGAAGAAGGAGTCGATTGACAAGACTTTGGGAGGGGCTAGAGGTATAAAAGACAGAACATCCATTTTGTAGATGAGCATATGGTGGCTGAATCCTTTGCTCCTGATACTGTATTCTTTTCTTTATTCAGTCTTCTGTTGTATTTTGATAAGGTCTTAATAAACCATTTTAATTTTTGAAAGTGAAAATCATTTCTCACATGGGGTAGGGGAATGTGGGGCAAGGTTGTCCACACTGGGTCAGCTCCAAGGTACAATTTCACTGACCAGGCCAGACCTCCTTAGGAGATACCCTGGATCAATATCAATCACAGAATGCTGCAATCACATCTTGTATAATAGGAACAGCAATAAAAGACACCCTGTAGGATAGGAATACATATTTATCAGAAGATCATTGAAATATTTCTCCATAACTGTAAAAGGAAACGTTCCTGATGAACTGGACTAGACCAGAGGGAAATCAAGGAAGAGCCATGGTTTGTCAGGACTTGCCTGATCCTGCTGAGCCCTGTGGTGCATTTGGAGCTGAACCCTGGAACCTCAAGGCCTGAGAGGAGATTGCACAAAACTTCCCAGGAGTCAAAGTCAGAGAAGAAACTCAAAGTGTCTCAAAGCATGAATGGGTCTCATTGAGGTCCATCCCCAACACAGGCTCCTCATGGACTCCTTGGAGGAGAGAACTGGAGGCCAGGATTGCACAAAAACCTCTCAGAAATTCAGAGTAGAAAGGAAATTCCAAAGTACCTTAAAAACCTTGAGTATTTCAAAGCATTAATGAACACCACTGAGTGTCAGTACAAAGCTCTCAAGGGACTCATTAAAGCAGATAATTGGGGCCATGATTGCACAAATCTCTCTCAGAGTCTGTATCAAAAAGTAAACCACCAAGTACGTTAAAATGACTGAGTACTGCTGAAGCATTAATGACCCCACTGAGTGTCATAACTGATAAAGGCTCTCAAGGGACTAATTACAGCAGATAATTGGAGGCCATGATTGTAGAGACCTCTCAGAGACTCCAAGGCAAAAGCCAAAGCCAAAGTCCTTTGAAAAACCTGCAGTCCCTGTAGGGAGCATGATGGAGCCCCCAGGGCCATTGCTGAGCAAGGCTCCCCAGGGACTCCTTCCAGCAGATCCTTGAGGCCACTGGGATGTGGGCTAGGGGGGATGCTGAGGGCAGGACAAGGGGCTGACAGTGCCCAGCCTGGCTGGGGCTGTGCCAGGAGGCCCCAGGGCCTCAGGACAAGGTGTCTCCTCCCAGCCCTTGGTGGCACAGACCCTGCTGTGCCCCAGGGCACCAAGACTTGGCTTCTCTTTGTCCCCACCTGTCATCACTGCCTGCAGTTCTCTGCTCTGCCTGGGGCCTGGGGACACTTTCTCAGTTGTGTCCCTCAGTGGGACCCATTAAAAGTCCAAGAAACTTTGGAGTTGGATTCTGACTTGGAGTTCTGGAGAGGTTTCTTCAGCTCCCTCTCAGGGACTGATGTTCAGGGCCTGAGCACAAAGCCCCAGAGGCTCATTAAAGTCCTTGTGCTGTGTCTGTGCTGCTGAGCTGGGCTGGGCTCCTGGCACAGAGGCAGCTCCTGGTAACCAAGAAGAGCTTCAAAAGCACATTTCTCTTGATGAGCAGCTCTTCTGCCAGCCCAGCAGGGCTGGGGCACTGCCTGCAGCCAGCCTGGGCACAGCACAGAGGCACAGAGAGCTTCAATCAGTCAGGGCTGGGAAGGGGCTGAGAAGTGCCTGGGGCAGAATCACTGCCAGCCCTTGGCACAGGAACCTCTGGCTGCAGGACAATGCAGCTGCAGCTCCTGGAGCCATCTCCTAAAGCTGGAACATCCCAATGCCTACAGAGCCTGTGAGTACATTCTGTGATTGTCTCTTGTGCAGAGCAGCCAGGGGTGCCCAGGGCTGTCCTGCAGAGCAGGGTCCTGCAGCCCAGGGCGCTGTGCTGGGGCAGGGACTCTGCTGCCTGCCAGGGACAGCTCTCAGCCAGCCCTGGCAGCTGCTCCCAGCACTGGGGACAAGATCTGGGTGGGAGGAGACAGCTGGTCAGGCTTGGAAGTGTTCTCCTTGTGTGGGGAGGATGCTGCATTGTTCAGGACTGCTCCCAGCATGGCATTTAACTGCAGAACATTTCCAAGTAGATTATATGGGAGCACAGAAATCAGGGGGCTGCACAAAGGGAAAATCCTGCTTTTTTTAATCTACTGGGGGTTGCCTGGATGGGAAATTGCACATAGATATTCATCTCTCAGTTCAGGTTGAGAAAAAAAAACCATTTTTTAAATCAGATCTTAATAAACCAGGCAGTGACAGAAATCACCACAGGACCCCTTAGAGGCAGCATCAGTGTCCTTTTCCAGCCTCCTCAGGGTTGCTCTGACATTGCCATCAGAGCCTGCAGAGCCAGAGCTGCCCCTGGGCAGTGCCAGAGCTGGGAGGGGTCTGCAGGGCAGAGCTGAGCCCCAGGGCTGGGCTGGGCTCTGGCAGCACTGGCAGGGCCCAGCCCTGGGCACAGGGAAGCAGCTGCTGGCAGGGACAGCTCCAGGCAGCAGAGCCCTGGGCAGGCAGTGGGGGAAAGTGCCCCAGGCTGTGCTGGGATATTTAAAGTCCTCTCCAAACCCAACTATTCCATGATTGCTTTTTTTACAGATCCCCATGCCCACCAGCAAATGTCCAACAGCAGCTCCATCAGGCACTTCCTCCTGCTGGCATTGGCAGACACCGGCAGCTGCAGCTCCTGCACTTCTGCCTCTTGCTGGGCATCTCCTGGCTGCCCTCCTGGGCAACGGCCTCATCATCAGCGCCGTAGCCTGTGGGCCACCACCTGCACACGCCCATGTTCTTCTTCCTGCTCAACCTGGCCCTCAGCTGACCTGGGCTCCATCTGCACCACTGTCCCCAAAGCCATGCACAATTCCCTCTGGGACACCAGGAACATCTCCTACACAGGATGTGCTGCCCAGGGCTTTTTTTTTTTTCTTTTTTTTCAGCAGAGTTTTATCTCCTGACCATCATGTGACATGACCGCTACGTGTCCATCTGCAAACCACTGCACTATGGGACCCTCCTGGGCAGCAGAGCTTGTGCCCACATGGCAGCAGCTGCCTGGGCCAGTGCCTTTCTCAATGCTCTCATGCACACAGCCAATACATTTTCCCTGCCCCTGTGCCATGGCAATGTCCTGGGCCAGTTCTTCTGTGAAATCCCACAGATCCTCAAGCTCTCCTGCTCCAAATGTGGACCTCAGGGAACTTGGGCTGGATTTTGTTTTCCATCTGTTTAGGTTTTGGTTGTTTTGTGTTCATTGTTTTCTCCTATGTGCAGATCTTCAGGGCTGTGCTGAGGATCCCCTCTGAGAAGGGACGGCACAAAGCCTTTTCCACCTGCCTCCCCACCTGGCTGTGGTCTCCTGTTCCTCAGCACTGTTGTATTTGCCTACCTGAAGCCCCCTCCATGTCCTCCCCATCCCTGGATCTGGCCCTGTCAGTTCTGTACTCAGTGGTGCCTCCAGCCCTGAACCCCTCATCTACAGCCTGAGGAACCAGGAGCTCAAGGCTGCAGTAGGAGACTGATGACTGGATGGTTTCAGAAACATTAAACATGGCCAATTTCTGCAAATCACTTGTAATAAAAGTCATCTTTGATACTTCTTTTGGTTTCATTTGTGAGTTTTTTTTTCTGTTTTACTTTTTTTATTTTTGTCCACAAAGAAATGTCATTGTTTGTGCCATTTCTCATTTTGTTTTCTTTCCCTGTGGCCACAGATTTGTGTCAATGAGGGGCTGCTCTCAGTGGCTTTAAAGGAACTAAAGGATCTCCCAGCAGAGTTTTCTGCAGAGATGCCCTTTTGTTGCCTTCTCTGGAGCTGCAGCAGCAATGTCTGTGTGCAGAGCTGGGGGCAGATCAGTGCTGGCCCAGCAGCTGTGCCCAGCAGCAGCAGCAGCACTTGGTGTTGCCAGTTTTGCCAGTGGCCCCTGCCCCGCTGCCCTGGTGGCCCTGGTGTTGCTGTAGGGCCTGAGTGCTCTGGGGCTGGGCACAGCCCTGGGGGGTGGCAGTGCCGGGGCTGCAGCAGGGACAGGCCATGGGCACTGCTGGGGCAGCGCAGGATGCCTCAGGCCAGGCCCTGGGGGCTCCAGGCTCCTTGCCCAGGCTCTCTCAAGAACACGGCCAGGCCAATGCTCAGCACAGAAAACCCCTGTGAGCAGCCCCAGGCTGGGTGGGCAGGCTGGGGGCAAACAGCATGGCTGGGGCTCTGCAAGGGCCCTGGGGCAGATGGGAAGGAGCAGCAGAGCAGGGGCTGATCCATCCCCAGTGCGCTGCACAGCCCAGGGCAGCGTCCCAGAATCCTCATGGAGCTGCCAACAACATCCCCCCCTCTGCAGCCCTGGCCTCTCCCCAGCTCACACAGGTGCCCCATCCTTGCAGGCACAGACACGGCAGCACTGGCTCAGCAGCCCCTGTTTGCATTGCACACAGCAGGGAGCACCCCATGCTGTTGCTGTGGGGACATGAACCTGAGGGAGCACAAATGCCATCAGCCCCTGGGGGGCCAGCAGGGCTGGGGGACACCAGGGAAACCACTCAGCTTTGTCCTGGCCTCTGCACTCAGCCAGAAAGTTTGTTCCCATCAGCTGGGAGTTTCCTGTCCCACTGCAGATGCTGTTGCTCAGAGCCATGGCTGCCTGGCAGCCACCCCCAAACTGCCCTCAGCATTTCCTTTGCTTCACCTTTGATTTCTTTACTCTTCCTTGTACAAATTTCAAAGAATTGCCAAGCCCTGGGCCTCCCCTGCAAACAGCCCATCCCTGTTTGCCCAGCACAGGGAAGGCCCTGGGGCAGGAATATCCCATTGCAGTTCCTGACTTGGCACCATTGGCATTCTTGTCCATTGGGAGCAGGATCTTTTGTCCAGGCCTGTTGTCTGCAGGCCCTGCAGTGCCTGCCTGCCCCTCCCCCAGCCACTCTGCCCCAGGACCATCAGTGCTGCAAGAATTGCACGTGTCCATGGGGCAAACCCCTTTCACATTGGGACACCTCCTGGGCAGCAGGCCCTGACAGCCTGCCCACATGGCCCTGTGGAAGCTGGGACCTGGGCCTGCTGGGTTTCTCAACACTCCCAGACACTGCTCATCTGCAAACTGGTTGCTCCAAGGGTGGTTTCAACACAGAATAAAGCCCTGTGGACTGGGCCTTCAAGACCTTCAACACCACTGGTTCTTGCCCAGAAAACACCATCCTTCCTTTTTCCACCTCCAAATCATCCAGCCAACCCCAACCCTGGGCTCCTTAATATATTTTTGTGGGCAGCAATTTCCCCAGGAATTGTTTATCATCAATGACTGATTCTTTGTGTCCATTGTTTTCCAAACAGCCTTTCCCAGATCTGGACAGGCACATAATCATCAAAGGGATCCCCTCTGGTCAGGGGACAGCACAACCCTTTTTCCCACTGGCTGGCCTCCCTCACCTCCTGTGGTCACCCTGTTCCTCAGCACTGGGACTTCTGTTTTAACCTGAGGCCCCCTGTCCATGACAGGCCCTGGATCAGATCCTCCTTCCAGTCAGTTTTGGGACTGGCTCACTGCTGCACCTCCAGTCCCCTGAACCCCTCTGAGCCAGGACTGATGTTAAATGATGGAGAGCAAGGCTGCAGCTCCCTCAGTTGGAGACTGATCCCATCTGGATGGTTTGAGGAATATTAAACTGCTCAGCAGGTCACCAACTGCTTCCTCCTGGATTCCAGGGGTAATAAAAACCACCTTTGATACTTCTTGTTGGTTTGGTTGTTGGGAGACAACCTGTCCTGTTTTACTTTGAGATATTGTCCACTGTCAAAAAGCTCAAATGTCATTATCTTTTTGCCACCTTTCCCATCCAATGAAGAGTCCCCACCTTCCCATTGGCCAGATTTATTTTATAAAACTTTTTTTTTTTTTTTTAACAAAAGCTTAAGTTCTAATTGAGCTTTCAAGGAACTAAAGGATCCTCCCAGCCTAATGACATCTTACAGATTCCTGCATTTGTTGCCTTTTCTCTGGAGCTGCAGTTCCCACAAAATGTCTGTGTGCAGAGCTGGGGGCAGATCAGGCTGGCCCAGCATTTGTGCCCACTGGGAAGAGCAGCTCCAGCACTTGGTACTTTTGAAATGTCTGCATCCTTCCCCCCCCTTTGCTGCCCAAGTGCCCTTTTCCTGTGGGTATCCTGATTGAGTGCTCCCAAATCTTGTCCCCAGCATGGCCAGCCCTGGGGGTGGCATTCCAGCCAGGGCTGCAGCTGGGACAGGCCATGGGCACTGCTGGGGCAGACTCCTGATTTCCTCCAGGCCAGCCCCTGGGGCCTCTGAGCCCCACATCTGCCCAGGCCTCTGTTCAAGGACACAGCAGCCAGGCCAATGCTCAGCACAGAAACCCCTGTGAGCAGCCCCAGGCTGCATTAAGGGCAGGCAGGTTTTATTCAGTGGGAGCATGGCTGGGGCTCTGCAAGGGCCCTGGGGCAGATTGCAGGAAGGGAGCAGTTTATTTTCTGGGGCTGATCCATCCCCAGTGTGAGCTGCACAGCCCAGGGCAGCATCCCAGAGTGTCCCTCATGGGCTTACCTCTCTTCTGTCCAACAACATCCCCCTCTGCCCAATGTTCCTGGCCTCTGCCCCAGCTCACACAGGTGCCCCATCCTTGCAGGCACAGAATGGGCAGCACTGGGTTTCAGCAGCCCTGGGGTTTTTGCCTTGCACACAGCAGGGGGAAAATTTATCATGCTGTTGCTGTGGGGACATGAACCAGAGTGGGTTTTTGATACAAATGCCATCAGCCCCTGGGGCCAGAAAAGGGCTGGGGGACACCAGGAAACCATTCAGAGTTTTGTCCTGGCCTCTGCACTCAGCCAGAAAGTTTGTTCCCATCAGCAGGGAGTTTCCTGTCCCACTGCAGATGCTGTTGCTCAGAGCCAGGGCTGCCTGGCAGCCATCCCCAAACTGTCCTGAGCATTTCCTCTGCTTCACCTTTGATTTCTTTACTCTTCCTGCTACAAATTTATTTCTCTTGTCCCCTCCTCCCCCTCCCTCCTGGAGCAAACAGCCCATCCAGGTTTTCCCTTTCCACCCTCTGGCCCCCAATACTCCATTGCAGTTCCTGACTTGGCACCATGGGAATTATCCCAGGTGGGAGCAGGATCATTGGATTACAAGTGCTGCAGGAAAGATGTCTGCAGGCTCCAGGGCAGTGCTGGGAGGTGTGCTGGAGCCCTTGGGCTGTGAGCAGAGGCACCCCAGCTGGGCTTGGGGGCACATCTGGGCTGCTGTGTCCTGGCTGCCAGGGGCTCCCTGTTCTGAACACAGAGCCAGGCTCTTCTGCAGGGGCTGGTGGAGGAACTGACAGGATGGGCTTTGGGGGGGCATGAGGAGAAGCTGGGGGACCTGGGCTGCTTTCAGCATTTCAAGAACACCAAGGGGCAGCCTGACCCCCTTCTCCATCCACTGGGTGGTTTCAAAGCATCCCAGAATCAGCAAGCCTGGTTTTGTCCCAAATCTTGGATGAGATCATACAAGAACTTAACTGTTTTATATCCCAGCACTTGAACCACATTTGTCTGAAAGGTTTTAGTATGGAAATGAGCCTTCTCTTCTCCAGGATAAACAACCCGGGGCATTGCTCCTCAGTGTGATTGTCCTCAAACAGGACTTGTTCATCCTGGTCTCCTCCCCCAGCCTTGTTGCCCCTTCTCTGGACACGCCCAGTTCCCCCCCATGTCCTTCCTAAATTGGGGCCCAGAACTGGACACAGCATTTGCGAGGTGCTCCCCAGACCAGTGCCCCAGAGTCCCAGGGGAAGAATCCCTGCCCTGCAGGATGCTGGCCACAGGCATTGGGGATCCAGGCCAGGGGAGCCAGGGGCCTCCTTGGCCCCAGGGCACACTTCTGGCTCATGTCCTTGCCTGCTGTCCATCAGTGCCTGCAGGTCCCTTTCTGCCTGGCTGCCTCCAGCAGATCTCTGTCCCCAGCCTGTAGTGCTGCAGGGGTTGTTGTGACCAAAGGGCAGGACCCGGCATGAGGACTTGTTAAACCTCACCTTGTTGGATTTGGGCCCTGGATCCAGCCTGTCCAGGAGCCCTGCACCTGGGATGCATGAGCCCAGTTGCCCCCTATGTGCTTCCAGTTGGATCTTGAAATGGTGGGCATGGTCCTGGTCACTTTCCCTGATTTCCTGCCAGGATCTTGATTTCATATTGTTCATGCATTAGGATGGGGAAATATCCCCAGACATGTCCCAATACTATAAACATGGTCCCAGTTGCTCCCAGTTGCTCCTAGATTCTTTCAATCCACTATTTCCTCCTGAGTTGAAGATCTCCCAATTAACCCAGTAGAAGTATTGTCCCAGTAATTCCCAGTATGATCCCAGTTTTCCTGTTTGGGTCCAGGGCCCCAAATTTTTATGAGTTTTTTGCCCCCAGTTGCCCCAAGCATGGTCCCATCTTCCCCCAGCACATTCCCAGTGGTAAAAGTCTGGTCCCAGCAACCTCCACCTGCTGATCCATCCCTCAGAGCAGCAATGAACAGAAATATCCCAGTTACCCTGAACATTCTGGCATGGACACTGGGCCTGGAGAAGGAGCAGCTCCTCCCCCCCCCACTTGCCAGGCACCCTGGGCAGATGGGATGGCAGTGGGGCTGCAGAGCTCTCAGCACCTCAGGGTTCAGCAGGCCCCAGTTTTGGCATTGGCCCAGCACCTTCCCCCATGGCTGTCATGGCAATCCTGGGGCATCCCAGACATCCCAGTTGTGCCAGGCATGCATCCTGTCATTCCCAGTTGCTCCCCTGGCCTCCCAGAGTGTGTGCACACCAGAGCTCCCTGGGCTGGGGGCTATAGAACTGGTGCTCCCATTAACACCAGGGCAGTCAGGCAGATTGTCACCCACTGGGATAATCCCAGTATGATCCCAGAAACCATCAGTGTCCATCTCAGCCTGGCTGAGCATCCAGGGCAGGACTCCAGGCCAGTCTCCCAGGGGCAGGGCCAGCGCCTGTCAAGGCATTGCCCACCCAGAGTCTCTCCAAGTATATCCTCTGTGCCCCCCCATGGCATATCCTTCCAGGACATTTGTCAGCGCTCCCCCCTCTGTCCTCCAAGTTGTTTTTAGCCTGCTGAGCCCAGTTGCCCAGAGCTGAGTTTGGGCTGTGGCCAGTCCCAGTATGATTCCAGTCCCCCTCTGTTGTGCTCCCCAGTCAATGCCAGCTGTCCCACTGTGATCCCTGGGGTCCCATGAAAGCTCATGATCCCAGACTGTCTGCTGCCAGACAGGTTCCAGTTGTTCCCAGTTCCTGCCAGGGGATCCCAGATGTCCCTAGAATAGTCCCAGTCCCTCTCAGCATGGGTCCAGCTTTCATTCCCAGTTGTCCCCAGCATGGTCCCAGCTGTTCCCAGTGTGGTTCTGGGTGGTCCCCCCAGAATGGTTACAGATACTCCCAGTATATCCCAGTGTGCCCAGCAAGGTTGGGGCTGGACCTGCAAATGATCCCACACTTTCCCAGTTACTCCCAATTGCCTTCAGTTGCCCCCAGTTGCCATCCAGTTTTCAATTTTAGTCCCCTTTCAGTTGATCCCACCCCTGCTCCCAATGTGCCCATTTTCCTCCCAGCATGGGCCCAGTAGCTCCCAGTAACCCCCAGTCAGGATCCATTGATGCCTGCTGTAATCCCAGTGGCTCCCAGGATGATCCCAGCACTGGAGCCACCCAGTCCCCCCTCCCATGATTACAACCACCCCAGTATGATCCCAGTTCCCAGTCACTCCCAGTGATCCTCCCAGTATGATCCCAGTATCTGCCCAGAGTGACCCCTGTCACTTCCAGTGTGGCCAGTTGCTCCCAGTCACCTCCAGCATGGTTCCAGTCCAGCCAGTTTTATCCCAGTCACTCCCAGACATCCCAGTTGTCACCAGCAGGATCCCTGTCATTCCCAGATCCCAGTTCCTCCCAGTACTATTCCAGTTGTCTCCCAGCATGGGTGATCCCAGTAACCCCAGCCAGGGTCCCAGTATGACCCCACTATAATCCCAGTATGATCCCAGTCACCCCATTATGATCCCAGTGTCTCCCTTTCAATGCCAGCAGCCCCCATTCCAGTATGACTGTGGTCCCAGTCTCTCCCAGTATATCCCAGTCACCCCAGCATGTTCCCAGTCAGTCCCAGTTGTCCTCCAGTTGCTTTCCAGCCTGATCCCAGTTGCCCACAGCCACTCCCAGTCAATCCCAGTATGATTCCAGCCACCCCCCAGTATGATCCCAGTGCCCCTCAGCAGCATGGTTCCATGGATCCCAGTTCCTCCCAGTGTGATCCCAGTTGAACCCAGAATAGTTCCTTGTATTGTTCCCAGTTCCTCCCAGTATGATCCCAGTTGTCCCAGAATAGTCCCAGTCCCTCTCAGCATGGTCCCCCACTCCCCCATATGATCCCAGTCCCTCCAGCATGGTCCCAGCTGTTCCCAGTGTGGTTCCAGTGTAGACCCCAGTTCCACTGGTCACAGACACTCCCAGTATATCCCAGTGTGCCCAGGAAGGTTCTTGTTCCCAGAATGATCCCAGTCTTTCCCAGTAGTTACTCCCAGTTGCCCCAGCATGATCCCATCCCAGTTCCATGGTCAGTTGCCTGAAGTGTGGTCCCAGTTGTTACTTATCCCAGTATGATCCCAGCCATGCAGTTGTGGTCTCAGTCCCTCCAGCATGGTTCCAGTCATCCTCCAGTTGATCCCAGTTGCTCCCAGTGTGATTCCATTTTCCTCCCAACATGGGCCCAGTATCTCCCAGTAGCCCCCAGTCAGGATCCATTCTCACCTGCTATAATCCCAGTGGCTCCCAGGATGATCCCAGTTGCACCCAGTCCCAGTATGGTTCCCAGTATAATCCCAGTCATTCCCAGATCCTCCCAGTATGATTCCCAGTCATGCCCCCAGTGACAACCCAGTCACTCCCAGTGTGGGCCCTGTTGCTCCCAGTCACCCCAGCATGGTTCCAGTCCCCAGCACCTTTCCAGTCCCTCCCAGTCTGGTTCCAGTAGGATCCCAGTCATTCTCAGATACTCCTAATACTTTTCCAGTCACTCCCAGTATGATCCAGAGATGATCCCAGTCAGCCCCCCAGTATGACCCCAGCATGGACACAGCTGCTCCCATTACCATCCAGTGTGGTTCCAGTTACTCCCATTTATCCCCACTGTGGTTTCAGTCTCTCCCAGTGTATCCCAGTTACTCCCAGCCAGGTCACTCCCAATTGCCCAGAGTTGCTTCCAGCCTGATCCCAGTTGCTCCCAGCCACTCCCAGTCACCCTCAGTGCAGTCCCAGTTGCTCCAGTATGATCCCAGTCATGATCCCAGTATCCCAGCCAGTTCCCCCAGCACAGGCCCAGCCTCCCAGTAGGATCCCAGCATGATTGCCCCCAGCATGGTCCCCAGTCACTCCCCTGTTCCTCCCAGAGTGATCCCATGATCCCAGTTGCCCCCAGTATAGTCCCATTTGTCCCAAGATGATCCCAGTTGCCCCCAGCATGGTCCCAGTCATGCCCAGTTGCCCCCAGTATAGATCCTCCCAGTCATCCCAGTTGCCCCCAGCATGGTCCCAGCTTTCCCCAGTGTGTTCCCAGTCATCCCCAGTATGGTTACAGACACTCCCAGTATATCCCAGTGCCCCCTCAGCATGTCCATGGTCATTCCCAGACACTCCCAGTGTGATCCCAGTAAGGTGTTACTTATCCCAGTATGATTTCAGCCATGCCCAGTATATCCCAGTTGCTTCCAGCATGCATCCAGTCATTCCCAGTTCCTCCAGTTTGCTTGCATGCATATGAATCCCAGTTTCTCTCAGTTCCTCCCAGTAGCCCAAAGTGTGATCCCAGTTGCTCCTTTTCAACACCAATATGAGCCAAATAACCTCCAGTATGATCCTAGTCCATGCCAGCCTTCCCAGTATGGTCCCAGTATAATCCCAGGGTTATTTCCAATCACTCCCAGTATGGTCCCAGTTGCCTCCAGCTAGATCAACCCAGTCAGTCCCAGTATGATGCCATTTGCTCCCAGAGCTGCTCCCAGTTGCTCCCAGTCCCCAGTATGGGGGATGATGTGCATGGTGTGTTCCCAGTCACTCTCAGACACTCCCAGTATTAGACCAGTCCCTCCCAGTATGATCCAGAGATGACCCCAGTGTGCTCCCAGTCCCTGCCAGTATGAACCAGTTGTGCCCCACATGGTTCCAGTTGTTCCCTTTCACCCTCACTTTTGTTCCAGTCACTCCCAGTCTCTCCCAGTGTACCCCAGTTCCTTCCAGCATATTCCAGGTCATTCCCAGTTCCTTCCAGCATGATCCCATTTGCTCCCAACCACTCCCCAGTCAGCCTCAGTGTGTAGTGGCACTCACTGCCAGTATGATCCCAGTCACCTCCAGCATGATCCCAGTTCATCCCAGTATCAGCCCAGTTGGCCCAATCACGCTCAGCATGCACCCAGTGACTCCCAGTTCCTCCCAGTTACTCCTAGCATGACCCCAGTTGCTCACAGCTGCTCCTGGTCACCCTTACCATGATCCCACTCACTCCCAGTATATCCCATTTGTCCCCAACATGGTCTCAGTTGCCCCCTGCAGCCTCCCACTCACTTCCAGTGTGATCCCAGTATAATCCCAGTCTCTCTCAGTGTGATTACAGTCTCCCCAGCATGGGCCCACCTGCTTCCCAGTGTGATCCCAGTATGATCCCAGTACAGCCCAGTCTGTCCCAGTGATGCCACTCCCTGGGATCCCCCAGCCCCCCCTCTCTGTGTCCCCCTCCCGGATCTCCCAAGAGGAGCCCCCAAGGGCTGGGAAGTCCCCAGGCAGGGTCCCCAGCAAGCCCCAGTTTGGATGTGCAGCCACCAGTTTTCCCAGTTTGCCTCTCCTTTTGCCTGGGCCAGGTTCCCCAGTGGGATCTCCTCCCCTTCCCTCTGGCACATGGAGGCAAATCCCATCCTCTCCTTGTCCTTAATTTTCCCAGGGAAGGAGCTGAGGATGGAGACCAGGAGGACAAATCCCTGAAATTGGCAGAACCTCTTGGAAGAGGCCATTTTGAGCAGCTCCATGGTGCAAGAATCCAACAGGGGGAGGAAAAGCCCAAGAGATCCCACAGGGTGAGGGGCTCCAAACCCAGCCCAGGGTGCTCTGAGGAGGAAAGACCCACCCCTGGGCCAGGAAGGTGGACAGAGCTTCAAACCAGAGCTCAGAGCTGGTGGCCCAGGAGCAGCTTCATGATGAAGAGAAGCCCCACAAGTGTTTGGAGTGTGGGAAGAGCTTCAGGCAGAAAGCACCCTGATCAGCCACCAGATGATCCACACTGGGGAATGGGAAAAGAAAAGTGTGGGGAGTGTGGGAAGGGCTTCAGCTGCAGCTCCCAGCTCATCACCCACATCCACACCAGGGAGAGGCCCTATGAGTGTTCCCAGTGTGGGAAGAGGTTTCAGAGCAGCTCCAGTCTCCTCCAGCACCAGCAGCATTCATTCACACGGAGGAGAGGTCCTTTCTGCTGCCCTGACTGTGGGATGGGCTTCAAGCAGAACTCCCACCTCATCAGGCACCAGGTGCATCCACACTGGGGAGAGGCCCTGAGTGTGGGGGAATGTGGGATGAGCTTTAGCCAGGGCTCCAACCTGATCTTCCACCAGAGGACCCACACCATGGAATGGCCCCATGAATGTGGAGAATGTGGGAAGAGCTTCAGGCAGAAGTCCCATTTGATCTGCCACCAGAGGACCCACACTGGGAAAGGCCATACAAGTGTGGGGAATGTGAGATGACCTTCAGTCGGAGGTCCCAACTGATCATCCACCAAATGATCCACACTGGGAGAGGCCCCACCGAGTGTCCTGAGTGTAGGAAGAGGTTTCAGACCAGCTCGATCTCCTCCAGCACCAGCAGATTCACACTGAGGAGGAGAGGCCCTTCTGCTGCCCTGAAAGGGAAGGACACAGCTCACAACTCCACCCTCATCACCCACCATTGCATCCACACTGGGAGAGGCCCTACAAGTGTCCCCAGTGTGGGAAGAGCTTCTCCAGCATCTCTACCTTGATCAGACACCAATGGAGGAACCTGTAAGGGAAGTCCTGTGAGTGCCCCAGCTGCAGGAAGAGCTTTGTGCACTGCTCCAAACTTCATCCCCCATGGGAGGACCCATGTTGGTCAGAGCCCTGGTGATCATGTTGGGAAGACACATGGCTGGTTGGCCCAGCAGGGCCCTAATTTTCTTGTGAATTATCTTCTTTCCTTAAAACCACATGAAATAGGACTAAAAAGAATGAAATTGATCAGAGATGTTTTAAGTCCCACCATTTCACAGGTATTTCAGGGAAATTTATGGTGTGGGACATATTCTGGAAGATTTTGGGTTCTTCTCTGGCAGAAGTTCTGTCCACCTTCCTGGCACAGGGTGGGTCTTTCCTCCTCAGAGCATCCTGGGCTGGATATGGAGCCCCTCACCCTGGGGATCTCTTGGGCTTTTTCCTCCCTGTTGGATGGATTTTTCAGGTAGTGTTCTCCATCTCTTTGCATTCCAAGAGCCAAGAGGGATCAATCTGTTGCCTCAAAATCACTCAGACCC
Source organism: Emberiza elegans (assembly GCA_024865655.1). Taxonomy (NCBI): domain Eukaryota; kingdom Metazoa; phylum Chordata; class Aves; order Passeriformes; family Fringillidae; genus Emberiza; species Emberiza elegans. The sequence continues at coordinate 212,629 of JALJVW010003279.1, forward strand.
ACTGAAAATAACTAAATCTTGCCCTAAAAAGGCTCAGTTGCACCTTAACATGCCTTGTTCCCACCTCAGAAAAATTCAGTCCATGCTGAAATTACTCAATTCCACAGCCTCCAGGGTGAGATGGGATCAGAAGGAGATGGGGAGAAGTGGGGTCCAAATTTGAGGGTGTGAGAGCAGGTTTGTGTGGGGCTGGGGGCTTGGGATGTATTTTGATAGTAAATAAAACTTTCAGAATTACTGATTCATTTTCCATCAGTTCCAGTTCTGATTTCTGAGTGCCACCTTCTCAGCTGATTGTGTTTGTGCCCTCCTTTCTCTCCTGCCTCTCTCTGCCTGCTCTGTTTCTCTCTCAGTGTCTCCCTTGACCCAGGGCAGCTCCCACCAAAGACCCTGCCCTGATTTAATTCCCAATCCAGGAGCTACAACAACCATGGGTGAAGTTATGAAGGCTGGCAGTGAAATGTCACTGTAAGATCTTGCTCCACTTGGCTTTTTGGCTCCCTTGAGAGCTTTGCCTTCCAGGGCAGGAACATCTTTTCCTGGCTGGGAACTGGAATTCCAGCCCCTGGGAGTGTGTGCCATGGATCCCAGAGGGCATTCCTGAGGCTCCCAGGGTGCTGCTCCTGCCGTGCCTCCCAAGGAGCTGTGCAGGGCCAGGGGACAAGGTCCAGCAGCTCTGTTGGTTCTGCAGTGCCACAAGGGCCCCTGCTTCCATGAGTTTCCCTACTGCCAACAGCAGTTCCTTGGTTCCCATGATGCTCTGCTGTGTCACCATGGATATTTGGTGCCATGAAGTTCTTCAGTGTCACAATGGCCTCTCTTGCTCCATGAGCTCCCGCAGTGTCCAAATGGATTCCTTGGATGGGCTGGGTCACCATGGACCGTTGGCTCCATGCAGCCCTGCTGGGTCACCATGGACTCCTTGGTTCCATGAGGTTCCAGGGGTATCTCCATGGTCTCCTTGGATCCACAGTGTCACAATGGACCACTGGATCCACGTGACCCTGCTGTGTCACCATGGCCCCTTGGTTCCATGGGACCCCAGGGTCACAACTGACTCCTTGCTTCCCCCTTGGTGCCAAAATGGCCCCTTCATTCCATGAGGAACACAAAAGTTTTGTAGAAACATTGAGCAAATCCTGCTTAACACACCTGGGAACATCTGTTTGCATTCCAAAAAGAGGTTAAAGGCGGGGATGGCACCAGCAGCTTCCATCTGCAACAGAGATCCAGGGAAAGGACAGGGACAGAGAATTCAGCTGCAAGACTCAGAGAATTCTGCTTCCAGAGATCATTTCTGCTCACACTGTCCCTTGGAGAAAGGTGACACCATTCCAGGCAGCCTGGACTGAGCAGGTGGTTCCTGAGTGGGGTTTGTTGTTCAGGAAACCTGCTCAGGCTTTTTCCATTCTTTCCTTCCCAACAGGAAAAACTTCTCCTGGGCCTGTGTGCAGGCAGAGCCCTGAGGAGAGCAGGTGGGACATGGTGCAATGGGCTGGGACATGGGCTGCAGAGCTGGGGACAAGGTTCTGCTGCAGGGCACAGGGATGTCAGTCCCAGGTGGGCCATGTCAGACATGGTGAGGCTGGGGGTGAGGAGCAGCTTGTCCAAACAGGGTCAGCCCTCAAGGGGCTCATTCTTCTCCATGCCCAGACCTCCTAAGGAGACATTCAGCATCAAGATCACCTGGGAATGCTTCTATCAGCTCTTCTTTGAACTGGAAAATAAAAAAATACTCACTTGATTAAAGAAAAAAGTCATGAGGTGCACTTTGAAATCTTTCCTCCTTAAAAGAACTCCAAACTGATTCCAATCAGCTGCACAAGCCCTGGAGACTTGAAGACCACTGAAGGAAGACAAAGAGCCTCCCAAGGGCTTTCTGTATTTTGATGATCCCCATGGTGGATTTGGGGCTGGGTCCAGGACCCTCAGGCACTGAGAAAAGGCTGAAGAAGCTGCTCAAGGAGTCAGAAGCAAAACCCCAAGTCCCTTGAGCATCACTGGGCCCCACTGAGGGCAGGGAGTGCCAAAGGCTCCCCAGGGACTGCTGAGAGCAGATCCTTGAGGCCAGGATTGCAGGGAGCCAAAGGCTCTGAGCAGGGAACTGCAATGCTGAGCAAGGCCTGGGCTGGCTGGGGGAAGCAGAAAGGCGAAGCCCTGAGCCCAGCCTGGGACAGCAGGACCTGTCCCTCACGGCTGCCTCGGGGCTGTTTGTGGGGCAGGGGGATGTGAGGGGCAGCAAGGACAAATGTCATAAACCCGTGTGACACTGCAGATCACCATGGAACCAAGGGGCCAGTGGGACACTGTCGGAAGTTGTGGAACCAAGGGGATCATTGTGGCACTGTTGGGCCCATGGAACCAAAGGGCCAGTGGGACACTCTGGGGCCTCATGGGAACAAGAGGCCATTGTGAGCCTGCAGGGCTGGAACACCCCAGAACACTGAAATGCTGGGGGTAACCAAAGGTTCCTTGACTTGAGTTTGGTGCACAGGAGAAACACCAACCAGATATTCTCAACATGGACAGATGCAAAGAAGGGACCCACAAGGATCAAGTACAGCTCTTAAGGGAATGGCCCACACAAGGATTGTACCCACAACCTCAGTGATACCAGCACCATGCTTTAACCAACTGAGCTAAGGGGTCAAAATGGCACAAAATTTTACTGGCAAAATATGCACAGTCAAGGAACTTTGGCAAAGCATTTAATACAACATCCACTTCAACATAAAACTCTTATCATAGCATTAACCTCATTAACTTAGCCCATTTAACCTAAAACCCCTTAACCCTTCAGAAGTTTAGTTATCCAAAAATGTTCCAGGTAAGTAGGATTAGAAGAAGAAGAAATAGAGAACAACAGAAAGACAGCAGATCTATAGAAAGACACGCACATAGATACCAACAGCTCAGCTTCCAGCAAGGCCAACAGAGGAGACATAAAAGAAGGCAGGACACAGACCACAAGCTAGCCTCCTGTTTCTGCTTTTAAGCCCCTGGGCCTTCATGGTCCTGCCCCTGGGGCGGGACTGCCAGTTACTTGTCTAATCAAAGTCAGGGAAGGCACCAGCTGCTAGTGTGTGATTGATTGACAGCTCAGCCAATCAGAGTGGTTAGCACTGTTCCTGCTGTGTGATTGACAGCTCTGCCAGGCCAGGGCTGGGGGCGGGGCTCTGTACCACCACAAACCAAGGCCTGACCCAGCCCTGGCCTCACATGGGCATTCTGAGCATCCCAAGGTGTCTCGGGACATCAATCTCATCCAACCTCTGACAGTGACCACGGTGACACTGCGGAAACTCATGGACCCGTAGGTCAGTTCTGACAATGCGGGTCCAAGGACACTACGAAACCTCATGGAATCAAGGAGACCATTGTGCAGCTCAGGGGCCCTATGGATGCAAGGGTCAGTAATCAAACATTGGGGCCCATAGAAACAAGGAGCCATTGTTTCACAGCAGGGCTGCATGGAGCCAAGGGACCCTTGTGACTCTGTTGGGGCTCATGAAACCAAGAAGCCATTGTGATATTCCAAGACCTCATGGAATCAAGGAGAATATCGTGACAGTGTGGGCACCAATGAAATCAAGGAACATGGAACAAGTCTGCTTGGTTTGGCCTCCTGGGGGCTGTCTGACAGGTCCCATTGAATTTGACATGTCAAGGGCCACTTCCCATCTGACCATGAAGCACTGGGGCTCCGTGTTTTTATTCCTATGGGAAAAAACTGTCTTTCTTGTCTAGGCACCCATGGCAGAAATTGGGATTCTGCGTCTAAAATTCTGTATATCCAAGGGTTACTCCCAGACAAAACCTGCCCGTACAGTCAAGTCTGGCTAGAGTTGGCCTCTGGTGACTGCCTCTCATCTGTCCCCGCACCCGTGGGGCTCACTTGTTTCCTTCCTATGGAGACCATAGTGACACTGTGGAGGGTTGTGGAACCAAGGGGCCATGGTGACACTGCAGGCCCTTGTGGAACCTGTTACACTGTAGGAACTTGTGGAACCAAGGGGAACATTGTGACCCTGCAGGGCACCATGGATCCAAGGGATCATTGTGACAATGTGGGACCTCATGGAACCAAGGACATCTTTGTGGTTCTGTTGGGCCACATGGTCCCAAGGGGCCAGTGTGAAGCAGCAGAGCTTTGTGGAACCAAGAGGCCATTGCTGCATTTCAGGGCCTCGTGGAGCCAAAGGGCCATTGTCATCTGCAGGGCACTGTGGATCCCATGGAGAACCATTGTGGCATTGCAAGGCCCCATGGAATCATGGAGACCATTGTGACACTGTGGGGCCCCATGGAACCAAAAGGAAGACCATTGTGACCCTGCAGGCCCTCATGGAAGGAAGGGGCCATTGTGACACTATGGGAAGTTGTGGAAACAAGGGAATCATTGTTGCACTACTGGGCCCCAATGGAACCAAGGGGCCATGGTGACACAGAGGGGCTTCATGGAACCCAAAGACCATTAGGACACTGTGGGGCCTTGTGGAACCATGGAGGCCATTGAGATCCTTAAGGACTTGTGTAACCAAGGGGCCATTATGACACCAGAGGGCTCATCATGGAAGCAAGGACCATTGTGACACTGCAGGGCCCTGTGGAACCAAGGGAACATGAAATAGGTGTGGCTGCCTTGGCCTCCCAGGGGTCACCTGACAGGTCTGGCTGACCTTGGAATGTGGAAGGTCCCATCTGCCCCTGAAACACTGGGGCTCTCTTTTTCCTTTTTATGGAAAAGAACTGTCCATTTTTCCAGGCATCCATGGCCAAAATTTGGATTCCACCTCCAAATTTCTGTGTATTCAAGGATTGCTGCCAGACAAAAGCTGCCAGGACAGACAGGTCTGGCTGGTCTTTGATTCCTGAGTGCCAGAACTCACCTGTTTTCCAAACACTGGAAAGGGCTCTGTGCTTTTCTTTGTATGGAAAAAAATCATCCTTCTCCAGGCACAAATGTCTGAAATTAGGATTCCACATTCATAATTTTCAAATATCCAAGGGTTGCTCCAAGCAAACCTGCCAGGACAGACAGGTCAGGCTTGCCTTGGCCTCTGGTGGTTGCTGTTCATCAGCTCCTGAAACATGGGGGCTCTGTGGTTTCCTTCCTATGGAGACCAATGTGACATTTGGGAGCCTTGTGAAATGAAGGGGCCATTGTGACACTGCAGAGCACCATGGATCCAAGGGACCATTGTGACACTGTAGAGCCTCATGGAACCAAGGACATCATTGTGGCTCTGTTGGGCCACATGGTCCCAAGGGGCCAGTGCAAAGCAGCTGGTGTGGGAGTTAGCCCAGCTGTAACTCAGAGTCAGCCAGATTTTACCCCAAAAGAATTGGGCATGAGTTTCAAGCCCTGGGAATCATTTGTTTAACTTAGGGTGAGCTTGAGAGTTCCCCCATAAGCCTTTAGTGTTGCTATGCTAAATTGTCCAAGTTCTCCTCCCTCCCCTATTGGTTACTTGTTTCCCTATATGGTTATTGTTGTAGAGTGTTCTGCCCCCAAGTGTACATGTTGTTGTTTCTCCTTTGTCTCAGGTCTTTGGATCCTGCCCCTCATACTGTTCTTGACTTCTCCATGTTTATTGTTTTTCACCTGTTACTAAAGTTCTTTTAAACAACTCCATAAAACCTGCTTTTTTTTCATTTTTGCCACCCTCGCCCTGAAGTCAGGGAACCAGAGAGGTTTGTCGCAGCCACCCTCATTGTGACATTTGGCACCCAAACAGGGACCATGACATTCAGGGCTCCCTGTGTCAGTCACGTCAGCTGGGGTTAGCTGATGGATAGGCCAGTGCTCCCTGGGATTTTGGATTGTGCCAGGCCCGGTGGATTCATTGTTGCTTCGAGGGACCTTGGCCAGGATCTGCAGGGACAACGACGGTTTCACCTGCATAGGATTGCAGGTGGGTTTGGGGAAATGCAAGACATTTATTGCCCATTTTGCCACTGTGTTTTTACAATATGCACCCATGTCCCATAATTGATTTGGGGTGTTCCAGTGGCTCTTCCTCATAAGGCAGAGAAAGAGAAAAATGGGCAGCCAGATGTCCAAAGTAGAAAGGAGCATATATGGATGCTTTAATTCTCACTGATCATGACAAAATATTTTCAAAGAATGAATTAAAATCAATCATGAGGTGGATCATTAAAAATTTTCCAGATGCCTCTGCTGACAAAATCCATACCACTGAATTTTGGGACTCAGTGGGAGTTAAATTGTACAACCTTTTGATCAAAAGGGACCCCATTGCACCCCACATGCTCCCCATCTTCCACACCATCTTTGAGACCCTTCACCAGCAAGCAGTGTGTTGAAAACTCAATCCATTGGTCACTCCTAACTCAGGACCTCCCCTCAAACCTGCCTTTCTCAGACCTTCCACAATGGTCCAAGATGGCAATGGCCAGGCTGTCTTGGAGCATCATGCCCTGGAGAGTCAAGATGGAAAGAGCCTGAATGTGGCTTGGGAGCCCAACCATCCTCCCTCCATCTTGGCTCCTCCACTTCCTGCTACCACAACCTTCTCTTCTGCCCTGAACAAACCTCCAGACTCCACCCCCACAACTGTGGGTCATGCCCCACTGTCAATCATTCCACCTCCACCCTGGGCCATGCCTCCAGAACTCCACCCTGGAAGTCCGCCATCCTAAATCAAGGCCCTTCCTCCCCAACACCTGACAAAAATGGCAGCGCCCTTTGCCTCCCCTCTGGCAACAATATAACCCCATGATCAAAGATACTAAACCCAACTGTCACACTATTTCTAATCCAAATGTTTCTGCTCCAAGTTATTCTTCCTCCCCAGAAGACAGTTTGGATTCCCAGAACCACCTTGCCCCTCAACCCCAGAAGATCCCTAGGAAAGGATCTGAAAGAAAGAAGCAGTTAAGGAAGGAGACTGGCAAATAGCCTCAAAACTCCTCGTTGCCCCGTATGTTATGAAAGAAGGGGCAGAATCCCAGCTATCAGCCATTGGTTTATGGGGAAATCAAAGATCTGTGTAGGGCAGCTAAAGAACATAGGAAGACCTTGTTTTAATGGCCTAATGAGGGCCATGTTTACAGCACATGTCTTAACTCCCTATGATTTAAAATATATTATGACCATGTTGTCACCTACAGAATACACCCTGTGGGAAGGGGGATGGAAGTGTTTACTAAATCAATTAATAGCAGACTATGCTAATAATGAGGCAAGGACAGAATTGACAATCAACCATCTAGCTGGAGAAGGACAACACAGCCTACTAGATGATGAAGTGGCAGGTATCCCCAGAGAAGTATTGGATGATATCAAAGAGATGGCTTTGAAAGCTTTAATCCAGGTATGGGATGGTAGCATCCCCAGTTTGGACTACCTTGGGTGGCTGCAGCTAAAGCTTTAGGACAATTAGACCATCTTGGGTGCCTGTTAAGTAAGCAAACCAATGCTACCTCCCTCACATTGAGTGGCCTGCTCTCAGACATAGAGACCATCAGACATGCCACCTTGCAGAACAGTGATAGAGTTTTTACTCTGGGCACATGGGCATGGCTGTGTAGACTCTGAGGGCATGTGTTGCATGAACCTCTCCAGCCACAGCGAGTCAATCCACAAGAGCATTCAGGTACTGAAGGAAGGGTTCAAGAAGCTTCAAGTGAAAAACAAAGACTGGTTCAATAAACTTTTCCAATCCAAGGGACTAAAGGGTTGGATGATGTCAAGCTAAAACAGGACTATTGATTCTCTTAGTGGTTGTTGTTGTATTGTTAATTGTCCCATGTTTGTTTGGATGTTTTTAGAAAGTCTTACAAAATTCTTTCAGTTCCATCTTTGTTGTAAAACAGAAAGGGGGAAGATACCCAACACAGGCTCCTCATGGAATCCTTGGAGGAGAAAACTGGAGGCCAGGATGCAACAAAAACCTCTCAGTGTGGAAAGGAAAATCCTTAAAAGTATCAAAAATATTCTTAAATCCATGAAGTACCTTAAAAACCTTGACTATCTCAAGGCATTAATGAGCCCCACTGAGTGTCAGTACAAAGTTCTCAAGGGACTCATTAAAGCAGATAATTGGGGCCATGATTGCACAAAACTCTCCCAGAGTCTGTATCAAAAGGGAAACACCAAGTACCCTAAAAAATGAAGTAGCCTGAAGTATTACTGAGCCCCACTGAGTGTTGTTACTGACAAAGCCTCTCCAGGGACTAATTACAGCAGATAATTGGAGGCCACGAATGAACAAACCTCTCAGAGACTCCAAGGCAAAAGGCAAACCCAAAGTCCTTTGAAAAACCTGCAGTCCCTGCAGGGAGCATGAAGGAGCCCCCAGGGCCATTCCTGAGCAAGGCTCCCCAGGGACTCCTTCCAGCAGATCCTTGAGGCCACTGGGATGTGGGCTAGGGGGGGATGCTGAGGGCAGGACAAGGGGCTGACAGTGCCCAGCCTGGCTGGGGCTGTGCCAGGAGGCCCCAGGGCCTCAGGACAAGGTGTCTCCTCCCAGCCCTTGGTGGCACAGACCCTGCTGTGCCCCAGGGCACCAAGACTTGTTTCTCTTTGTCCCCACCTGTCATCACTGCCTGCAGTTCTCTGCTCTGCCTGGGGCCTGGGGACACTTTCTCAGTTGTGTCCTCAGTGGGACCCATTAAAAGTCCAAGAAACTTTGGAGTTGGATTCTGACTTGGAGTTCTGGAGAGGTTTCTTCAGCTCCTCTCAGGGACTGATGTTCAGGGCCTGAGCACAAAGCCCCAGAGGCTCATTAAAGTCCTTGTGCTGTGTCTGTGCTGCTGAGCTGGGCTGGGCTCCTGGCACAGAGGCAGCTCCTGGTAACCAAGAAGAGCTTCAAAAGCACATTTCTCTTGATGAGCAGCTCTTCTGCCAGCCCAGCAGGGCTGGGGCACTGCCTGCAGCCAGCCCAAGCACAGCCCAGAGGCACAGAGAGCTTCAATCAGTCAGGGCTGGGAAGGTGCTGAGAAGTGCCTGGGGCAGAATCACTGCCAGCCCTTGGCACAGGAACCTCTGGCTGCAGGACAATGCAGCTGCAGCTCCTGGAGTGATCTCCTAAAGCTGGAACATCCCAATGCCTACAGAGCCTGTGAGTCCAACACTGAGTATTTATGGTTCTGGGGAGGTGAAATGCTCATGAAGCTCTGACATGTTCAGGGGTTCTCATCAGTCATAGAATATTTTCAATGCAAGGATTTTCATAAAAATGATATTTCATAAGACTTTGTATTCAGTTTTCTACTACTGGAGGAGTGCAGGGAGGGGGGATAAATATTACAGGTTGATTATTAATTAGTTATTATGTATTTTGACAAGTGCTGGAGACATCTGATGTGTTAACTTTTGGTGATCAATAGGTTCACAGGAGATCCCTATTGTGCTTTCAGCCACTCTGCCCATGGACAGCACCAGCATCACCTTTGCTGGAGCCATCAGGCTCAGTCTGAGCTGTCCTTTCTCCAAGCTGCAAACAGAACCTGCCCCCAGGCAGTGCCCTGCAAACAGGCAGGGTTCTGTCAGGCCAAGGAGAGTGCCCAGAGATTTGGGGTCTGTGAGTGCTGGCAGGGAGAGATCAGGCACAGGGAAACACCTGCAGGAGGAAAATCTCCAGGATGCAGAGAGAAGATCAGGCAAGGAGAGAAAACAAAACCCAGCAATGCTGTGGCAGGGAGAGTTTAGAGATGACCACAGGATCCCCTCCAGTGCAGCCCCTCCCTCTGAACAAGCCCCTTCCCTCCTATGCCCCAGCCAAGCCTCTGCCCTCAGGGCCGGGGCTCCAAGGCGTGCAGCCCCTCCTGTGCAGGCAGAGCTGCAGCAGAGCCATGGGGCAGCTCTGCAGCCCCGGGCCCAGTTCCCTCTGCAGAACACAGGGCTGGAAGCAGCTGCCCGACCCTGGGGGCTCTGGCAGGGGGCACAGCTGGCTCAAGGTGATGCTGTCCCCAGTGCCCAGCTGTGGGCAATGCTGTCAATGCAGCCAGGGAAGGAGCTTCATCTCCCTGAATCCAATGCCATCATAAGGACACTGGGAAGTCTCCCTGAGATTTCAGTCCAAGCTGGGAGCCTCAGTCCAGGATGCAAACCTGTCCTAGAGCACCTCTGAGTTTTGAGATAGATGGGGAAAGGCAGAGGTGTTGTGATACTGAAAATGTTCTTGGGTTGGTGAAATGAGCAAAGTGAGTCCTTGGCTACAAATGTGGAGCTGGGCTGAGGTGTATCCATCTGCTCTCAGCAGTACCTGATGATCTTTAAGGAAAACTTGGGAGTGTGAACATTCTCCATTTGAGAAAAATGAAATCCCAGAGAGACTCCAAACAGAAGGAAGTGACAGATCATCTCCCCTCAGTCTCCACTCATTATCTTCCCTCACAGAACTCACTCTGTTCTCTCTGAGTGCAGGAGAAATGCTGAGGGTTTCTGATACCTAAGAATACCAGGAGAGATATGGGAAAAGTTTAAAAAAATCTGAAAACACTTAGAAGTGTGTCAGTGTGTGTTACAGAGGAGGGTGTGTGGGAAATGACTTTGATTTTGGTTACAGGTATCTTGTCTAACTCTTCACTGTCCTTTCTCCATGAACAGATCCCCATGTGCAGCCCCAGCAAATGTCCAACAGCAGCTCCATCAGGAACTTCCTCCTGCTGACATTGGCAGACACGCGGCAGCTGCAGCTCCTGCACTTCTGCCTCTTGCTGGGCATCTCCCTGGCTGCCCTCCTGGGCAACGGCCTCATCATCAGCATTTGTAGCCTGCGGCCACCACCTGCACACGCCCATGTTCTTCTTCCTGCTCAACCTGGCCCTTACTGACCTGGGCTCCATCTGCACCACTGTCCACAAAGCCATGCACCATTCCCTCTGGGACACCAGGAACATCTCCTACTCAGGATGTGCTGCACAGCTCTTTCTTTTTGCCTTTTTCATGTCAGCAGAGCTTGCCCTCCTGACCATCATGTGTTATGACCGCTACGTGTCCATTTGCAAATGCCTGCACTACGGGACCCTCCTGGGCAGCAGAGCTTGTGCCCACACGGCAGCAGCTGCCTGGGCCAGTGCCTTTCTCTTTTCACTTCTGCACACGGCCAATACATTATCCCTGCCCCTGTGTTATGGCAATGCCCTGGGCCAGTTCTTCTGTGAAATCCCACAGATCCTCAAGCTCTCCTGCACCAAAACCTACCTCAGAGAACTTGGGCTTCTTGCAGTGTGTGCCTGTTTAGGACTTGGTTGTTTTGTGTTCATTGTTTTCTCCTATGTGCAGATCTTCAGGGCCGTGCTGAGGATCCCCTGTGAGCAGGGACGGCACAAAGCCTTTTCCACCTGCCTCCCTCATCTGGCTGTGGTCTCTCTGTTCATCAGCACCTCATTTTTTACCTACCTGAAGCCCCCCTCCATGTCGTCCCCATCCCTGGATCTGTCAGTGTCAGTTTTGTACTCGGTGGTGCCTCCAGCCCTGAACCCCCTCATCTACAGCCTGAGGAACCAGGAGCTCAAGGCTGCAGTGTGGAGACTGATGACTGGATGGTTTCAGGAACATTAAACTGCTGACCAATTTCTGGAAATAACTTGAAATAAAAGTCATCTTTGATACTTATTGTTGGTTTCATTATAGAGATGTTTTTCATGTGTTTTAATTTTATAATACAGTCCACAAATAAAGCCATTATTTGTTCCATTTCTCATTTTGTTTTTCTCTCCACCTTCCTACTGACCACAGACTGTGTCAATGAGAGCCTGCAGTCTTGGTGGCTTTAAAGAAAGTGAAGGATCCCCCAGCCCACTTTTCTGCAGAGATGCCCTTTTGTTGCCTTCTCTGGAGCTGCAGCAGCAATGTCTGTGTGCAGAGCTGGGGGCAGATCAGTGCTGGCCCAGCAGCTGTGCCCAGCAGCAGCAGCAGCACTTGGTGTTGCCAGTGCTGCTGCCGTGGCCCTGCCCTGTTGCCCTGGTGGCCCTGGTGTTGCTGTAGGGCCTGAGTGCTCTCTGGGCCGGGCACAGTCATGGGGGTGGCAGTGCCGGGACTGCAACAGGAACATGCAGTATAAATCACCATTGATATTTCTTTTGGGTTTGGTTGTGGGTTTGCTCTTTTTTTCCCTCTGTTTCAGTTTTTTAATATTGTCCACAAAGTAAAGCCATTGGTTTTTCCATTTCTCATTTTGTTTCTCTCCACCTTCCCTGTGGCCCCAGACTGTGTCAGTGAGGGGCTGTGCTGATGGTGGCTTTAAAGGAACTAAAGGATCTCCCAGCAAAGTTTTTTTCCAGTGATCCCCTTGTGTTCCCTTCTCTGGAACTGCAGCAGCAATGTCTGTTTGCAGAGCTGGGGGCCGATCAATGCTGACACAGAAGCTATGGTCCTTCTGGCTACACCATTCCTGATCCAGGCCAGGAGCCATTGGCCTTCTTGGCCACCAGGCTCATGTCCAGCCTGCTGTCCATCAGTCCCTGCAGGTCCCTTTCTGCCTGGCTGCTGTCCAGCCACTCTCTCCCCAGCTTGTAGTGCTGCAGGGGTTGTTGTGGCCAAAGTGCAGGACCCAGCACTTGGACTTGTTAAACTTCACCTTGTTGGATTTGGGCCCTGGATCCAGACTGTCCAGGGCCCTGTGCAGAACCCTCCTACCCTCCAGCAGATCAACACTCACACCCAGCTTGGTGTCATCTGCAAAGATGTCCTTGCTTCCATGGGGCCCCTCAGTGTCACAATGGCCTCTTGGTTACACCAGGCCCTGCACTGTCACACTGGTCTCCTTGGTTCCATGAGACCATGCAGAGCAGCAATGGTCTCCTTGGTTCCATGGTGCTTCACAGTGTCACAATGTTGTCATTGCTGCTGCAGTTTCACAGTGGCCCCTTGGTTCCATCGAGCCCCTTGATTACATGAGGTCCCACACTTTCACAATGGTCTCTGTGGTTCCTCAAGTCCCCTCAGTGTCACAATGGCCTCTGTGGTTCCACCAAGACCCAGAGTGTCACGAGGCACTCCCTGGCTCCATTTGGCCCCACAGCACCACAATGCACCCCTGGTTCTGTGGGGCTGCCCAGTGTCACCATGGTCCTCCTAGTTCCACAAGGCCCTGCAGTGTCACAATGGCCCCAGAGTGTCCCAATCATCAAAGAATGACAGAATCAAATAGGCTGGAAAAGACCTTTGGGATCATCAAGTCCAACCAATGCCCTAATACTGCCTTGTCACCCAGACCATGACACAAACTGTCCCTGGAGAGGGACAGTGACTCTGCCACCTCCCCCCTGGCCAGCCCATTCCAATGCCCACTCATCCTTCCTGTGAAGAACTTCTTCCTATTGTCCAGCCTGAACCTCTCCTGGTGCAGCTTAAGGCTGTGTCTTCTTGTCCTGCCCTCCAGCAGATCCACACTCACACCCAGCTTGGTGTCATCTGCAATTTATGAATGCTGGGCTTGATCCCCTCACCCAGATCATCAGTGAAGATATTAAACAGAACTGGGCCCAACACAGATCCCTGGGGGACAGCACCAGTGCCTGGGCACCAGCTGTGTGCAGCACCATCCCCACCACTCTCAGTCTCCAGCCAGCTCTCAAATCTCCCAGGGAGGAAGGACCCTGTCCAAGCCATGGGCTGCAGCTTTTCCAGGGAATGCTGTCAGAGACAGTCAAAAGCTTTGCTGAAATCCAGATACACAACATCCACAGCCATTCCTGCTTCCACAGGTGGATCGCCTGGTCATAAAAGGAGACCAGGTTGGTCAGGCAGAACCTGCCACCCCTAAATCCACGCTGGCTGGCTCTGATCCCTCGTCCATCCTGTGGGTGCCCTGTCATGGCACTCAAGGTGATCTGTTCCATATCCTTGCCAGGTAGTCAGATCAGGCTGACAGGCCTGGTGTTGGGAATAATAGCTAACAGGGAATTGAAAAAATACAGAGCCGTGGCTAATTTGAGTTTCTGCACCTGCAGAGACACTGTCCTTGAGCATAGCTGTGTTACCATAACAAAGTGCTGTAGTTAAGAGACTCGAGACATGAGAAAAAGAAGAAATAATTCCTTTAGAATGAAAAAGCTGATATCCAGAATATAACCAATAGACTGCTTAGCTACAGAATATGCATGAGCTTATTACTATTGTGTGAGAGTCTGTCCAAAAATATCTCCATTTTTTCTGCCTCCCAATTGTCTTTTTGTGAGAACATCACGACCTCTGGACCAGTGGGGAGGAAAATCATGTGCTTCTCAGTCCACTGTTTGCTGCAGGTACTGTTTGCATAAGTACATCACACTGAACTCAGAGGGAACGTCGTGCCCTTTTCTGAGCAATGGACTGGACTTTTTCCTCTCCGCTTCTTGTCCTGGCTGGCTTGAGTTCTAGGAGGGTCCCTCATCTAAGAAGACTCCCCTCGCCTACCTCTCACCATCGTGACAGACAATCAGAAGTGCAGGCCTCCTTATCAAGGAACTGAGACAACGCGACCTCGTGCAAGGAACCCCCCTCGCACCCCCTTTCCTAGAGACTGGGACTAAAAACTCCCCCCTCCCAACTCAGGCGGGGTGTGCAGTGAGAACGGGGGGGGAAAAGTTGCCCAACACGATGGGTGCAACCGTTGAACCACGAAAACAATGGTTCTTGCTAAGAACATTAACTACCTGTTACTACCTGTTACATCTATTCCCCATTGTATTTGTTTTCCCCCCCCACAGTTTCCAGTAATAAAAACCTCTGAGTTAGCTGGAAATTCTGAGATCTCCCCGGGACGTGACCTGACGAACTTCGACGAGTGGTGGGCCCCTCGAACCATGTCTCGGTAGCTATAACCCTCCCCAAACATATATCAACCTTTTCCTCCCCCTTTTCCTTATTTTCTCCTTTCTTTCCCTGGACCCCTTCAACACCCTTTTTCTGTTGTGATTCAATAAATTCAAAGTGGTTTATTTTTGAATATTGCAAATCCTCTGTGCCTGTAGTGGTTTATTTTGCACCTTAAAATCACCGCGTAATTCGTTCACTTGGACGGATCACGACACAAGGGAAGCTGGACATCACTGTTATGAGATTTATAGTCCTTGCAATGAAAAGGTGGACCCACATCTGGAGAGCTGAACCACACCATCTGAGAGACTTCTACCTTCTTTCAGAAACTGGACCACCACCATCTGGGATACTCCTTTCTGGGATACATCCTGAGAGAAATTAAATCACAATAGGTATAGAATTGTGACATAAAAATTGGGAATAGAAACTGCTGATGAGTAAAAGTTGATGAGTACCCCTGAGAAATAAATACCTATAAAACCTGTAAGCCTCAACTATCGGTGTGCAGTTGGAGGGAAAACTTCCCCACTGTACCCAGCACTGAATTACTATATTGCCATGTTAATTGATAAATTGATTATTAATTGAATATTGGCCTGATTCAAGATTCTCATTGAATACACCCCTGCTACCAAAAACCAGGCCATTTATAACACCCTCTGGGTGTCACAAAAACCAGGCCATGGTGACCTGTGGGGCCTCATGGAACCAAGGAGCCATGGTGACCTGGGGGCCTCATGGAACCAAGGAGCCATGGTGGAACCAAGGAGCCCTGACACTGGGCCTCATGGAAACCAAGGAGCCATGGTGACACTGTGGGGCATGGAACCAAGGAGCCAATGGTGACAATGCAGGGCCTCATGGAGACCATGGTGACTCTGCAGGGCTTGTGTGGAACCCAGGGGTTCAATGTGATACTACGTGGCCTCATGGAGCTGAGGAGAGCACTGTGACACTATGGAACCTAATGGAATTATCAAAAATGATACAACTTCTGGTTTCTTTTAATGTAACTTCAGTCAGGGGTTTGTTTGCCCAGGTGGAGGGGAATTGAAGTTTCTCTTCAAAAGACTCTGTTCACCAAGGTTGGGTGAGGCCTGATGAGCTTATCATCTACAGATTGGGAATGGCCAGAAGATGCACAGGAGGTAAATGAACATTAATGAACATCACCCCCAGTGTGGTGAGACACCTGGTCTGGGAAAAGATTGAGAAGGCAATCAAAGAATGAGGACTTAATTGACATCAAAGGTGAACGGATCAATCATCAATAGGAGATGGAGTACAAAGAACTGTATAATTTAAGAGCAAAGAACATTAATTTATTTGGGTTTTTTCTGTATAAATATGTGAAAAGCGTAGTAAAGAACAATGTGTGATGGAATGATTTTCACTGTGCAACCTGGACATGTGTGAATTGAATGATTTCAATTGCAGGTGCTGGCCACAATACCATCCTGGCAAGAATAAAGTAATGCCTAAATTCTGTAACACTGAGATGTTGTTAGGGTTTCTGTTTTTCATGCAGTTTCAGTGTCAGTCCCAGTGAGGTCCATCGCCAACACAGGCTCCTCGGGGACTCTTTAGAGGACTGGAGGCCATGATTGCACAAACCTCTCAGAGACTCCAAGGCAAAAGCCAAATCCAAAGTCCTTTGAAAAACCTGAAGTCCCTGCAGGGAGCATGAAGGAGACCCCCAGAGCCATTTCTGACCAAGGCTCCCCAGGGACTCATCCCAGCAGATCCCTGAGGCCAGGAGTGCAGGGAGGCAAGGGCTCTGTGCAGACAGCTCAGATGCTGAGCAGAGCCTGGGCTGGCTGGAGGCAGCAGAAAGGCCAAAGCCCAGCCCTGGGGAAGGCAGATCCTGTCCCTCCTGCGTGCTCAGGGCTCAGCTGGGGGCACTGGGATGTGGGGGGATGCTGAGGGCAGGACAAGGGGCTGACAGTGCCCGGAGTGGCTGGGGCTGTGCCAGGAGGCCTCAGGGCCTCAGGACAAGGTGTCTCCTCCCAGCCCTTGGTGGCACAGACCCTGCTGTGCCCCAGGGCACCAAGACTTGGCTTCTCCTGGGCACTGCCAGCCCTGCCAGGGCCCTTGGCCATGTCCAGCACAGCTTGTCCTGTGCTGTCCCACAGCTGCTGCTGTGTCTCTGCAGGCTGCACACTCCCCTCTTGCCACCCCTTGGCTCTGCCCTGCCACTGCCAGCCCTGCCCTGACCTCTGCCCACCCTCACCCTCTGTGCCTGGGGACACACACACATGCCCTGAGCTCATCCCCCTCCTTCTGGGTGCTTCTCCTGCCACAGCACTGCCCTGGGAGGGTTCATTCCTCACAGAAGCTCCTGTGTTTGTACTGGTGCATTTTATAGCTCTGCTTCTGCCTCTCTGGCAATTCTCTTTTCAAAGAGCTCTCCAAGGAAAAGATTCATTGAATTGTGGAATAGCAGAGGTGGGAAGAGCCCCCTGAGCCCCCTTGGCCTGGTTGTGGCTGGAATGGAGTTCCCTTTAGCCAGATACCCCTGTCCTGCTGTGCTTGGCTCTCGTGGCTGCAGCAGGGCTGGTCCCAGCCCAAGGCTTTGGCTGTCCCTGAGCAGGGCTGGCCTCACATGAGGCTTTTCTGCAAGCCCCCACCCTCCTGCAATGGGCTGGGTGTGGGCAGGTGTTCCTGGGGGCACAGGGATGGGACAGCTGGGCTGGACCGACCCAAGGGCTCTTCCATCCCATGTGATGTCCTGATCAGCAGGGAAATGAGGGGGACAAGAGGGTCTCTGGATTTTCTGAATTAATACATTTGTCTTCCAAAGCAACCTCTACATGTGCCAAACTCTTGTTTTCCCATGTTTTTCCTTGCTTCTGCATTTGGCTTTTGCTTTTTAGTCCCTCCAGTATTTATCTCTCCTTATGATGACCCCCAATGTTTTCACCTGATTTTCTCCTGTTTTCTGATGAAGGAGCGACAGTGACAGAGACACTTGGCTGTCACTTGATGGCCAGGGGGTTTAACCACAGTCACCTTGCCCATCTCTTCTGTTATGGGCACAGCCAGAAATGTCAGGGCTCTGTCAGGTGCCCACCCCTGAGCTGGGCTCATGCCCTGCTCACAGCTCCAGGCCTGTCTGGGGACACGAGTCCTTCCCTTGCGCACAGACACAAAGTTCATTGCAGCATGGGCAAGGGCTCCCTGGGCTCTGCTGCAACTGCCAGAGCCTGGGAGATGTTTTGAGTAAAAAAGTTGTCCATATTTTTAAAAGTTGCAAAGTTCACAAGTTAAACCAATTGCTGCCAAGCTGGAGTTCTATTTATTGTTGATAATTTCATGTTGTAATCTCCTGTTATTAATAGTTTCCTTTTCAGCTGTCCCGAGCCAGCCCGCCGCTGCCTTCCCTGCCCCGCGCTGCAGGCGGGGTGGCCCGGGAGTGTCCCAAGAGTGCCCCCCGGGAGCAGCGGGACCCCCCCACCCCTGCATGGGTCCTGACTGTGCCGGGGGAGCCCTGCGGGGACCGGCCCGGGTCACCGTGTTCCGCAGGGGCAGCCGCTGGCCGGCTCCCTTTGCCAGGCGTCTCCCTGCCGCTTCCTGGAGGATGGCACCCGGACGGTGAAGAGGAGGGGACATCCGAGTTGGCATGCAAATAACCTCAAAGCCAGCATGCAATGGGAGGAACACCTCTCCAAACCTAGGAAAAAACCCCTAAAAACAACAAGCCAACACAAAATTGATGGATCAAAGTGATGTCTAGAAGTGAAGAACAGAATCCAGTATCTGCTAAGACCCTTTTTACCCCTCATGCTGACCTAAAAGATGGCTGGACAGAGGACCTCGAATGTTAAACCAAAAAATCAGGAATCTCCTGATGCTCTCATGAGGACGGAATCCCCAGCTCTGCCCACAGACCAGCGCACAAAGCTGCACTCTTCCTTTTGTGGTAAATAGGTATGATTCGTGCTGATAAAATGGAAACAGTAATTGATACCTACCATTTAATAACATTTAATAATTAATATTTAGGAAGAAATAAAAATAGTTAAAAGTTGTAATGCCAAAAGAAAAGAGAGAGAGGAGGGGCTCCACCCCCACCCCCCCCTTCTGCAGATGTTCACAAGGACAAGATCTACCATATAATAATAATTGGGAATAATAAAAATAGAATGCCAAAGGAAGAGAGAGAGAGGAGGGGTTCCATCTCTCCCCCCCTCAGGCAGATGTTTCCAAGGCCTACAGGAAAGGCCGGGGAAGCAGATGCTAAAAATGAACAAGAACCTGGTTGGCTCCCAGGAAAATGTTAATTATAAGGGATTTATTGTTTTGATACATAGATGCAGTGATATGTATTCTTGGCTTACATTATATCGGCTTGGTGCGCATGTGTAACCCAAAGGTGAATCAAAGGACAAAGAGGAAGACTGCAATTCTTCATCAATTAAGACCCCCAAAAACCTCTGTGACCACCTAATTGAGTGGTGGCGCATGCGCAATAAAGGTGTTCATGAGGGCGGAGATAGGTAGACGACAAACCGGAACTGGAGAATATGGTATTAACACATGGTATATAAGGGGGTAATTTTCACTTGGCAACTTTGTACGGAGGGTGGCACGGGTCCAAGAGCCCCGCACTCCGTACCCCGCAGTTATCCTTTGCTTATGCGCTATTACTGGAACCGAATTATCCTTTATTTTAATCATATATATTGTATCCAATTATTGTATCCAATTTTATAATTTTTTTTTAACCAATCAATTAAAATTGATATTATCTATGATCTTGTTTGGTTCCTTTTTGATGGGATAGTTGGGCAAACATAACATCACCATATCCCCAGGAGGCCCTGCAGTGCCCCAGAGGAGCAACACTGGAGTGGGCACAGCACCAGGGGAGGTTTGGCAGTGTTCTCTGTGACCCCACAGCAATGGCTGCCCCAACGTTCCCTTCTCTGTCACAACAGAGCAGTAGCAGCACGAACATTCCCCTCTGTGTGACACCACAGTGGTGGCAATCCTGACTTGTCCTCTGTGTGACACCACAGTGGTGGCAATCCTGACTTGTCCTCTCTGTGACACCACAGTGGTGGCAATCCTGACCTTCCCCTCTGTGTGACACCACAGTGGTGGCATTCCTGATCTTGTCCTCTGTGTGACACCACAGTGGTTTCAGTCCTGACCTTCTGCTCTCTGTGACAACACAGCTGTGTCACCCCTAGTCCCCCTCTCTGTGACACCAGAGGTGGCACCCCAAGTGTTCCCCTCTGTCTGACACCGACACAGTGGCAAACCAAAGATTTCCCTCTCTATGAGAATGCAATGGTGGGAACCCCAATGTTCCAGTCTCTCTGACACCACATCAGTGGCAGCCCCAACATTCCCCTGTCTATGAAAACACAGAAGTAGCAGCCCCAACGTTCCCCTCTCTGTGACACTGCAGCAGTGGCAGCTCCTGTGTTCCACTGGCTGTGACACTACATTGGTCACAACATCAACTTTCCCTGCTTGTGACATGGCAGCTGTGGAAGCCCCAGGTCCCTGTCTCTGTGAAACCCCAGCGGTGGCAGCCCCAGCATCCCTCTCTCTCTGACACCACAGCAGTGGCAGTCCCAATGTCCCCCTATCTGTGACACCACAGCAGTGGAAGCCCCAAAGTTTACCTCTCTATGACACTGCAAGGGTGGCTGTCTAAAGTTCTACTCTGTATGACAGCACCACAGTGGCAGTTCCAACCTTCCCCTCTCTGTGACACCTCAACATTTGCAGCCCCAGTGTTCCCCTGTCAGTGACACCACAGTGGTGTCAACTTCAGTGTTCCCCTCTCTGTGACATGACAGCAGTGGCAATACCAATGTCCCCTTGTCTATGACACCAAAGTGATTGCAACCCCTGTGTTGCCCTCTATGTGACACCACAGAGGTGGCACCCCCAGCGTTCTCCTGTCTATGACAGCATTGCAGGGCCAGCCCCAACATTCTCTGTGACCCCACAGCCCTGGAAGCCACTGTGACAACACAGCTGTGGCAGTCCCATTGTCCTGGTCTCTGTGACATCACAGCTGTGGCAGCTCCAGTGTTCCCTCTCTGTGACACCATGGCTGTGGCAGCCCCAGTGCTCCCTCTCTGTGACACCATGGCTGTGGCAGCCCCAGTGTTCCCCTCTCTGACAACACAGCTGCGGCAGTCCCGTTGTCCTGGTCTCTGTGACACCACAGTGGTTGCTGCCCAAACGTTCCTCTCTCTGTGACACTGCAGCTGTGGCAGCAGCACTCAAACAGAAGCAGCAGCCGTGGAACAACAGGGGAGCAGGGGAGGAGCAGAGACAGAGCTCTGGAACAGCAGGAGATGAGCAGTGCTGGGGCAGTGCTGGAGCAGTGCTGGAGCAGTGGTGGAGCGATGTTGGACAAGCAGAGGAACTGTACTGGAACATCCCCAGAGCAGCACTGGAGCAGCTTTTGAGCAGCAGTGGAGTAACCATAGAAAAGGTGGAACAGGAACCACAGCCATGAACAGTGGTGGCACATTGGTGGCACACTGGAGGCACTTCGGGGGCACTCTGGTTGCACATTGGTGGCACGTTGGTGGCACATTGGTGGCACATTGGAGGCACTCTGGCGTCACCTTGCTTTTTTAAGATTTTCTAAACCTTCTGATGTTGATGTTGTTTTAGTGGACTTTCTCACACACTTTCTGTAAATAACTCATTGTTTTGCATTCCTTTATGGAGGAGGAGAGAGTTGATGGACTATTGGTTTGACCAGTGTCATTGGAGAGGTGGCACTTTCACCCTCCAATTCCACTTTTGGAAAACTATAAAT
The DNA here is from genome assembly GCA_024865655.1 of Emberiza elegans. Classification (NCBI taxonomy): domain Eukaryota; kingdom Metazoa; phylum Chordata; class Aves; order Passeriformes; family Fringillidae; genus Emberiza; species Emberiza elegans. The sequence goes on from JALJVW010003279.1 coordinate 234,195, forward strand.
GTTGGAGTCAGAAAATAAACTTCCCTTTTTTCCTTCACCTTGAGAACAGCGGTGTGAGTTTGTGTTCTTTCGTGTCCTATAGTGACACAAGTGCCGTTCAGCTGACTCATTTCATGCTTTGAGCTTCAGGGAATTGCCCAATCTTTCTGAAGCTCAAATAAATATCATATTAGTCAACATCTTAATTGTGTTGATATCTCACAGAATTGCCTTTTCTTTTGGCTAAAACTGCTCCTGTACAGAAATCTCTGGGGGATGGAGGACATGTCTGATGCAGCTGGGACATCCCAGAGAGCTGAGGGAAGAGCTCTGATGGTCATTAAACGGTTCAAATGTTCAACTTGTGTTTGTTGGCAAGAAACCTTTCTGTGCCTCTGAGTGTCACCAGTCCCTGAGCCCAAAGGACACAAACCTGATGAGTTGTGGTTCCCACTGCAGGGGCACTTGGACCTTGGCTCTGCACAGGAGAGCTCTTCATCCCCTTTCTCTCTTTTCCTCTCTCTGGGCACAGAGGGAGCTTTTGACTTCAGCCTGTGACTTGCGTGTGCAAAGAGCAAATCTGGGCAGAATCAGAGCAGAGAGTGTTTGGGGGGCCTTGGTATCTGTGCTGGGCACAGAGGGTGTTTTCCATTGCTCTAAGGCTGTCTGCTGTGGAAAGTGGATTTAATATCCAGCAGAGGAATGACTTTTGCATTTGATGGAACTGTGCCTTCCCTTGGCTTTGTTGGCTGACAAGAAATTAACATCCCTCTGTGTCTCGGGCAGCTTCTTCTCCAAGGAAAGCAGGTGGGAGTTGGAGCCAAGGAGCTGAAAGTTGCAGGTGCAGCCTGGGCTGGAGGGAGCTCAGATTTGCACAAGGCTGCTCTGAGTGCCAGGGCTTGGATAGGGGAAATGGTGGGGTGGGGGTAGGGACAGAGTCTGATTGATTGTGCGCCATAAAGGGTCTTGATTTTCATATCTGTTCAAACTGCATGAGGAGGTACTTGGATTCAGTGTCAATTGGAGATTGCTATTAACAGGGAGGAAAAATCTAAACAGGACCTAAATATTTTTTTTCTCATTTTCTTTTTAAATAAAATATATTCAGTTTGAATACACTTCTGAAATCTGCCTAATTAACCACAAAAGATTTGAAAACTGAAATCAAATTATTCCCAGGGGCTTGGCTTGTTAAGGTGTTCTGAATGTTAATGAGCCCTGGGACACTGAATTCCTGCACTGAGGAGCTGAAGGCTGAACAAGTCTCTGGAGCAGGAAAATCCAGCAGCAGCCTCCAAGTTGCTGAGGATGTCAGCAGCCCCCACTGAGGCCAGCCCTGCCCAGAGACTGTGGGGAATGGGCAGACAAGGAGAGCGTCTCTGGGGCTGGGGCAGCACAACTCAGAGGCACAGCGGCTCCAGCTGGGCAATGGAGTGTGGAATGTGGCTGGGAAAGCCCTGCCTGGGCTGCGCCAAGCAGGATAGACAAGCCCTGGCCCCCATCTACCAAGCAACTCTCTCAATGAGACATTTAAAAGGAATTACAACTGTTTGTGTACTTTGAGTTAGGAGCACCAGAGAAATACCAGCAAGAGATTCTCAGGAGCATAAAAGAACAAAACAACCTTTACTAGCAACTTTAGAAAATCAGAAAAACTTTGGCAAAAGGTTTATTTTGACATTGTAGTTGTTTTGGTTTGTTAATTTAAGATTTTTCTAATCTTGAGATTTCTCAATTAATGTATTGATGAGTGTGGTGGGTTTTAGTGTCAGTTAATTATTTATGTATTTCTTTTGTTGTGAGATAGGATTAGGAGAAAGGTAAAGCAGGCCTAAAATTTTAAAAGGGTACGAAGAAATTTTTATTAGAAGTAAATTGAAAAAGAAAAAAGTAGTAAAAATTAAAATAAACCCTTTAGAACACATTTCTTTCTTTATAACTTTTTACTGACAATGTAAAGAAAGTAAACCTAAAATTTCTAGGTTTTTTACTATTTCTAGAATAGTCTTTTTTTTGTTTACTTTTAGAGAGAAGCTTTTCTTGTTAAGGTTATGGAGATTTTTTAAGAAAGTAAACTTAAAATTTCTAGTTTGTTTACTATTTCTAGAATAGTCTTTTTTTAGTTTACTTTGGGAGAGAAGCTTTTCTTGTTAAGGTTATGGAGATTTTACAAAAAGAAAAAATAGGTTTTTTGTGGTTCCTAATTCTGTCATGGATAACAGTTTGCTGGGGAACTTTGTTAATGTCAAGTTGTTTTTATTGCTATAAGCCTTTTTACAGCTTGTTCATGGGCCATGTCAACTTATGGGGTATTGTTTTAAAGATGAGTTCTTTACAGGTAAAAGTTTTTTTTATTTACTGTTAAAATTCTTTTTATCTCTGGGAATAGACATCTTTTCCTGGCAATACTGGATTACTTTTTTACCCCTGTTAAAACTTTTTATGAAATTACTGTTATTTTATAATTTGTTTATTTTTAGCATGGAGGTTTTTGTTTCATACTAATTTGAATTTTTAATAGTTTTTTGTGTTATAAAGAAAAAGAGTTTTTTCTTTATAGTTTTTAAAAGGATTTTAGTTTTAAGATTAAGGTATTTTTTCTTCATTTTTATTTGGGATTTAATTTCTTCTTTAGTGACTGTGATGGGTTTTTATTGGTTTTATATGCTGGTATTCTGTTTTTTTCTTTTACTTGAGGGAGGATTGAAGTATTGAAAGGATTAACACCTGACCTGCCAGTAACATGTGGTTGAAGTTGTGGTTGGGTTGTGTTAGGACTGGTTTTATAGTTGGTTTCGGGGTTTTTTTGTGTTTAATTTTAATTGTAGAATTCTTTTGTGTGAGTTGTAGGTTGTAGGGTTTTTTGGTTTTAGTTGTTTTGCGGGGAGGGGACTTGATGGTAAGATTTTAATAGCTGTGGCTGGCTTTGTTCTGGTTGGGATTTTGTAGCCTCTTTTGTTTTCCTGTTTGGTAGTTTTGAGGTTTGGTTTGGTTAGAATGGGGCTGATATGGGGGGTGGCCTGGGGAGGGGGGAAGGGGCTCAGCCCGCAGCAGGGTTGCTTTCTTTGGTTTGGTTTGGTTTGGTTTGGTTTGGTTTGGTTTGGTTTGGTTTGGTTTGGTTTGGTTTGGTTTGGTTTGGTTTGGTTGAGATGAGGGCCAGGGCCAGGACCGCTGCTTCTTTGTTGACTGGGAAAGAAAGAGGAGGATCCTGGGTTTTTTCATCTTTAACATATGTGTTTAACAGAGGTGCGTTCAGATGGAAACTCCAAGAGGAGGTAGGGTCAAGATGTGTGCTTGCCTTGTGGTCAGCCTTCAATACCCCTTGGTCTCCCTGGGCCCTTCCCCCAGGTGGGACTTGGGCTCATTTGGTCTGTCAGGAGCTGGGCTGGGGGCTCCAGAGGTGGCTGTGGAGCACTGCCTGTGGTGTGCCAGGGACTGGAAGACACTGCTGGGCTGGGATAGAGGCTCTGGGGGGATTGGGGTTCCAGGGCAGGGCAGGGCTGGGGTTCCAGGGCAGGGTAAGGCTGGACCTGCCCTTTCATCCCACATACGTGAAATGTTTTGAGCCAACAATCTCCTCCAGTCTGTCACAACAGGCAATGTTGGAGGTGAAATCCCAATTCTGGCCATGGGCACCTGGAGGAGAAGGACAGTTCTTTTCCATAGAAAGGAAGGGAAGCATTGAGCCCCAGTTTTTCAATAGCACATGAGAAGAGACCCTCAAAATGCCATGGTCAGCTGGACTAGTAAGAGGGCCCAGGAGGCCAAAGCAGCCAGATCTATTCCACGTTCCCTTAGTTTTATGGTGCCCTATGGTGTCACAATGACGCCCTGGTTCCATGAGGCCTCGCAGTGTCACAGTGGTCTCCGTGGTTCCCCAGGCCCCACAATGTCATGTGACTCCTCTGTTCCATGAGACTTGCAATGTCACAGTGGACCTTTGGACACTGGGGGTTTGCAGTGTCACAATGGTCTCCTTTGGCTCCACAGTGTCACAATGCACCCCTGATGACCTCAGGCTCTGAAATATCACAATGAACCCTTGGTTCCATGCAGCCCTGCAGTGTCACAAAGGCCTCTTGGTTTCATGAGACTCCACAGTATCACAATGATCCACTTGGTTTTGTGGGGACCCCCAGGGTCACAGTGGTGTCACTGGTTCCATGGGGCCTCACAGTGTTACAATGCTTTGCCTATTCCATGGGAACTCATAGTCTCACAATGGTCTCCATGATTCCATGAGTCCCCAGAGTGTCACAATGTTCCCTTGGTCTCACAGAGTTCCACAGTGTCACAATGGTCCCTTGGTCTCACAGGGCCCCACACTGTCACAATGGTCTCTTGGTGTCACAGGGCCCCTCAGTGTCACAATGGTCCCTTGCTTCCATGGGCCCTGTGCTGCTGCATTCCCCCCTCCCCTTCTCAGGCCGCCCTGCCAGCTGAGAAATGCTCCTTGGGGCTCGGCCTTGGCCAACAGCCCCTGGGCTCAGCTCCTCTGCAGCTCATCACAAACACTGTCTGCTCCAGGCACTGCTGCCACCAACCAGCTCCTGCTTTCTGTAGGAGCAGCCCTGGGAACTGGTTTTGTTCCCTCAGTGGCAAAAGATCCCTGCTCTCCCACTGCCAAAGAAAGCTGTTGGTGCCAAGTGCGGCCAGGATGAGCCATTGCTGGGACTGAAGCCCCTCTCCTTGGGGCCCTGCAAACAGTGCTCCAAAAGGAGCCCCTTGGAGCTCTCCTGGGCCAGCGACTCCCTCTGAGTGGGGCCTCTCCCAGCTGGGAACTCTCCCGTTTGCTGCACTCGGGGATCCTGAACAACAACGGAGCCTGGGCCGATCCCCCCACTGCTCCAGGCTCAGCCCTTCACCTGCTGGGGAGATACTAAAGGATCCACAGGGAGCATTTCCTGCCCTCAGGGGAATTTCTCACAGGTGCCTTGCACTAATTCTTGGTGTCTGTGTGCACACAGGAGTGCCTGTGCTGGGGAAATGTGGCAGAAATGCTGCTCTCTGAGGGGTTTGAGTGCCTTGGATAGCTGAGTCAGTCAGGCCTGTAAGTGAGGCTGAGTCATGACGTGCAAGATAAGTTAGATGTTCTTAAGAGTTTTTATTTCGCTAAGTTATGAAATTTAATATAAATTATAAGCTAAATTTAATATTGTTTAGTGTTATTCCACTGTTAAATCATTACATCAGAGGTTATAAGTTAGGCTAAATAGTGTTAAGTACTGTTCTTTTGCTAAATAGTGAAGTCTAAGTTATCAGTCAAGTCCTGTTAAGTTTGAGCTCTGTTAAGCTTTTAGGCCATATTCCTTTTATCCTTGCCCTCACTGTCCCTGTGTCACACACACACAGGGACAGTTCTCGGTTCATTTCTGGTTTGATTGCCTGGATTTGGTTTGGTTTTGTTGTTGCTTTGTTTCCTTGGTGTGCCTGAAGTGTCCAGTCAGGAGCAGAGTGACTCCTGCCAAGGAACTTTGTGCTGCTCTCCCTTCATATTAAATCTGGTTTTTGCTGATCTCTTGCCAGGGATTTTTCAGTGCTCTCAAGCCCTTGTTCACAACAGGGTGAAGGAGGCCTGGCCCAGGCTCTGGCCCTGGGGGACATAGGGACGCTCCGGGGGGGTCCCTGTCCCCCTGTGCCACCCCCAGGTCCCCGGCCCCCCGTCCCCATGTCAGGCTCTGGGGTCGATCTCGTGGAACATCCTCTGGGGGAGGCTGTGGCACCGGGGGCGGGGGGACCCGGGGGGCAGGGGACCCCACTGTGCACAAGCAGGGTTGGACTGCTCTGGGGGGAACTCTGAGGGGGACCGGGGTAGAGTGACCTCCCCAGTGACCTCACACAGCCCCTGGGATGTCACACAGCACCCTTGTAATGTCATACAAGCCCTATGATGACACAGAGCCGAGTCTGAGATGTCACACAGCTGCTGTGTGATGTCACACAACCTCTTGTGGTGTCAGACAGCCACACTGTGATGTCACAGAACCAAATCTGGGATGTCACCATGTGATGTCATACAACTGGGCTGTGATGTCACAAAGTCACTGTGTGATGTCACAGTCTGTTCTGTGATGTCTTGGCCTGCTCTATGATGTTACACCGCCACCTGGTGATGTCCCAACCCACTCTCGGATGTCATAGAGCCACCCTCTGTGATGGCAGGACCTGCTCTATGGCCTCACACCCTACTCTATGATATCACAGCCAGCTCTGTGATGTCACAGAATCCCCTCTATGATGCTGTAGCTTCTCAATGACCTCACACAACAAACTCTGTGATGTCATACCCCAATCTGTGACCTCACACAGCCCACTCTGGGATGTCACACAGCAGCTGACATCACAGCTGCTCTGTGCCTCCATGACACAGCCACAGAGGTGCAGCTGTGACACAGCCCCCTCTGGGACATCCCACAGCCCCTGCCAGTGCTGAGCCCCTGTGAGCTCTGTCTGTGCCCTGCTGGTGTCCCTGAGGGGCCCTGGCAGTGTCCCAGCCCTGCTGGGCTGTGCACAGGAGCTGCTCCTGGCCAGAGCTGTCTCTCTGCAGTGCTGCCCTTCTAGGAGCTGCCTCTGGGCCAGGAGCCTGGCCCAGCTCAGCAGCACAGACACAGCACAAGGACTTTAATGACCCTCTGGGGCTTTGGTGCTCTTTATATCTGCCATGGCCAAAGTGCTTCCCAACTTAGCTCTGTCAGGGCCTTGCAGCTGCTGCCCATCCCTGTGCCCTGTGCAGCCCAGGCTGTCCTATGGTGTTCCTGCCCTGCGCCTCTGTCCCTGCAGGCTGTCATCATCCCCTGGCTGCCCCACCTGGCTGGGCCCTTCCTTTGCTGACAGCTCTGCCTCCTGCCTGCCTCTGCCTGCCCACACAATGCCTTGGGCTGCTCCAGGGTCCTTCTGGGGGATGTGTTGCACCACAGCCCTGCCCTGGAAGGGAAATTCCTTTCTCCTGGTGTCCAGGAGTCTGGGCCTCCCCAGCTGCACCTGGCATTAATTCTTCCTTTCTCTGGCTGTTCTCTACTATGTGAAAAGGATCCAACATCTCTGAAACCACCCTTCCATCCCTCCCAGGGCTCTCCTCTGCTGTCCTCAGTCACCACCCCACTGAGCATAGAGGTACTGTGTCCCTATAGAGTGGTCAAGTGCTTGAGGCCAGGAGTGCCTGGACAAGAGGGACGGTTCTTTTCTATAGGAAGGAAACCACAGCACCCCAGGGTTCTGAAGGCAGATGAGAAGCAGTCACCAGAGGGCAAGGCAAGCCAGACTGTCCTTGCAGCTTTTGTCTGAAAGCAGCCTTTGGATATTTGGGGAGTTTTGGGGGTGGAATTCCATTTCAGCCATGGGTTCCTGGACGGGAATGACAGTTCTCCATAGGAAGGAAAGGGAAGAGTCCCAGTGTTTCAAAGGCTGATTAGAGGCAGCCCCAAGGAGGCTAAGGCCAGCCAGACCTGTTATCAGGGAAGAATCTTTGGACAGACAGAATTTGGGAGGTCAAACCCCAATTTTGTCTATGGGCATCTGGATGAGAAGGACAGTTCTTTTCCATAGGAAGGAAAATGTGGAGCCCCAGTGTTTCAAAGGCAGATGTGAGCTAGCCCTCAGGAAGCCAATGGAACCTGGACAGGCCTGGCAGCTTTTTTCTGGGAGTTATCCTTGGATATAAGGAATTTTGGAGGCAGATACTCAATTTTGGCCATGGATGCCTGGACTTGAAAGACGTCTTCTTCCACAGGAAGAAATGCATAGCCCCTGGTGTTTTGAAGGCAGATGAGAGGTGGCCGCCAAGAAGCCAAGGCCAGCCAGAGCTCTCTGTCCTGGCAGGTTTTTTATGGGACTAATCTGTGGATATAATCAAATTTGGAGGAGGAATCCCAAGTTCAGCCATGAACCCCTGGAGGAGAAAGGCAGTCCTTTCTCACAGGAAGGAAAGCACAGAACTCCAAGGTTTCAGGGGCAGATGAGAAGTGACTTTCAACATGCCAAGGTCAGCTGAACCTGTCAGACAGCCCCAGAAGGCCCAGCATCAGACCTGTTCCATATTCTTGGATCATTGGGGCCCTGAAGCATCACAATGGCCCCTTGGTTCCATGAGAACCTGTAGGATCAAAACAGATCTTTGGCTCCATGAGGCCCAGTGATATAACAATGGTCTCCTTGTCTCCACAGTGGCACAATGGCCCCTTGCTTCCATGAGGCCTTGCAGTGTCAAAATGGTTTCCTTGTTTCCATGGGACTGAGAATGCCAAAATGGCCCATTGGTTTCATGAGGTCGCAGAGTCTCAAAATGGCCCCTTGGTTCTCTTGGGTTCCTCAGGGTCACAATGGCCCCTTGGTTCCACCAGGCCTGGATGTGTTACACTGGGCCCTTGCTTCCATGGGAACTCACAGTGTCAGAAGGGTCTCCTTGGTTCCATGAGGCCCTGCAGACCCCCTTGATTCAACGAGGCCTAAAGGTCTCATAATGGCCTCCAGGATTCCATGAGGCCCCGCAGTGTCACCCTGGACCATTCCAGCACTGTTCCACGAATCCTTAGTTCCATGAGGCCCTGTAGTGTCACAATGGACTCCTTTGTTCCATGGTGCCGCACAGTGTGACTACTGCCCCTTTGCCTGCCAAGACACAAGAGTGTCCCAATGGTTCCTTGCTTCCATGAGGCCTTGTAGTGTCAGAATGGCCTCTTGGATCAGTGAGTCCTTTGGTGTCACAATAGTCTCCATGATTCCATAAGGCCTTGCAGTGTCACAACAGACCATTGCTTTCACTGAGCCCCACAGTGTCACTGTGGTCCCCTTGGCTCCACAAGGCTTTGAAGTGCCACAATGGCCCTTTGGTTTCACAAGGCCTCAAAATGTAAGAATGGCCTCCATGGTTCCATGAGGCCCTGCTGTGTCACAATGGACCTTTGGGTCGATGATGTCCCAGAGTGTCACAACGGTATCCATGGTTCCATTGGACACTTCATCCCATGGAGATCCACAGTGTTCACTGTATTCCCCTTGATTCCATGAGGCCCTGCCATGCTATAATGGTACCTTGGCTTCAGTGGGTCCCAAAGTGTCAGAATAGACTCCACAGTTTCGTGAGGCCCCCCCCAAAGTCACTGTCATCCCCAAAGTCACAGGGCCCCACAGTGTGGCAATGGACTCTTGGTTCCATGAGGTTCCACAGTCACAATTGTCTCCTTGGATCTGCAGTGTCACAGTGGCCCCTTGGCTCCACGTGGCCACGCGTTGTCACAATGGCTCATGGTTCCATGAGGCCACACAGTTTAACAATGGACCCTTGGTTCCATGAGGCCTTGCTGTGTCACAATGGAATTCTGGTGCCATGAGCTTTCATGTTGCCAACGGCAGTCTCCTTGGTTTTGCAGTGTCACCATGGCCCCTTTGTTCCATGTGGTTCTGTAGTAGAACATGGTCACCTTAGTTCCGTGAGGTTCTGCAGTGCCACAATGGACCCATGCTTCCACAAGGCCTTACTGTGTCACAATTGCCCCTTGGTTCCATGAGGTTTCTCAGTGTCACAATGTTCTCCTTGGATCCACAGTATCACAATGGACCATTGGTTCAATGTGACCCCAATGTGCCAAAATGAATTTTGGTTCCATGGGGTTCTGTTGTGTCACAATGGACCCTTTGTTCCATGAGTTTGCTGAGTGTCATAGCTGAGGAGTCCTTGGTTCTTTGAGGTCCCAACATCATCAAATCTCCAAAATATCAGAATAAGACTCGTTAACACTAATTTCCTGTTTAAGTGGGTATCATTTAATCAGGCCTTGGGTCTAGTGAGGGATAACCCCAACCTTATGTGGACATGTAATTCTACCAGCGTCACTAAATGTGTATTACAATTTACCCATTACCACAAAACCCACCCCAAGTTCCCAGTTTCAGTCCTTCTTTTTTCTGCCATTACATTCTTGAGCCAGATGTCTTCTTCTTGTCCTCCAACCATCCTTGCTGGGAAAGCAGCCCCTGCATGCCTTGTTCCTGTGCTAAAAGTTCACAGGCACAGTAAAAATTGAATGAACCCTTTTGGTATCAAGGCCAAGGCTTTGTGTGGGCAGGCAGAGGCAGGCAGGAGGCAGAGCTGTCAGCAAAGGAAGGGGCCAGCCAGGTGGGGCAGCCAGGGGATGCCAACAGCCTGCAGGGACAGAGGCGCAGGGCAGGGACACCGTAGGACAGCCTGGGCTGCACAGGGCACAGGGATGGGCAGCAGCAGCAAGACCCTGACAGAGCCAACTTGTGCAGCACTTTGGCCACGGCTGCTGGACCTGGGCCTGAGGCCACAAGGGGACAAGTGACCCTTGCAGGCCTGGGGCCTCATTGCCTCCTTGTCCCTGCTCAGCAGCCTGGCAGGGGCTGCCCCATGCTCCTGCCCTTGGCATTGCACATCCCCACATCCCAGTGCCCATCCAGGGAAGAGCCCTGAGCAATGAGCGAGGGACAGGATGTGCCTGGCCAGGGGCTGGAGCTCAGGCCTTGGCCCTTTGCATTCCTGAAACACATCCAGATTTGCCCAGCACCAGAGACACCTCTGCATTGCTTGTCCCCACCTGCCATCACTGCCTCCAGTGTTCTGCTCTAACTGGAACCTGGGGACACTTTCTCAGTCACATCCCTCAGAAGGATCTATTTTATGCATGAGAAACTTCAGCGTTTCAACCTCACTTTGAGTTCTTGAGATGTTTCTTGAGTACACTCTGAGGGACTGAGTTTGATGCAAAGAGCACCAAAGCCCCAGAGGGTCATTAAAGTCCTTGTGCTGTGTCTGTGCTGCTGAGCTGGGCCGGGCTCCAGACCCAGAGGCAGCTGCTGGCAAGGGCAGCGCTGCAGAGAGACAGCTCTGGCCAGGAGCAGCTCCTGTGCACAGCCCAGCAGGGCTGGGACACTGCCAGGGCCCCTCAGGGACACCAGCAGGGCACAGACAGAGCTCACAGGGGCTCAGCACTGGCAGGGGTTGTGGCATGTCCCAGAGGGGGCTGTGTCACAGCAGCACCTCTGTGGCTGTGTCATAGAGGCACAGAGCAGCTGTGATGTCAGCAAGGGGCTGTGTGACATCCCAGAGTGGGTTGTGTGAGGTCACAGATTGGGCTATGATGTCACAGAGTTTTTTTGTGTGAGGTCATTGAGAAGCTACAGCATCATAGAGGGGATTCTGTGACATCACAGAGCTGGCTGTGACATCATGGCATGACTGTGTGACATCACAGAGCAGGATGTGAGGTCAAAGTGTGCACTGTGACATTACAGAGTGTAAGTGTGACATCACAGACAGGGTTTTGTGACATCACTGAGGGGGTTGTGACATCACAGAGCTTTCTGTGACATCATAGAGTAGGGTGTGAGGCCATGGAGCAGATCCTGCTATCATAGAGGGTGTGTCTGTGACATCAGAGAGTGAGTTGTGACATCTCTGGGTGGCTGTGTAGCATCATATTTCAGGCTGTGACATCAAAGAACAGACGAGCAGGCTGAGACACCACAGAACAGACTCTGACATCACAGGGTGGCTTTGTGACATCACAGAGACTTCTGTGATATCACTGTGCAGTTGCATGACATTCCAGGGTGACATCCTAGAGTTGGATCTGCCACATCACAAGAGTGCTGTGTGACATCACAAGAGTGCTGTGCGACATCATATAGGGCTCTAATAGTTCACAGGAGGTTGTTGGACATGACAGGATGCTGTGTGACATCAGAGGGGGTTGTGTGACATCACAGGGGACTGTGTGACATCACAGGAAGGCTGTGTGACATCACAGGGGCTGTGTGAGGTCACTGGGGAGGTCACTCTGCCTCAGCCCCCCTCACAGTTCCCCCCAGAGCAGTCCACCCCTGCTCGTGCACAGTGGGGTCCCCTGTCCCCCCAGGTCCCCCCAGCCCCACAGCCTCCCCCAGAGGATGTTCCACGAGATCGACCCCAGAGCCTGACACAGGGACGGGGGGTCGGGGCCCTGGGGGTGGCACAGGGGGACAGTGGGACGGGGCCCCCTGGCAGCATCCCCGTGTCCCCCAGAGCCAGAGCCTGGGCAAGGCCTCCTTCACCCTGTTACCAACGAGGCCTTGAGAGCGCTGAAAAAATCCCCAGCAAGGGATCAGCAAAAACCAGATTTAATATTAAGGGACAGCAGCACAAAGTTCCATGGTAAGAGTCACTCTGCTCCTGATTGGACACTTCAGGCACACCAAGGAAACAAAGCAACAACAAAATCAATCAAAATGCAGGCAATCAAACCAGAAATTAGCTGGGAACTGTCCCTGTGTGTTTGTGTGACACCAGGACAGTGAGGGCAATGATAAAAGGAATATGGCCTAAAAGTTTAACAGAGCTAAAATTTAACAGGACTTAACTTATACCTTAACCTTAACTTCTTCCTTAAACTTCACAATTTATCAAAAGAACAGCACTTAATAGTATTTAACCTAAGTTATAACCTATGACTTCGCAATTTAACAGAGGAATAACATTTAACAGTATCTAGCTCACCTTATAACTTTAATTAAACTTAGCAACATAGGAAAAGAACAACTCTTAGAAGCATTTAAATTCACTTAGACCTTGTGACTTAACCTCGCTTATAGGCCTGACTGACTCAGCTATCCAAGGCATTCAAACCCCTCAGAGAGCAGCATTTCTGCCACATTTCCCCAGCACAGGCACTCCTGTGTGCACACAGACACAAAGAGTCAGTGCAAGGCACCTGTGAGAAATTCCCCTGAGGGCAGGAAATGCTCCCTGTGGATCCTTTGGCATCTCCCCAGTGGGTGAAGGGCTGAGCCTGGAGGAGTGGGGGGATCGGCCCAGGCTCCGTTGTTGTTCAGGATCCCCGAGTGCAGCAAACGGGAGAGTTCCCAGCTGGGAGAGGCCCCACTCAGAGGGAGTCGCTGGCCCAGGAGAGCTCCAAGGGCTCCTTTTGAATGACACTTTTGCAGGGCCTCAAGAGAGGGGCTTCAGTCCCAGCAATGGCTCATCCTGGCCGCACTTGGCACCAACAGCTTTCTTTGGCAGTGTGAGAACAGGGATGTTGTGCCACTGAGGGAACAAAACCAGTTCCCAGGGCTGCTCCTACAGAAAGCAGGAGCTGGTTGGGCAGCAGCAGTGCCTGGAGCAGACAGTGTTTGTGATGAGCTGCAGAGGAGCTGAGCCCAGGGGCTGTTGGCCAAGGCCGAGGCCCAAGGAGCATTTCTCAGCTGGCAGGGTGGCCTGAGAAGGGGAGGGGGGAATGCAGCAGCACAGGGCCCATGGAACCAAGGGACCATTGTGACACTGTGGGGCCCTGTGAGACCAAGGGACCATTGTGACACTGTGGGGCCCTGTGAGACCAAGGGACCATTGTGACACTGTGGGGCCTCATGGAATCATGGGGACCATTGTGAGACCACTGTGACATTGCTGGGCCTCATGGAACCAAGGGGACTGTACTTGTGCTGTGTGTCTTCATGGAATGTTGGGATCATTGTGTGACACTGAGAGGCCCCATCAAACCAAAGGTCCATTGTGACACCAGGTCCTCCTGGAACATGGAGACCATTATGACACTTTGGGGTGTCATGGAACCAAGGGCCCATTGTGACACTGGTGGGCCCCATGGAACCATGGAGACCATTGTGACACTATCAGGCCCCATGGAACCAAGCAAACCATTGTGACACTGTGAGGCCTCTTGGAATGTTGTGAGACCATTGTGGCACTGGAGGTCCCCATAGATCCAAGAGGACCATTGTGGACTGTGGGTCCTCAGGGAAACCAAGAGCCCATTGTGACACTGCAGGGCTGCATGGAACAAAAGCTCCAGGGTGACATTGGCTCAAAACTCCTGTCATCAATGGTCCATTGTGACTCTAGCCTCAGGAGCAAACGTGGACCATTGTGACACCCTGCATCCCCTCAGGGTCCAAAGGTCCATTGTGACATTGCAGGACCTCATGGAATCATTGGGACCTTTGTGATACTTCGGGACTTTCTGAAAATGAGGGGCCATTGTGACACTGCAGGTCTTCTTGTAATCAACAGGCTGTTGTGACAATGTGGGGCCCCATAAAAGCAAGGGAACATAGAGAAGCTCTGGCTGGTTGGGCCTCTCCTGGACTGTCTGACTGGTCCAGCTGACCTTGGCATGTTGAGGGTCACTTCTCATCTGCTGCTAATGAAGCAATGGAGCTCTGGGCTTTCTTTCCTATGGAAAAGATCTCTCCTTCTCCTCCAGGCACCCATGGCCAGAACTGGGGTTTCACCTCAAAATTTCCTTATATCCAGGAATTGTTCCCATAGGAATATTGTCAGGACAAGTCTGGCTGGCAATGGTTTCACAAGGGTCACCTCCCATCTGTCCCCAAAACACTGGGAAAGGCTCCGTGCTTTGCTTCCTATGGGAAAGAACTGTCCTGCTTCTCCAGGTGCCCATGGCTGAGACTGGGTTTCACCTCCAAATTTCCTTAAATCCAAAGACTGCTCCCAGACAAAATCTGCCATTTCTGACAACTCTGGCTGGCCTTGGCCTACTGAGGCTCTCACCTGCCTTCCAAACAATGGGGCTCTGTGGTTTCCTTCTTATGGAAAAGAACTGTCCTTCTCAGCCAGGTGCCCATGGCCAGAACTGGGATTTCACCTCCAACATTGCCTGTTGGGACAGACTGGAGGAGATTGTTGGCTTGGAAACATTTTTGTGTGGGGGGAAGGGTTATTTTCCAGCCTTGCCCTGCCCTGGTAACCCCAGCACTGCCCTGCCCTGGAACCCCAATCCCCCAGAGCCTCTATCCCAGCCCAGCAGTGGCTGCCAGTCCCTGGCACAGCACAGGCAATGCTCCACAGCCACCTCTGCAGCCCCCAGCCCAGCTCCTGAGGGACCAAATGAGCCCAAGTCCCACCTGGGGGAAGGGCCCAGGAAGACCAAGGGGTATTTAAGGCTGACCACAAGGCAAGCACACATCTTGACCCTACCTCCTCTTGGAATTTCCATCTGAACACCACTGGAATCCAGGAGTTGGTAGCTGTGTGAATGCCTCTCTAAATTTTGTCTTTCTCTCTTTCTGTGTCACTTCTCCTAATTCTGTCCTCTTGAAAATTTTGAGTAACTTTAAAATTGAACAGGCTAAGAGTTTGTGAAGTTGAATGGGCCAAGTTAATGTTTGAAAGTTTTTTTGATTGATTGAATGTTTTAAACCTTTTGCCAAAAAGTTTCTCTAATTTTTTTTTAAAATTGCCAGTAAAGGTTGTTTTGTTGTTTTGAGCTCCTGAGAATATCTTGTTGGTTTTTCTCCAGTACATCCAACTCAGAGGAGAAAAAATTGTAATTCCTTTTAAATGTCTTGTTGAGAGAATTGTTTGGGGGATGGGAGTCAGGGCTTGTCTGTCCTGCTTGGCCCAGCCCAGGCAGGGCTTTCCCAGCCACATTCCACACTCCATTGCCCAGCTGGAGCCGCTGGTGCCTCTGAGTTGTGCTGCCCCAGCCCCAGGGACGCTCTCCTTGTCTGCCCATTCCCCCCACGGTCTCTGGGCAGGGATGGCCTCAGTGGGGGCTGCTGACATCCTCAGCAACTTGGAGGCTGCTGCTGAATTTTCCTGCTCCAGAGGCTTGTTCAGCCTTCAGCTCTTCAGTGCAGGAATTCAGTGTCCCAGGACTCATTAACATTCAGAACACCTTAAAAAGCCAAGCCTCTGGGAATAATTTAATTTAATTTTTCAAATCTTTTGTGGTTAATTGAACAGATTTAAGAAGTGTATTCAAAACTGAATATATTTTTTTAAAAAACAGTGAAAAAATTTTTTAGGTCCTATTTAGGTTTTTTTTTGTTAAATTGATATGTGCAATCTCCAATTGACAGGGATCCAAGTACCTCCTCATGCAGTTTGAATAGATATGAAAATCAAGACCCTTCATGGCTGACAATCAATCAGACTCTGTCCCTACCCCCACCCCACCATTTCCCCCATCCAAGCCCTGGCACTCAGAGCAGCCTTGTGCAAATCTGAGCTCCCTCCAGCCCAGGCTGCACCTGCAGCTTTCAGCTCCTTGGCTCCAACTCCCACCTGCTTTCCTTGGAGAAGGAGCTGCCCGAGACACAGAGGGATGTTCATTTCTTGTCAGCCAGCAAAGCCAAGGGAAGGCACAGCTCCATCAAATGCAAAAGTCATTCCTCTGCTGGATATTAAATCCACTTTCCACAGCAGACAGCCCCAGAGCAATGGAAAACACCTTCTGTGCCCAGCACAGATCCCAAGGTCCCCCAAACCCTCCCTGCCCCGATTCTGCCCAGATTTGCTCTTTGCACACGAGTCACAGGCTGAAGTCAGGAGCTCCCTCCATGCCCAGAGGGAGGAAAAGAGAGAAAGGGGATGAAGAGCTCTCCTGTGCAGAGCCAAGGTCCAAGTGCAGCCCTGCAGTGGGAACCACAACTCATCAGGTTTGTGTCCTTTGGGCTCAGGGACTGGTGACACTCAGAGGCACAGAAAAGTTTCTTGCTAACAAGGACAAGTTGAACATTTGAACAGTTTATAACCATCACAGCTCTTCCCTCAGCTCTCTGGGATGTCCCAGCAGCATCTGACATGTTCATCCTCCTCCAGGGATTTCTGTACAGGAACAGTTTTAGACAAAGACATAAAAAATTCTGTGATAGTTATAAACACAATTAAGAAGATATTTATTATATATTTATTTGAATTTCAAAAGATTAGGCAACTCCCTGAAGCTCAGAGCATGAAGCCAGTCAGTTGAGAGGCACTTGAATGACCAGAGAGCAGCTGGAATAGGAAAAAAGGACATGGATCCACCTGCTCTAAATGAAGAGATGTCCTTAGACATGGCCATTTCAACAGAAGAGCAGCAAACATCTGAAGGAAGAGGAGAGGAAGTAATAAACAGAAATTTGGTGACACAAGTAGATGGGAAGATCTGTATTTCTTCTCCTTTTTGCCATCAGTACACCTCCAGGAAGTCCCCTGTTCCTTGTGGGAAAAACTTTGCCATTCCTTAAAAGTACTCAAGTGACACAGATAATAAAGATTTGCTTGTATATTATGAAAGTAACAGGTATGAAAATCTGTGCCCCTTTCCAGGCAGACATCACTTGTGTGCCCATGAACAGGCAGTGCCACTTGTGCCCTGAGGTGCCCAGCTGGGATTGGATCTCTCCAAGAGCACCTGAGGGAGAGCAGAGCACCTTGCAAGCTGCAGGTCCCTGACAGCCCCAAAAGGCTCCTGTCCCATCAACATCTGCTCTGCTCCAGTCTGAAACAGGGCCCAGCATGGTGCTGGGATCATCAGAGAGCTGAGGTGTGTGCTGGAATTCAATGCCCTCCCCATCCCCAGCAGCCCTGCATTTCCCTCCTGCAGCCTTGGTCTCCAGCACAGCCATAGAGGCTCTTTGGGCTCTGGACTGTTGCTGCAGCCCCAAGGGCAGCTGAGCTCTGCCTTTGGCACAGTCAGGCCTGGCCAGCGCAGGCCATGCTCAGCAATTGCTTTGTGTGCCTGGCTGAAGCAGCGCATCCAGAGAGGAGAAGGGTCGGCCTTCTCAAAACGTCCCAGCAAGCTGGCCAGTGCTTGCAGCCTGGGGATGGGCACTGTCCCACTCTGGGGTGTCTGGGATTGCACCTAAGGTCAGCACCCCGTTATAGCAGGCAATGCTGCCTTGCAGAAGGACGTGGCTGCGTTGAGTCTTCTGCCAGCAAGAAATGAAGAGAGCTCTCAGGTTGGGGGCAAGTCCAGGTTTAATGTGGATCCCAGGGAAGCCAGCAACCGAAGAGAACGAGGGAGGGTTTCATGAGCTTATGAAGGGAGTGGGAGGTAGGGGTGGATCCAGCAAAGGGACAAATGGGAATCCAGGGAGGAGTGGGGCTACATAAGATTGACATAATGGAAAGAACCAATGGATACAACTTAAGGGAGGGGCCCTGGTCCCAAGCCAATCACTCTAAGCCCTGAGAGAAGTTTCTGGAGAAAAAGGAGTGGGCAGGGACTGACTGGCAGGGCCCTGGGGTGGAGTTGAGGAATGGATACCTTGGGTTTCTGGGGCAACTGGGCAGGGTAAAGGTGGATACACCCCGGTTCTTATGGGGACCAGGGTGACTGACATATAACGGGGAGAGGAGGGAGAACCTGGGAAGAACCATTTTAACATGGGGAAAGGAACAATCCAACTTGAACAGGGGAGAGCAGAACAAACACAACGCAACATCTCCCCCTTTTTTGTTTAAAAATAAAAAGCAAAAAACTTTAACTGAGGAGTGAACTATGTTTGATTGTCCCACTTGGAGTCCAGGTGTGCGTCTCCGAACCAGGGGTGGCTTGGAGCTCAAACTAAAAGGCCCATGGATCATCTTCCACAGCTGAAGAGGCCTCTGGCTGATCCTACACTGAAGCTTCTGCTTTGCTGGACAGTTCATCATTCAAGGCCACCACCTGGTTTATGCTTGGGGGAGAAACGATCTTGCTTATGAGTCTTTTGATCAACCCCCAAATAATGGAACAAGCAATTAGAATGATAATAAGGACCAGGAGAACTAACAAAACAGACTTTAAAACGGACCCCATCCAGCCCGAAAGTCCCCATCCTGAGAAGATGTCCCCCAGCCAGTCTGACGTCTCCTGCTTGATGTTGTGGACCAGATCTTGCATTTTTACTACCGTGTTCCGTGCATCCTCGGCCTTGGATGACAGGTTCAAAACAGCAGAGGTCCTCAAACTCCTCACATCAATGGTGGTGGAGGAGAAGCAAGAAATCTAAAGCTGCTGTGTTCTGTAGAGTAGCCTTCCTTGGATCTTCTCGTCTGATAGGAGGTCCGAAAAGAGTGGTTGATGTAAAATTGGCTTGCTTAGCCACCCAACACTCTAGGTGGGCCAATTAACCTAGAGATTTAGCTACTGACACCCAGGGCAAAAACAGGGTGACTGCAACTGTTTTGGTTTTGACCAATGGTTAATTTTGTCGTCACACACAGTCGAGATCTGTAAGATCTCTTTTGGATCGGGTCAAATTTTGTGTGAAATTTTTCGCTATCTAATTTCTAATTTGGGACATGTTGGGCGTGAGCAGCGACAACCGTCCTATGGTGCAAGGGCCTCTGATAAATGAGAGGGGATGCCTGCCCAGGCTCAGTTCCCACAAATAAAAAAAATGCCTGGGGGGTAGAGATAAGGGTTGGCTTCCAGTGGTAGATGTGGCATTGATCTTATTGACCATTCCACCATTGACCAGCAGTGTATTTTTTTTTATGGTCTGCTGCACTATCGTGAAGACCACCGGTCAGAAGGGTCTGAGGTCCAAGGGGATTAAATTGAAAACAAACAGAGGCATTGGTGGAACTGAGCAAATCAAATTCAGGGATTTTCAGAAATCAAAGGTGCCAGCCCTTTGGTTCCGTCCTCCAGGATAAACTTGGGTCCAAACTCAGGGGAAGAGGCAACCTTTTTGGAAATTAAAGGAATAAAGGAGACATTAAAGGGGGAGGGAAACTCATTAGGGGAGAAAGGGATCCCCACAAGGCAAGACGACATCAGGTCCTCTGCCGATGCTGTATCCAAACATATGTGGTCCTGGCCAAGGGCTTGAGCAAGAATCCGTCAGACGGCCTTGGGCTGAGGGACGATCCAGGTGCCCGAAGGTGGGAAGCGGGACCCGAGTGCTATTGCCAGCAGCAGGATGGTTGATGGTGAAAGGGCCATTTGGATGGGCGGCACTGAAAGAAAACAAAGTGAGACAATGAGCTTGGGGTTTAGGTTCTGCCCAGAGGGGAGACTTAGAGGAGGTCAAAATCTAGGGAGAAGGGTTCGGGTTGGGCCTCCTCCACCAACAAGCCTCTTCTACCTGTGCCACGCCTCTGATCTTTAATGCCTTCTTTGGTAGGAAGGGCCTCACCCATTTTGATGGTATCCACCTGAGTCCTGAGGGAGTGGACACACAAGCGTATCCCCCCCCAGGTGACCAGGTCAAAAGGCCCTTCTGTTTTCCAGGTCTCCAGGTCCTTTACTAGGACCGGAGGCCTGGCCTTCAGCTGCAGCTGGTTGTGTTGCCCAAGTGTTGACAACGAAGGGGGATTTAGACTTTCAAAGAACAATTTAAAAGTTGATGGTAAATAAAGCCCCCTGAGACGGACATGGGGGACTCCACCTTCCCAGCCATGTGTTGCTGTTCTAAGACTCTTTTAAGGCTCAGGTGGGCCCTCTCCACCACGGCTTGGCCTGTCAGGGAATGGGGATGCCAGTTTTATGTTCTATGCCCCATTGCTGCAGGAAACTGCAGTTCCCTGGACTTGTGTGCTGGGCCGTTGTCGGTTTCATGACCTTGGGGCTGCCCAGGACAGCGAACGCCTGCATAAGATGTTTTTCAGTGTCGACTGCCCTCTCACCTGTGTGGGCAGAGGCATAGATGGCACTGGAGAAAGTGTCCACTGAGACAGGTGCGTAATTCAATCGGCCAAAAGAAGGGATGTGAGTAACATCCATTTGCCACACCTCGCAACTAGAGAGACCTCTGGGGACATTGCTACGGAGCTGTGTGATGGCAGCTGATGGGACTGGCACTGTGGATATGTAGCCACGATCGCCTTGGCCTGTTTGCGGATCAGCTGGAACTGCCAAACCAGGCCAGGGGTGTTCTGATGGAACTGCTGGTGACTGATCTTAGCTTGACCAAAACAATCTGGGAGTGGGGCCATTTGGAAAGGAGCAGCCAGGGCATCAGCTCTTTGATTGCCCTCTGCTATGAACCCCGGAGGTCAGTGTGTGATCTGACACGCATCACAAAGAAAGGTTGCTCTCGGCGGGAGACCAATGTGACTAATTTCGAGAGCAAATGGAATAAAGGGATGTTGGACACCTCTTGAAGAACTGCTTCTTCTGCTCTGGACACTACACCAGCGACATACGATGAATCAGTAACTAGATTGAATGGCTCAGAGAACCTCTCAAAAGCCCTGACGACTGCATCCAACTCGGCTACTTGTGGAGAACCCTCCATCTTGGCAACATTGGCCTCCCACCGCCGAGTTTGAGGATCCTTCCAAGTCATCACTGACTTGTGGGATGCTCCAGATGCATCAGTAAACACTGTCAGTACCTTTAAAGGGGTTCAGCTCTGAACTCTTTTTAGTGATAGAGAAAATTGAACGTCCTGATTAAATAATTTGTGGGCTGGCTGATCAACAGCAATTTGGCCGGTGTAGCTGTCCAAAGCAAACTGTAACATTTCACTGATTTTGAGCAGTTCATCAAAGGTTTTCTTTCTGAATTGGCCCGACTCTAATTTGATGGGGATGTGGATGCAGTCAAGATCACACCCTGCCAGCTCCCTGATCCTTGATCTTGCTTTCCTGATCAATTCTGCCACCAGCTCTGATGGCTGTGTCATCCTTTTGGACCTGTGATGGCCGAGGAACACCCACTCTATGATCAAGAGGGGATCCCCTGAGCCTCGGTCCTTGCCCTTGATGGAACTGTCCCATTGAAAAATCACCCCATGGAGGTGTGGCAATTTCCCAGAATGATGAATTTGAATGGTAGGCCCGGTTGGTACCTGTGAGCCTGCCTGGCCAAAATGGACTGTTGGATTTTCTCCAGTGCTGCCTGGGCCTCTGGGGTAAGGGTCCTGGGAGAACTAAGCTCCTCTCCCCCTTTCACTAAATTGAAAAGGGGGGCTAGGTCTTCTGTCGAAATCCCCAGCCAAGGTCTTACCCAATTCAAAGACCCACACAGCTGATGGACATCTGCCAAAGTCTAGATGTTAGTATGAATAGCCAATTTCTGTGGAACAATGGTCCACTTGTTTATTTCCAAACCCAGATACTTCCAGGGTGGCATCCATTGAATCTTGTCCTGCTGAAGCTCAAACCCTGCAGCAACCAATGCATTGACTGTCAGTCAGGTCAAGCATGTGTGTAAGTATTTCATCTGTCAGAGCACAAACGAGGATGTCGTCCATGTAATGGTGTATGATTGCATCCTCAGCGGCTGCACGTATGGGGGACAGCAAGGAAGCAGAGAGACCAGCCAGGGCTGGCCATGGCTGGGAACAGGCCCTGAGCCCCACAGGAGGATGGAGCTAGGCCACAGCCAAACTCAGCCCAGGCCAAAGCTGGGCTCAGCAGCCAGGGCTGCCAAGGGCTGGGCACAGAGGCTGGCACTGACAAATGTCCTGGGCCCCCTCCCTGCTCTGTCCATGCCACCAAGGGCACAGAGCAGCCTCCTCTCTGGGCCACATTCCTGTTTGCAATGCCTTGCACAGGCGCTGGCCCTGCCCCACCAGGCCTGGCCTGAGTCCTGCCCCTGCCCGCTCAGCCAGGCTGAGATGGACACTGATGGTTTCTGGGCCAGGCTCTTGGAGCCCAGCCCAGCTCCCTGCAAGCTCTGCCAGCTGCCCTGAGCTCTGGGCAGCACCAAGGGCCTCTCCCAGCCCAGCCCAGCCGGCTCTGGCCCCACAGCTCTGCTCAGGCCAGGCTGCTCTGGGCACTGGCCCCACGGCCTCAGCCCCTGCCAAGGGCACAGCAGCAGCTGCAGCTGCCACAGGACTCAGCCCCAGCCATGGGGAAGGTGCTTGGCCAAGGCCAAAGGAGGCTCCCTGGCTGCCCTGCTCCCCTCTGCCTGAGGTGCTGAGAGCTCTGCAGCCCCTGCTGCCATCCCATCTGCCCAGGGCAGCACAAGAGCCCCTGGCCTTGGGCCCTCAAGAGCTGCTCCTGCTCCAGGCCCAGGGCCCATGCCAAAGCTGGGGCAGCCACAAAGCTGTGCCCATTTCTGTTCATTGCTGCTCTGATGGGGATGGATCCTCAGCCATTTGGAGGGTGATGATGAATTTTACTCCTCCAGAGGCCTCTTCTTTCTTGAGCCCTTCAGTTAAGGAATTCAATGAAAAGGCTCATAAACATTTGTTCAAAACACCTGAACAAGAAAAGCCTGTGGGAATAATTCTGTTTTCAATTCTTCTGTGGTTAATTAGTCACATTTCAGAAATGTATTCAAAGTGAATATACTATATTGAAAACAATGCAGAGAGAATTGTTTTGTCCTGTTTTTTTTTTCCTGTTTATAGATTGATATCAGCAATCCCCAATTGATATTGAACCCCAGCACCTCCTCATGCAGTTTGAACAGATATGAAAATCAAGACCCTTTATGGCTGACAATCAATCACACTTTGTCCCTAGCCCCCTCCCCATGAATTTCCATCATCAAACAACCCTGGCCCTCAGGGCTGCTGAGGAATTGAGGAGTAATCACATAAAGGGGTGTCCCAAGGGCTCAGGATTGGGGCCAGGTTCTCAGTAAAATAAGCAAAATTGATTGATCAGGGACAGGGAGGCCACCCTGATGGGCACCCTCAAAGTCATCCAAACACAAGGTGAGCCCAGGCTCATACATATTCATCAAGTGTGGCTGTTTTTGATTCTTGAAATCTCTGCAGAGGGATCTGGCCAGGCTTTGGAGCCATGGGCCCTGAGGGCTTCTCCTCATCATCACTGGGATGAACAACCCCACACCAAGGCCCAAGTCTGGGTCCTGCCTTATTGGGCATAGATACCTGGAATCATCCCAAATCCATTTCAAGGCTGATTGCCTAATTATTCTGAGGCCAGCCTGTTTTCCTGTTTCCTTCATCCTGTATCCTATTTTTCATGAACATCTTTTGGGGGACAAGGATTACATATCCTTTCTCCTCCATATGGAGGAGGTCCAAGTTGCAGCCACTGGATGAATGGGAACCATCAACTCATCATTTTTGTGTCCTTTGGGGTCAGGAACTGGTGAGACTCAGAGGCACAGAAGGGGTTTCCTTCATGGCCAACAGACCACAGTTGAACAGGACACAATTTAATAACAATCAGGGCACCCTCAGTCTTCCCAGGTGAGCCCAGGCTGGGTGGGAGTGTGGCTGTCCCAGCAGCATCAGAGGGATGAGTCCACCATGGGCCCACAATTGATTTTCCATACTAAAATTAATTTCAGACAAACATGGTTCTGTGATAGATATAAACACAATTAAGTTCTTGTATCAGGATGCTCATCCTGGAGTGGGGGCAACAACAGCTCCAACAATTCCTGATTTGCAAAGCTGTCAGTGGTGGATGGAGAAGGGAGGTCAGGCTGCTTTTGGTGTTGAGGAAATGCTGAAACCAGCCTGACTCATTTCATCTCCTCCTGTCCTGGCTGATCTCCCCTCTTCCCCTCCCACCCATTGGCTTTTGTCTCCCACCAGGCCCCCAGTGAAGAGCCTGGCTCTGTGTTCTCCATCCCCTCCTGGCTGGCACTGCCAGGCTGGGATGAGGAGCCCCTCAGCCTTCCCTGCTCTGGGCTGGACAAGCCCAGCTCCCTCAGCCTCTGCTCACAGCCCAAGGGCTCCAGCCCCACCTTGGAGGCCCTTCCCAGACCCTGCTCCAGCTGCCAGACATCTTTCCTGCCCTGGGCAACCCAAACCAGGCCACAGTGACCTGGATAATCCACGTCCTTGATGTCCTGGTCACACAGCCCTGGCCCCTTGTCCCCATGTCAGGCTCTGGGGTGGATCCTGTGGAACATCCTTTGGTGGAGGCTGTGGCTCCAGGTGGGCCGGGGGGATCCTGGGGGACAGGGACCCTGCTGGGCATGGACAGCATTGGACTTGTTGGGAGAAACTGTGAGGGGGAGCTGGGGCGGAGTGACCAACCCAGTGACCTCACACAGCCCTGCTGGGATGTCACACAGCCCCTCTGTGATGTCACAGCCTGCTCTGTGATGTCACAGCCCATTCTCTAATGTCACACAGCTGGTCTCTGATGTCACAGCCAACTCTGTGATGTCAGAGTCTGCTCTGTGATGTCAGACCTCTGCCCTGTGATGTCACAGCTCTCTGCCTGTGATGTCATGTCACTGTGAGGCAGTCTATGATGTCATAGCTGCTCAATGACCTCACATAACCCACTCTGTGATGTCATAGCCCACTCTGTGACCTCATGTTACCAGATGATCAATTGTCTCCACCAGGTGAGCTGACACCTGGAGCTTGTTCTCCAAAACCCCAGGCCTATGGAAACCACACAATGCCCATTGTGTGAGAAGGGGAACTGGAAGTTCAGCAGCCTCAGTGTCCTGCCAGCTCAGCCAGGCCCACTGGAACATTGGGGTCCACGACCACCAGGGACCACCAGAGAGACCCCAGGACAGAAGAAGAGTGCATGGGTAAAGGGGAGGGAAATATGTTAATGATTTTGGGGAAATGATTATCATATGTGTGTTTAGTCCAGGACAATCAATGAATATGTGTGCAAAATACAGAAAATAAACAGAAACTTTCCTGTACTCAGCATGCAGGGCTTTGGAGGAGCTATCCCCGTGCATCCAGCTGAATAAAGAATGCTGCTTCTTAATGCTACATTGGGTTAAGGAGTTTTCTGTTTTACTGAATTTTTGGTAACACTCCCACTGCCAAGGAAAGCTCTGTCTGCTGCTGGTCACAAACAGAGAAGGGCTGGTGGCAGATGTGGGGCTCAGAGGCTGCCTGGGGCACAGTGACCATGAAATAATCAAGTTTTCAATGTTCTGTGAAAGAAGGAGGGGCAGCAACAAAACTTCTACACTGGAATTAGGAAGGGCAGACTTTGGCCTATTTAGGATGCAGATTTGGGGAGTACCAAATCAGGTCCTGATTTTTTTAAAGGAAACAGCTTTTAAAACAAAGGGGTCCAGGAAGGATGGACACATTTCAAGAAAGTAATCTTAAGGGGAAGGAGCAGCCTGTCCCAGTGTGGCAAAAGATGAGCAAGTGAGGAAAATGACTGTCCTGGCTGCCCATGGAGCTTTTGGGAACTCAGGGGAAAAAGGACTCAGGCAGAAGTGTTTAAGGAAGGAGGTTATACAGAAAGAAAATGCAGAGGTGAAAGCTCAATCAGAACTTAACCTGGTGATCTGTAAAAAAAAAAAAAAGGTTATAAAAAAACAGCAAAAGAAAAGGAGAGAGGTGAAAGCTCTTTTATTGGATGCAGTGGGAGAACTTAAAGATAAGGAAAAGGCTTCTTGAAAATTGGAAAAAAAAAAAAAAGTTCTTTTTGTCCTCAAAAAATTTGTCCTCAGGCAAAAGTTCTCCTGGGCTGGTAGATGGGAACAGGGGAGCAGAACCCCCCTTTCCAGGAGATGCAGTTGAGACCTGCTGAGCCACTCAGATGCTCACAGGTGATGGGATGGATGGGATCCAAGGCAGGGGGATGAGGGAGCTTGGATGAGTCCCAATGCTTTCATCATTTACCATCAGTCCTGGCTGTCCTCAGGGCCCAGGCACTGGAGGTGCCAGTTGAGCCCATCCCAAGAAGGGCTGGAAGGAGGATCTGGAACTCCAGGCCTGTCAGCCTGACCTGGTGCCAGCAAGGTTATGGAACAGATCACCTTGAGTGCCCAGGAATCCAGGCAGGCCAGCCAGCGTGGATTTGACCTGCTGAGCTGGACTCAGATTGCATCAAATTTGCAGATGGGATCAAGATGGGATCCATCCTGGAGGGGGATGAGGGGGACTGGTGGATGAGCCCCCCCAAGGTGAGGTTTCTCCATCCAAGTACCTGGGTCCTGGCTTTGGCCACAACAACCCCTGCAGCAGGACAGGCTGGGGACAGTGGCTGGAGCAGCCAGGCAGAAAGGGACCTGCAGGGGATGGAGCAGGCTGGACATGAGGCCTGTCAGCCTGCCTGGGTGGGGCAAGATGGAAAGATCACCTGGCCTGGATCAGGATGTGGGGCCAGCAGGCAGGAGCAGGGATTCTTCCCTGTGCCAGCACTGGTTGGGCAGCACCTCGAGTGCTGTGTCCAGTTCTGGCCCCCAATTTTGGGAAGGACATGGACCACCTGGAAAATGTGCAGAAGGGCAACAAGGCTGGGGAGGGGTCTGGAACACTGGAGTCCTGTGAGGAGTGGCTGAGGGAGCAGTTGTTTATCCTGGAGAAGAGGAGGCTCAGGGGAGACAAGGCAGTGTCAGGGCACAGGTTGGACTTGATGATCTCCAAGGTCTTTTCCAACCTTGCTGATTCTGGGATTCTCTGAAACCACCCTTGGAGCAGTTGCAGGATGAGCCCTGGGCCTCCTCTTCAGAAGCTCCAGCAGCCCAGGTCCCTCAGCTTCTCCTGCCAGCCCCAAAGCCCATCCTGTCAGTCCTGCAGAGCCTCTGCAGCTCCTCCTCCTTGCCCAGAACAGGGAGCCCCAGAGGCCAGACACAGCAGCCCAGATGTGCCCCCTGGCCTGGGGTGCCTCTGGCAAGGGAGCAGCACCAGGCACTGCAGGAGCCTGCAGACAATTCCTGCAGCACTTCAGGATGATCCTGCTCCCCAAGGGACGTTCCCATGGTGCCAAGTCAGGAACTGCAATGGGAGTGGGGCCAGAGAGGAAAGGGCAAACAGGGATGGGCTGTTTGCAGGGGAGGGAACAGGGCTGGGGCAAGAGGAAGAAATTTGTATCAGGAAGAGTAAAGAAAGCAAAGGTGAAGAAAAGGAAATGCTGAGGGCAGTTTGGGGGGGTGGCTGCCAGGCAGCCCTGGCTCTGAGCAACAGTGTCTGCAGTGGGACAGGAAACTCCCAGCTGATGGGAACAAACTTTCTGGCTGAGTGCAGAGGCCAGGACAAAGCTGAGTGGTTTCCCTGGTGTCCCCAGCCCTTGCTGGCCCCAGGGGCTGATGGCATTTGTGCTCCCTCAGGTTCATGTCCCCACAGCAACAGCATGGGGTGCTCCTGCCTGCTGTGTGCAATGCAAACAGGGGCTGCTGAGCCAGTGCTGCCGTGTCTGTGCCTGCAAGGATGGGGCACCTGTGTGAGCTGGGGGAGAGGCCAGGGCTGCAGAGGGGGGATGTTGTTGGCAGCTCCATGAGGACGCTCTGGGACGCTGCCCTGGGCTGTGCAGCGCACTGGGGATGGATCAGCCCCCCTGCTCTGCTGCTCCTTCCCATCTGCCCCAGGGCCCTTGCAGAGCCCCAGCCATGCTGTTTGCCCCCAGCCTGCCCACAGCCAGCCTGGGGCTGCTCATGGGGGTTTCTGTGCTGAGCATTGGCCTGGCCGTGTTCTTGAGAGAGCCTGGGCAAGGAGCCTGGAGCCCCCAGGGCCTGGCCTGAGGCGTCAGCGCTGCCCCAGCAGTGCCCATGGCCTGTCCCTGCTGCAGCCCCGGCACTGCCACCCCAGGGCTGTGCCCGGCCCCGAGAGCACTCAGGCCCTACAGCAACACCAGGGCCACCAGGGCAGTGGGGCAGGGCCAATGGCAGCAGCACTGGCAACAGGAAGTGCTGCTGCTGCTGCTGCTGGGCACAGCTGCTGGGCCAGCACTGATCTGCCCCCAGCTCTGCACACAGACATTGCTGCTGCAGCTCCAGAGAAGGCAACAAAAGGGCATCTCTGCAGAAAACTCTGCTGGGAGATCCTTCACTTCCTTTAAAGCCACCAAGAGCACAGCCCCTCATTGACACAGTCTGTGGCCACAGGGAAGGTGGAGAGAAACAAAATCAGAAATGGCAGATACATTGACATTTATTTGTGGACAATACTTAAAAATTAAACAAAGAAAAAGAACCTCCAAAATGAAACCGACAAGAAGTATCAAAATTACTTTTATTAGAAGTGATTTTCAGAAATTTTCCAGCAGTTTAATGTTCCTGAAAGCATCCAGTCATCAGTCTCCACACTGCAGCCTTGAGCTCCTGGTTCCTCAGGCTGTAGATGAGGGGGTTCAGGGCTGGAGGCACCACAGAATACAGAACTGAAAGGGCCAGATCCAGGGATGGGGAGGACATGGAGGGGGGCTTCAGGTGAGGCAAAATGTGCAGTGCTGAGGAACAGGAGACCACAGCCAGGTGAGGGAGGCAGGTGGAAAAGGCTTTGTGCCGTCCCTGCTCAGAGGGGATCCTCAGCACAGCCCTGAAGATCTGCACATAGGAGAAAACAATGAACACAAAACAACCAAAATGAAAAACAGGCACTAACAGCAATGAGCCCAAGTTCCCTGAGGTAGGATTTGGAGCAGGAGAGCTTGAGGATCTGTGGGATTTCACAGAAGAACTGGCCCAGGGCATTGCCATGGCACAGGGGCAGGGAAAATGTATTGGCTGTGTGCAGCAGAGCATTGAGAAAGGCACTGGCCCAGGCAGCTGCTGCCATGTGGGCACAAGCTCTGCTGCCCAGGAGGGTCCCGTAGTGCAAGGGTTTGCAGATGGACACGTAGCGGTCGTAGCACATGATGGTCAGGAGGGAAAACTCTGCTGACATGAAAAATACATACAGAAATAGCTGTGCAACACATCCTGAGTAGGAGATGTCCCTGGTGTCCCAGAGGGAATTGTGCATGGCTTTGGGGACAGTGGTGCAGATGGAGCCCAGGTCAGTGAGGGCCAGGTTGAGCAGGAAGAAGAACATGGGCGTGTGCAGGTGGTGGCCGCAGGCTACGGCGCTGATGATGAGGCCGTTGCCCAGGAGGGCAGCCAGGGAGATGCCCAGCAAGAGGCAGAAGTGCAGGAGCTGCAGCTGCCGCGTGTCTGCCAATGCCAGCAGGAGGAAGTGCCTGATGGAGCTGCTGTTGGACATTTGTTCATGGAGTGCCTTGGCATGGGGATCTGTAAAAAAAGTAATCATGGAATAGTTGGGTTTGGAGAGGACTTTTAAATATCCCAGCACAGCCTGGGGGCACTTTCCCCCACTGCCTGCCCAGGGCTCTGCTGCCTGGAGCTGTCCCTGCCAGCAGCTGCTTCCCTGTGCCCAGGGCTGGGCCCTGCCAGTGCTGCCAGAGCCCAGCCCAGCCCTGGGGGCTCAGCTCTGCCCTGCAGACCCCTCCCAGCTCTGGCACTGCCCAGGGGCAGCTCTGGCTCTGCAGGCTCTGATGGCAACGTCAGAGCAACCCTGAGGAGGCTGGAAAAGCAACACTGATGCTGCCTGCCTTTCCCCATCAATCTGTAACTGATTTCTGTCACTGCCTGGTTTATTGAAGATCTGACTGAAAAAAAAAAATTTTTTCTCAACCTGAACTGAGAGATGAATATCTCCTTCCCTGGCTGCACTGACAGCATTGCCCAATTTCCCATCCAGACAACCCAGAGCAGTTGATTAAAAAGGCCAGGATTTTCCCTTTTATGCAGCCCCCCTGCCCCTTGCTCTGCTCCCTGTATAATCTACTTGGAAATGTTCTGCAGTTAAATGCCATGCTGGGAGCAGTCCTGAACAATGCAGCATCCTGCAGGGCCGTTGGCTGTCCTGCACAGGGGCAGGTTAGGGATCCCACACAAGGAGAACACTTCCAAGCCTGACCAGCTGTCTCCTCCCACCCAGATCTTGTCCCCCAGTGCTGGGAGCAGCTGCCAGGGCTGGCTGAGAGCTGTCCCTGGCAGGCAGCAGAGTCCCTGCCCCAGCACAGTGCCCTGGGCTGCAGGACCCTGCTCTGCAGGACAGCCCTGGGCACCCCTGGCTGCTCTGCACAAGAGACAATCACAGAATGTACTCACAGGCTCTGTAGGCATTGGGATGTTCCAGCTTTAGGAGATGGCTCCAGGAGCTGCAGCTGCATTGTCCTGCAGCCAGAGGTTCCTGTGCCAAGGGCTGGCAGTGATTCTGCCCCAGGCACTTCTCAGCACCTTCCCAGCCCTGACTGATTGAAGCTCTCTGTGCCTCTGTGCTGTGCCCGGGCTGGCTGCAGGCAGTGCCCCAGCCCTGCTGGGCTGGCAGAAGAGCTGCTCATCAAGAGAAATGTGCTTTTGAAGCTCTTCTTGGTTACCAGGAGCTGCCTCTGTGCCAGGAGCCCAGCCCAGCTCAGCAGCACAGACACAGCACAAGGACTTTAATGAGCCTCTGGGGCTTTGTGCTCAGGCCCTGAACATCAGTCCCTGAGAGGGAGCTGAAGAAACCTCTCCAGAACTCCAAGTCAGAATCCAACTCCAAAGTTTCTTGGACTTTTAATGGGTCCCACTGAGGGACACGACTGAGAAAGTGTCCCCAGGCCCCAGGCAGAGCAGAGAACTGCAGGCAGTGATGACAGGTGGGGACAAAGAGAAGCCAAGTCTTGGTGCCCTGGGGGCACAGCAGGGTCTGTGCCACCAAGGGCTGGGAGGAGACACCTTGTCCTGAGGCCCTGGGGCCTCCTGGCACAGCCCCAGCCAGGCTGGGCACTGTCAGCCCCTTGTCCTGCCCTCAGCATCCCCCCCCAGCCCACATCCCAGTGGCCTCAAGGATCTGCTGGAAGGAGTCCCTGGGGAGCCTTGCTCAGCAATGGCCCTGGGGGCTCCTTCATGCTCCCTGCAGGGACTGCAGGTTTTTCAAAGGACTTTGGGTTTGGCTTTTTGCCTTGGAGTCTCTGAGAGGTTTGTGCAATCATGGCCTCCAATTATCTGCTGTAATTAGTCCCTGGAGAGGCTTTGTCAGTAACAACACTCAGTGGGGCTCATTAATGCTTCAAGGGTACTTCAGTTATTTTAAGGTACTTGGTGTTTCCCTTTTGATACAGACTCTGTGAGAGGTTTGTGCAATCATGGCCCCAATTATCTGCTTTTAATGAGTCCCTTGAGAGCTTTGTACTGACACTCAGTGGGGCTCATTAATGCCTTGAGATACTCAAGGTTTTTAAGGTACTTTATGGATTTAAGAATACTTTTAGGTACTTTTAAGGATTTTCCTTCCCACACTGAGTCTCTGAGAGGTTTTTTGTGCCATCCTGGCCTCCAATTCTCTCCTCCAAGGAGTCCATGAGGAGCCTGTGTTGGGTATCTTCCCCCTTTCTGTTTTAAACAACAAAGATGGAACTGAAAGAATTTTGTAAGACTTTCTAAAAGCATCCAAACAAACATGGGACAATTAACAATACAACAACAACCACTAAGAGAATTAATAGTCCTGTTTTAGCTAGACATCATCCAACCCTTTAGTCCCTTGGATTGGAAGAGTTTATTGAACCAGTCTTTGTTTTCCACTTGAAGCTTCTTGAACCCTTCCTTCAGTACCTGAATGCTCTTGTGGATTGACTTGCTGTGGCTGGAGAGGTTCATGCAACACATGCCCTCAGAGTCTACACAGCCATGCCCATGTGCCCAGAGTAAAAACTCTATCGCTGTTCTGCAAGGTGGCATGTCTGATGGTCTCTATGTCTGAGAGCAGGCCACTCAATGTGAGGGAGGTAGCATTGGTTTGCTTACTTTAACAGGCACCCAAGATGGTCTAATTGTCCTAAAGCTTTAGCTGCAGCCACCCAAGGTAGTCCAAATTGGGGGTGCTACCATCCTGATACCTGGATTAAAGCTTTCAAAGCCATCTCTTTGATATCATCCAATACTTCTCTGGGGATACCTGCTGCTTGATCATCTGGTAGGCTGTGTTGTCCTTCTCCAGCTAGATGGTTGATTGTCAATTCTGCCCTTGCCTCATTATTAGCATAGTCTGCTATTAATTGATTTAGTAAACACTTCCATCCCCTTCCCACAGGGTGTATTCTGTAGGTGACAACAACATGGTCATAATATATTTTAAATCATAGGGGGTTAAGACATGTGCTGTAAACATGGCCCTCATTAGGCCATTAAAACAAGGTAAGTCCTTCCTATATGGTCTTTAGCTGCCCTACACAGATCCTTGATTTCCTGTAAACCAATGGCTGATACCTGGGATTCTGCCCCCTTCTTTCATAAACATAGGGGCAATGAGGAGTTTTGAGACTATTTGCCAGTCTCCTTCCTTAACTGCTTCTTTTCCTTTTCCCAGGGATCTTCTGGGATTGAGGGGTGAGGTGGCTGGCTCTGGGAGTCCAAACTGTCTTCTGGGGAGGAAGAATAACTTGGAGCAGAAACATTTGGATTAGAAATAGTGTGACAGTTGGGCTTAGTATCTTTGATCATGGGGGTTATATTTTTGCTGGAGGGTGAGGCAAAGGGCACTGCCATTTTGTCAGGTGTTGGGGAGGAAGGGCCTTGATTTAGGATGGGCGGACTTCCAGGCTGGAGTTCTGGAGGCATGGCCCAGGGTGAAGGTGGAATGATTGACAGTGGGGGCATGACCTGCAGTTGTGGGGGTGGAGTCTGGAGGTTCATTCAGGGTGGAAGAGAAGGTTGTGGTAGCAGGAAGTGGAGGAGCCAAGATGGGGGAGGATGGTCAGGGGCTCAGGGGCATCTGAAAAATTTTAAGGCTCCCTTCCATCTTGATTTTAATTTGGGCATGATGATCCAAGACCATGATGGTGAGAATTGCCATCTTGGACCATATATGGAAGGTCTGAGAAAGGCAGGTTTGAGGGGAGGTCCTGAGTTAGGTGGTGACCAATGGATTGAGTTTTCAACACACTGCTTGCTGGTGTGGGTCTCAAGGATGGTGTGGAAGATGGGGAGCATGTGGGGTGCAATGGGGTCCCATTTTTGACCCACCTGCAAAGGTTGTACAATTTTGTTCCCACTGAGTCCCAAAATTCAGTGGTATGGATTTTCATCAGCACAATCCAAAATCTGGGGAAAATTTTTAATGATCCACCTGACATGATTGATTTTAATTTGTTTCTTTGAAAATATTTTGTCATGATCAGTGAGAATTAAAGCATCCATATATGCTCCTTGAAACTTTGGACATCTGGGCTGATGAAACAGGAATTTTTTTTATGATTCTGCAAAAGATTTTATGGGGAAGAGCCAGTGAGATTGAACCCCAAATCAATTATGGGACATGGGTGCATATTGTGAAAAACACAGTGCAAAATGGGCAATAAATGTCTTTTGATTTCCCCAAACCCACCACCTGACAATCCTATGCAGAGCAAACCCTACTAGCTGTTGTCCCTGTAGATCCTGGGTTTAAAAGGTCCCAGTATGAAGCAATGTAATGAATCCACTAGGCCTGGCACAATCCAAAATCCCGGGGAGCAGATGGCCTATCCATCAGAATAACCCCAGCTGAGATTTGATGGATTGAACTGACACAGGGAGCCCTGAATGTCATGGTCCCTGTTTGGGCCTGCCAAATGTCACAATCCAAACAAAGCCCCTGCACCCACACCCTTTGCAACAAACCCTCTGGTTCCCTGACTTCAGGGTGAGGTCTCCATCCGTCCCAAAAATGAAAAGGAGCAGGATCAATGGAGTTGCCCAAAAAGAACTTTAGTAACAGGGTGAAAAACAATAAACATGGAGAAGTCAAGCACAGTATGAGGGGCAGGATCCAAAGACCTGAGACAAAGGGGAAGCAACAACATATACACTTGGGGATAGAACACTCTAGAACAATAACCATATAGGGGAAACAAGTAACCAATAAACCAAGGGGGGAGGAGAACTTGGACAACTTAGCATAACAACACTAAAGGCTTATGGGGAACTCTCAAGCTCACCCTAAGTTAAACAAATGATTCCCAGGGCTTGAAACTCATGCCCAGTTCTTTTGGGGTAAAATCTGGCTGACTCTGAGTTACAGCTGGGCTAACCCCACACTGCTGCTTTGCTCTGGTCCCTTGGGACCATGTGGCCCAACAGAGCCACAATGATGTCCTTGGTTCCATGAGGCTCCACAGTGTCACAATGGTCCCTTGGATCCATGGTGCTCTGCAGTGTCACAATGGCCCCTTCATTTCACAAGGCTCCCAAGTGTCACATTGGTCTCCAAAAGAAGGAAACCACGGAGCCCCCATGTTTCAGGAGCTGATGAATGGCAACCACCAGAGGCCAAGGCAAGCCTGACCTGTCTGTCCTGGCAGGTTTGCTTGGAGCAACCCTTGGATATTTGAAATTATGAATGTGGAGTCCTAATTTAAAACATTTGTGCCTGGAGAAGAGGGATGTTTTTTTTTTTCCATAAAAAGAAAAGCACAGAGCCCTTTCCAGTGTTTGGAAAACAGGTGAGTGCTGCCCTCAGGAGTCAAAGACCAGCCAGACTTGTCTGTCCTGGCAACTTTTGTCTGGGAGCAATCCTTGGATACACAAAAATTTGGAGGTGGAATCCAAATTTTGGCCATGGATGCCTGGAAAAAATGGACAGTTCTTTTCCATAAAAAAAGAAAGCCCAGAGCCCCAGTGTTTCAGGGGCAGATGGGAGTGGCCTTCCACATTCCAAGGTCAGCCAGACCTGTCAGGTGACCCCTGGGAGGCCAAGGCAGCCACACCTATTTCATGTTCCCTTGGTTCCACAATGGCTCCTTGCAGGGTGCAGTGTCACAATGGTTCTCTTGCTTCCATGATGCCCCCTCAGGTGTCATAATGGCCCCTTGATTACACAAGTCCTTAAGGATCTTAATGGTCTCCATGGTTCCACAAGGCCCCACAGTGTCATAATGGTCTATTGGTTCCATGAAGCCCCTCTGTGTCACCATGGCCCCTTGGTTCCATTGGGGCCCAGTAGTGCAACAATGATTCCCTTGGTTCCACAAGTTCCCATAGTGTCACAATGGCCCCGTGCTTCCATGAGGCCCTGCAGGGTCACAATGTTCTCTTGGTTCCATGGGGCCCCACAGTGTCACAATGGTCTCCATGATTCCATGGGGCCTTGCAATGCCACAATGGTCTCCATGGATCCACAGTGTCCTGCAGGATCACAATGGCCCTTTGGCTCCACGAGGCCCTGAAATGCAGCAATGGCCTCTTGGTTCCACAAAGCCCTGCTGCTTCACACTGGCCCCTTGGGACCATGTTGCCCAACAGAGCCACAAAGATGTCCTTGGTTCCATGAGGCTCCACAGTGTCACAATGGTCCCTTGGATCCATGGTACTCTGCAGTGTCACAATGTCCCCTGCATTTCACAAGGCCCAAAAGTGTCACAATGGTCTCCATGGTTCCTCAAGACTCCACAGTGTCACAATGGCCCCTTGGATCCATGGTACCCACAGTGTCACAATGATCCCCTTGGTTCCACAAGTTCCTACAGTGTAACAATGCCCTTTGGCTCCACAACGCCCCACAGTGTCACAATGGTCTCCATAGGAAGGAAACAACCGAGCCCCAGTGGTGCAGGGGCAGATGAGAGGCAGTCACCAGAGGCCAAGTCTAGCCAGACTTGACTGTATGGGCAGATTTTGTCTGGGAGTAACCCTTGGATATAGAGAATTTTAGATGCAGAATCCCAATTTTGGCCATGGGTGACTAGACAAGAAAGATAGCTCTTTTCCATAGGAATAAAAGCACAGAGCCCCAGTGCTTCACAGTCAGATGGGAAGTGGCCCTTGACATGTCAAATTCAATGGGACCTGTCAGACAGCCCCCAGGAGGCCAAACCAGGCAGACCTGTTCCATGTTCCATTGTTTCATGGCTCCCCACACTGACAGAGTGTTCTCCTTGATTCCATAAGGTCTGGCAATATCACAATGGCTTCTTGGTTTCATGAGCCCAAACAGAGTCACAGGGTTCCCTTGACTCCATGCAGCCCCTGCTGTGAAACAATGGCTCCTTTTTTCTATTTCTAAATGGGCCCCAATGTTTGATGGTTTGACTTGATTCCTTGGTTCCATAGGGCCCATGAGTTGCACAATGGTCTCCCTTGTCACAACTGACCCATGGTTCCATGAGGTTCCCCAGTGTCACCATGGTGTCCTTGGACCTGCATTGTCACAACTGACCCATGGTTCCATGAGGTTCTGTAGTGTCACTGTGGTCGCTGTCAGAGGCTGGATGAGATCGATGTCCCGAGACACCTTGGGATGCTCGGAATGCCCGTGTGTGGGGCCAGGGCTGGGTCAGGCCTTGGTTTGTGGTGGGACAGAGCCCTGCCCCAGCCCTGGCCTGGCAGAGCTGTCAATCACACAGCAGTGGCTGTGCTAACCCAGCTCTGATTGGCTGAGCTGTCAATCAATCACACACCAGCAGCTGGTGCCTACCCTGACTCTGATTGGACAAGCAACTGGCAGTCCCACCCCAGGGGTGGGCCCATGAAGGCCCAGGGGTTAAAAGCCGGAGCACAAGGCCAGCCCATGGTCTGGATCCTGCCTTCTCCTGGGGTTCCTCTGTTGGTGATGCTGGAACCTGAGCAGTTGGTACCTATGTGTGTGTGTCTTTCTATAGATCTTCTGTCTTTCTGTTGTTCTCTATTTCTTCTCCTTCTAATCCTACTTACCTGGAACATTTTTGGGTAACTTAACATCTTAAGGGTTAAAGGTTTTTAGGTTAAATGGGCTAAGTTAATGAAGTTAATGCTTTGATAAGAGTTTTATGTTGAAGTGGATGTTGTATTAAAACCTTTGCCCAAAGTTCCTTGATTGTCTATATTTTGCCAGTAAAATTTTGTGTCATTTTGACCTCTTAGCTCAGTTGGTTAGAGCATGGTGCTGGTATCACTGAGGCTGTGGGTTCAATCCCTGTGTGGGCCATTCACTTAAGAGCTGGACTTGATGATCCTTGTGGGTCCCTTCCTACCAAGAATATTCTTTGCATCTGTCCATGTTGAGAATATCTGGTTGGTGTTTCTCCTGTGCACCAAACTCAAGGAAAGGAACCTTTGGTTACCCCCAGCATTTCAGTGTTCTGGGGTGTTCCAGCCCTGCAGGCTCACAATGGCCTCTTGTTCCCATGAGGCCCCACAGTGTCACACTGGCTCTTGGTTCCATGGGCCCAACAGTGCCACAATGATCCCCTTGGTTCCACAACTTCCCACAGTGTCCCACTGGCCCCTTGGTTCCATGAGGATCTGCAGTGTCACACAGGTTTATGACATTTGTCCTTGCTGCCCCTCACATCCCCTGCCCCACAAACAGCCCCGAGCCACCTGTGAGGGACAGGCCCTGCTGTCCCAGGCTGGGCTCAGGGCTTGGCCTTTCTGCTTCCCCCAGCCAGCCCAGGCCTTGCTCAGCATTGCAGTTCCCTGCTCAGAGCCTTTGGCTCCCTGCAATCCTGGCCTCAAGGATCTGCTCTCAGTAGTCCCTGAGGAGCCTTTGGCACTCCCTGCCCTCAGGGGGGCCCAGTGATGCTCCAAGGGACATGGGGTTTTGCTTGTGACTCCTTGAGCAGCTTCTTCAGCCTTCTCTCAGTGCCCGAGGGTCCTGGACTCAGCCCCAAATCCACTGTGGGGATCATGAAAATACAGAAAGCCTCAGGGAGGGCTCTTTCTCTTCCTTCAATTGTTATCAAGTCGTCAGGCCTTGTGGAGCTGATTGGAGTGGGTTTGGAGTTCTTGTAAGGACAAAGATTTCAAAGTAGACCTCATGACTTTTCTTGTTTAATCAAGTGATAATTTTTTTTATTTTCCAGTTCAGAGAAGAGCTGATAGAAGCATTTCCCAAGTGATCTTGATGCTGAATGTCTCCTTAGGAGGTCTGGGCACGGAGAAGAATGAGCCCCTTGAGGGCTGACCCTGTTTGGACAAGCTGCTCCTCATACCCAGCCTCACCATGTCTGACATGGCCCACCTGGGACTGACATCCCTGTGCCCTGCAGCAGAACCTTGTCCCCTGAGCTCTGCAGCTCCATGTCCCAGCCCATTGCACCATGTCCCACCTGCTCTCCTCAGGGCTCTGCCTGCACACAGGCCCAGGAGAAGTTTTCCTGTTGGGAAGGAAAGAATGGAAAAGCCTGAGCAGGTTTCCTGAACAACAAACCCCACTCAGGAACCACCTGCTCAGTCCAGGCTGCCTGGAATGGTGTCACCTTTCTCCAAGGGACAGTGTGAGCAGAAATGATCTCTGGAAGCAGAATTCTCTGAGTCTTGCAGCTGAATTCTCTGTCCCTGTCCTTTCCCTGGATCTCTGTTGCAAATGGAAGCTGCTGGTGCCATCCTCACCTTTAACCTCTTTTTGGAATGCAAACAGATGTTCCCAGGTGTGTTGAGCAGGATTTGCTCAATGTTTCTACAAAACTTTTGTGTTCCTCATGGAATGAAGGGGCCATTTTGGCACTGAGGGGGTGACGTGGAAGCAAGGAGTCAATTGTGACCCTGGGGTGCCATGGAACCAAGGGGCCATGGTGACACAGCAGAGCCACGTGGATCCAGTGGTCCATTGTGGCACTGTGGATCCAAGGAGACCATGGAGACACTCCTGGAACCTCAGGGAACCAAGGAGTCCATGGTGACCCAGCGGGGCTGCATGGAGCCAATAGCCCATGGTGACACTGCCCATCCAAGGAGTCCATTTGGATAGTGTGGAAGCTCATGGAGTGAGGGAGGCCATTGTGACACTGAAGAACTTCATGGCACCAAATATCCATGGTGACACAGCAGGGCATCATGGGAACCAAGGAACCGCTGTTGGCAGTAGGGAAACTCATGGAACCAGGGGCCCTTGTGGCACTGCAGAACCAACAGAGCTGCTGGACCTTGTCCCCTGGCCCTGCACAGCTCCTTGGGAGGCATGGCAGGAGCAGCACCCTGGGAGCCTCGGGAATGCCCCTCTGGGATCCACGGCACACACTCCCAGGGGCTGGAATTCCAGTTCCCAGCCAGGAAAAGATGTTCCTGCCCTGGAAGGCAAAGCTCTCAAGAAGGAGCCAAAAGCCAAGTGGAGCAAGATCTTACAGTGACATTGCACTGCCAGCCTTCATAACTTCACCCATGGTTGCTGTAGGTCGTGGATTGGGAATTAGATCAGAGCAGGGTCTTTGGTGGGAGCTGCCCTGGGTCAAGGGAGACACTGAGAGAGAAACAGGGCAGAGAAAGAGAGGCAGGAGAGAAAGGAGAACACAAACACAATCAGCTGAGAAGGTGGCACTCTGAAAAACAAACTGGAAGTGACAAAAAATGAATGGGACAGAAATGAATAATTCTGAAAGTTTTATTTACTATCAAAATACATCCCATCCACCCAGCCCCAGACAATCCCCAAGCCACGCCCTCAAATTTGGATGCCACTTCTCCCAGTCTCCTTCCAATCCCATCTCACCCTGGAGGCTGTGGAATTGAGTAGTTTTGGCATTGGACTGAGTTTTTATTAAGGTGGGAACAAGCAATTTTGAGGTGGGATTGAGCCCTTTTAAGGTAAGATTGAGTTGTTTTCCGTGGGATTGAGACGTTTTGAGGTGACAGATCAATCCATTATGACTTTTGGAGTACAAAGAGATGGAGAACACTTCCTGAAATCTCCCAAGAACCCACAAATCTTCCAGAATATGTCCCAAAACAATAAATTCCTGCTCAAGTACCTATTAAGTGATGGAACTTTAGACATCTTTGATCGATTTCTTACATTTTAGTCCTGCCCCCAGTGATTTGACAAACCAAGAGGGCTGGGAAAAGAAGAAACAATGCCAGGGACATCCTAAAAGGATGTCCCCAGTCCCAGGTGTCCTCCCAGCACAGATCACTGGGATTGTGGGTCACCAGGGCTCTCAAACATGGATCCTCCATGGGGGGAAAGCTAAGAGTTGTGCACAAATCTCTTCCCCAGTTTGGGCACTCACAGGCTTCCTTCCTGGTGCCTCTGTTGGTGTCTGGTCAAGTGAGAGCAAACCCTGGTCTGAAGCTCTTCTAACACTGGGGACACTCAATCCCTCCCCAGTGTGGATCATTTGGTGGATGAAACCCTGGGACCCCCTAACCCAAGACCATCCCAGGTTCCCCCCTTGATGGGTGGAGAGGGGGTGTGTCTGATCCTCCCCATGATCAGGTGGGCTGAGAGGGGCCTGAGACCCCCAGCCTCCCCAGGTGTGAGAAGGTCCCATCAGGTGGGACCCTCAGCCCCTTCCCAGGGGTGTGGTCCCCATTCCCAGTGTGGATCATCTGGTGGCTGATCAGGGTGCTGCTCTGCCTGAAGCCCTTCCCACACTCCAAGCACTTGTGGGGCTTCTCCCCATCATGAAGCTGCCCATGGGCCACCACCAGCTCTGAGCTCTGGCTGAAACTCTGTCCACCTTCCTGGCTCAGGGAGGGTCTTTCTTCCTCAGAGCATCCTGGGCTGGCTTTGGAGACCCTCTTCCTGTGGAACCTCTGGGATTTTCCTCCCTGTTGGAATCCTGCACCGTGGGAGCTGCTCAAAATGGCCTCTTTCAAGAGGTTCTGCCATGAAGATTGGTCCTCCCTGGTCTCCATCCTCAGCTCCTTGTCTGGGGAGGAAGGACAAGGAGGAGGATGGGATTTTGCCCATGCCAGAGGGGGGGGAAGGAGATCCCCCAGTGCATCCCTGGCAGGATGGCATTGGCACAGGGTTTTCCTGCAAAGGGGGGGCTGTGCTGGGCTGGGAGATGGAGCAGGAGAGAACAAAAAGGACACTGACTTCCTCCTCACCTGCCTGGGTGTCCCGGGGCATTGTGTCAAAGAAAAAAAGACAGGTGTCTGCTAAGGAAGCAGCAGGAGATCCCCTTTAAATGGAAAATATTAATCCTTCCCTTGGAATTATAATTTTCAAAATAAACCCTGTAGAAAGCAAAATTGGGGGGAATAGGAATAACAATTCTTCAGTAGGAAAATTAAAAAAAACAAATGCAATAGTACTAAAAAACTTGAACAGAGTCAGAATACAACCTGAAACCCTGTGGGTCAGAGTGTTGGTAGAGCTCCCGTTAAATGGTGGCTGCAGTGCTCCTGGGTGACAGATGTGGTTTTGTTGGAGCAGTGATCCTGTAGAAAGGTCTGGTTTTCCTCTGAAGGTCCAGTGGTGGTGCCGATGGGCCTGGTCTTCCTCTGGGATCCAGTGGGCTAAAAGCTGCTCTTCTGGGAATCCTGTGGCAGAAGACTGACTCTGTTGTTCACATTCTCAGATTATATCCAGGCAGGAATCTTGGCTCCTCCCTCTGGGTGGAGCTTCTCACAATGGGATGATGGAATTTTTATCAGACCTGACACTCAATGGCCCATTAACAGAAGATATTTCCCTGGAGGTAGGATTCCTTGTGGAAGAGATTAAGTAAACTGCTCAATTAACAGATGATAACTGCCCCACCTTTAAAGATGATGGAACAATTGAATACACACCCAGCTACACCTGAAACACTCTTCCAGCCTTTCCAAAAGCAGGATTTGGTACCAGGACTTGTTAGGGAATGCAACCCTGATTGAAGGCAAAGATAGAACCTCCAGAGCCTGCAGCCAGAAATGGAGAGTTGTGTGATAATCATTTCAACATCTTCTCTTTTGGAGTTATTTACTAATGATTATTTGCTTTGCCTATCTAATGCTTCCCCAGGTTTTTTCCAAATTTGCATTATCTAAATTACACTGTTCCTTAAGTTAAGTTGGTGTCTGTGTCTTTGGTGCTGGCCCTGCCCACTGGTGAAACAGGGCCCCATCCTGCCTAAGTGTTACTTGGAAAGACAAAAACCCTCACTCCAAACTTCCCCCCTTCCTCCTTGTTCCCCCCCTTCATACACTGATCATGATGTCCTCATGGTCTGGGGTATCCCTGGGGTCACCTGGGGGTCACCTGTCCTGGCTGTGTCCCTGGAAACCTCCCCAAACCCTCATCCCTTCCTTCCCAGCATGGGCTGACAATGAGGGGCAGGACAGGCCTTGGCAAGAGCTCAGTTTTGAGCTCAGCACAGAAAAAAACCATCTCTGAAATCTCAGCCCTGTTATAAACCACTTTGAGGAATCATTTCCTTTTCCCACCCTGGATCCCCCTTTCCCACCCTTCCAAATCCCAAACAGTCCAATGGCTGACAATAGAAGCAATTCTGTGGCAATTCCAAGTTTCATTGGTTCCTGCAATGCTCCAGCTCAGCTGCTGGCAGGTTCCAATAAAAAGAAAAGTGCAATTTTGGCCCAATAAAGATATTATTAAAAGGAAGGAAAGCTCTCTGTAGCTGTCACAAAGGTGACAGGGATGAAAAGAAAAATGATTCTCACATTTGGCAAAGAACCCAAACCTGGGAATTCAGGAGTTATTGGGAATTTAGCTACTTGAGCTGGGCTTCTTGTGGGACTTTTAGGAGCCTTGTGTTCCTTACCATGGGGTGAATGAACCTTGTCAGTCTCATTGGTATCATTTGCTCCCTTTCCTCCAGTGATTTTAACAAACTTTTCAAGGAAGGACAACAAAATATTTTTCTTTACACTCCAGACCCACAATGGCCATTTTTCTCATCAATTCTCCCATAAGTTGCTCAGAGGAAGCTGTGTCCAAGTTTCCAGGAGTTCCTCCAGAGAGAACCACAACCTCCTCAGAGGAGGGAACCATGCTGTTGTCAAAGGCACTTGGGGTCAGACAACAGTGCCTAAACTCACTGTGCCAAAATAATGTCTCAATCTGGTTAAGAAAATTGTTAGAGAGATGCCTCTGCCCCAGTTAAGGTGCTAACAAGACCAAATCCAAAGTGGATTTTATTGAACAGTAAATGTGAGGCAGAGAGAGAGATGGAAAGAAAGAAAAGGAGGGGACAGCAAGGGAGTGACAGGGACAGAGACCTCCCCTGGGGCAGGGCAAGTGTGACATTGTCCCCTGTGTGTGTGTGGCCTTCCCAGGGTGGGGTTTTACACCTGAGCCAGTTTGGGTAAGGGGTGGTGTTCACCCCCTGAGCAGGGATTACCCCACTGTTTCAGGTTGCAATGCAAGATGTAACCAAATGCATGTTTTCAATCCCCATCTTCATCAACTGCTATAAACAGGTGGGGCAGTGTTCTTTATCTCTTCCATGACTCACCCCTGATAACGCCCTCCAGGGGAGATGTCTTCTGGGAATGGGCCATTGAGTGTCACTGCAGGACTGATAAAATTCCATCATCCCATTGTGGGATGCTCCGCCCAGGGGGAGGAACCAAGCATTCCTACCTGGATATAAGCTGAGGCTTTCAACACCAGGAGCACCTTGCCTACTGGATTCCCAGAGGACAAGAGCTCCATAACCACCACTGGACCTTCAGAGGAAGACCAGACCCTTCACAGGATCACTGCTTTGACAGAATCACATTCATCTCTCCAACAGGACTGCAGCCACCATTTAATGGGACTGTTGCCACCACCCTGACCAACAGGGTGTCAGGTTATATCCTGACTCTGTCAGTTTAAGGCAGTGTTTCTGAATCATTGCCTTGATCTTAATTTTCTTATTAAATTGTAATTCTGGTTTAGACCCTCCCCAGGTTTGCCTTCAAACCAGTAAAAAATTCAATGTGCTCATCCCTTGTTTTCCTCCCAAAACACAATTTCCCATCCCCAAACCTTTGCTAGATGGAGGAGGAGGCTGTGAGGAAGAGGAAGATGCCCTGGGACACCCAGGCAGGTGAGGAGGAAGTCAGTGTGCCTTTCCCCCCTCTCTCCTGCTCCATCTCCCAGCCCAGCATGGCCCCTGGCTGCAGGACAACCCTGCTGCCAACCCCGTCCTGCTGGGGATGCACTGGGGGATCTCCTTCCCCTTCCCTCTGGCATGGAGGCAAATCCCATCCTCTCCTTGTCCTTCCTCCCCAGACAAGGAGCTGAGGATGGAGACCAGGGAGGACAAATCCCGTGGCAGAACCTTGTGGAAGAGGCCATTTTGGGTGACTCCATGGCACAGGAATCCAATGGGGAAGAAAAGCCCCAGAGATCCCACAGGAGGAGGGGCTCCAAACCCAGCCCAGGGTGCTCTGAGGAGGAAAGACCCACCCTGGGCCAGGAAGGTGGACAGAGCTTCAGCCAGAGCTCAGAGCTGATGGTCCATGGGCAGCTTCATGATGGGGAGAAGCCCTACAAGTGCTTGGAGTGTGGGAAGAGCTTCAGGTGGAGCTCCCGCCTGATCAGCCACCAGATGATCCACACTGGGGAATGGGCCTATGAGTGTGGGGAGTGTGGGAAGGGCTTCAGCTGCAGCTCAGAACTCATCAGGCATCAACGCATCCACACTGGGGAGATGCCCTATGAGTGTCCCGAGTGTCAGAAGAGGTTTCACACCAGCTCCAATCTCCTCCGCCACCAGCAGATTCACATGGATGAGAGGCCCTTCCACTGCCCTGATTGCGGGAAGGGCTTCAAACTCAACT
The DNA here is from genome assembly GCA_024865655.1 of Emberiza elegans. Classification (NCBI taxonomy): domain Eukaryota; kingdom Metazoa; phylum Chordata; class Aves; order Passeriformes; family Fringillidae; genus Emberiza; species Emberiza elegans. The sequence continues at coordinate 278,918 of JALJVW010003279.1, forward strand.
CCATCCTTGTTACCCACCAGCGCCTCCACACTGGGGAGAGGCCCCCATGAGTGTCCCCAGTGTGGGAAGAGTTTCAGACCAGCTCTCAGTCTGACCAGTCACCAATGGAGGCACTGTAAGGGAAGCCCTGAAAATGCCCCAACTGTGGAAGGGACAGGACACTGGCCTGTCCTTCCCATGAAAGGGGTGTGGCCCAGATGTCCCCAGTGTGGCCTGGTTTTCACCCAGAGCTCTGACTTGACCAAACACCAACGGAGGCACAAGTAAGGGGCTTCGGTTCCCTGACTGCAGGAGTCTTTTGCAAAAACTTCATCCCCACAGGAGGATCCATATTGGTCAGAGCCCTGGGATCTGGGGTTCTTCATCCTGATCCCAGGCCCTGAGGGGTTGGGGTGGCACTGAGAGGCAGGAAGCAGGAACACTGGCATTTGGTCATTGCAGAGGCAGGAAAGGGAAACAGTGGAAAGTGACCATCATTTGCTTGCTGTGGGGACAAAGAATCCCCAGAGTTGTGTTTCCGAGATCAAACGATTCTTATCCCTTCTTTCTTCCCCAGGTGCTGGTCTCCTTATCTTCAGATTAGTCAATAATTTTTTCTTATCCCGTTCTGCCCAGGCATTTGCAGCAGGGTGCCGGGTTTTTGTGAGAACACAGAGCCTGCCTGACAGGCATGGGCCTGGGCATCCCAGCTGGTCCCCCTGGGCCAGGGGCACATGGCAGCCGGCTGTTGGGTTTGGGGGGCTTTCTTCCCCTTCAGGGACAGGTACCTGGGCCACCATTTTGTGGGCCAGGTCTGGGGTTCCTGATTCTTCCATGTGGGGCCAGGGACCCCCAGGGCCTCTCAGGCTCCTCTGCTTCTGCTGCTACTCTTTCTGTGGGAAAAAAATAAATAAATAAAAAGAGTTGAAAGAGCTAGTATTAGCTAGTATTACCTCAAAAGCATTGAAGAGCCAAAGATTAGCCTCAGCCCAAGTGGTTCAATAAAGGGCTATGGCCAAGACATTCTAGAAATTTTCTCAAAATTGTTTGATAACTGTCAATGGATTTTTGATAATCATTGATGATTTTTTCTTTAGCACTTCTTTGTTTCAGGATTCTGCAAGCCTGTTTCAGGACCAAAATGGACTTCCAGAGATGTCAAAGAGGAACATCTTCAGTCCATGGGCTTTCTCCTGAAACTCAGCTGTCTGGACTTGGAGCAATGAATTTTCTATGCATTGTTTTGCATTTTCTTATATTGTAAGATTGTTTTAGTGATATGATAGAATTTTATGTTCTACAGGTGAAGAATTTCCCTGATCATTCCACATCAGCACTTGATTGAGGTTTTGATTGGCAACAGAAAACCTGTCAAGTGTTTGTTCTTTCCTCTGCATGGGTACAGCAGATGAAATTAAAAACACTTTTCTTTTTAATTTAACTAAAAAAAAAAGGTGACATGTCACAGACATCTTTTATGAAAAATCCTTTCCTTAGGATTTTTTCCTCCTGACAAAGCTGAGAGGCCTCAGTAACAAAATGTAAACAATATTTATCTGCTGCTGTGGAATGCAACAGGTGTATCTTTGATTGGCCCATCTTGGATGTTTGTAATTAATGGCCAATCACAGTTCAGCTGGCATATCAGACAGAGCTCCCAGACAAAGCCACAAGCCTTTGTTATTCTTTCTTTGCTATTCTATTCTGAGCTAGCCTTCTAATGAAACCTTTTCTTCTATTTTTAGTATAGTTTTAATGTGATATATATCATAAAAAATAATTCAACCTTCTGAAAAACATAGAGTCAGATCCTCATCTCTTCATTGATCCAAAACCCCTGTGAACACCATCACAGAAGGGAACATTGAGACCCTGCAGGGTACCATGGATCCAAGGACCACTGTGACACTGTGGGGCCTCGTGGAACCAAGAACATCTTTGTGGCTCTGTTGGGCCACATGATCCCAGGGGGCCAGTGTGAAGCAGCAGGACTCTGTGGAACCAAGGAGCCATTCCATTGGTCTTTTTCAGGGCCTCATGGAGACAAAGGGCCATTGTGATCCTGTGAGGCACCATGGATCCATGGAGACCATTGTGGCATTGCAAGGGCCCATTGAATCATGGAGACCACTGTGACCCTGCCTCAGGAAGGAAGGGGCCATTGTGACCCTATGGGAACTTGTGGAACCAAGGGAATCATTGTTGCACTACTGGGCCCCAATGGAACCAAGGGGCCGTTGGACACAGCAAGGCTTCATGGAACCAACAGACCATTGTGACACTATGGGGCCTTGCGGAATCATGGAGACCATTAAGATCCTTAAGGACTTGTCTAACCAAAGGGCCATTATGACACCTGAGGGCATCATGGAAGCCAGAGAACCATTGTGGCACTGTAAGGCCTCATGGAAGCAAGAGAACCATTGTAACATTGCAGGGCCCTGTGGAACCAAGGGAACATGAAATAGGTGTGGCTGCCTTGGCCTCTCAGGGGTCACCTGACAGGTCTGGCTGACCTTGGAATGTGGAAGGCCACTCCCATCTGCCCCTGAAACACTGGGGCTCTGGGCTCTGCTTTTTATGGAAAAGAACTGTCAGTCTTTTCCAGGCATCCATGGCCAAAATTAGGATTCCGCCTCCACATTTTTGTGTATTCAAGGATTGCTCCCAGACAAAAGTTGCCAGGACAGACAGGTCTTGCTGGTCTTTAACTCCTGAGGGCCAGCATTCACCTATTTTCCAAACACCGGAAAGGGCTCTCTGCTTTGCTTTTTATGGAAAAAAAAATCCCTCTTTTCCAGGCACAAATGTTTTAAATTAGGACTACGCATTCATAATTTCAAATATCCAAGGGTTGCTCCAAGCACACCTGCCAGGGCAGACAGATCAGACTTGCCTTGGCCTCTGGTGGTTGCCTCTCATCAGCTCCTGAAACATTGGGCGCCGTGGTTTCCTTCCTATGGAGACCAATGTGACATTTGGAGGGCCTTGTGAAATGAAGGGGCCATTGTGACACTGCAGATCACCATGGATCCAAGGGACCATTGTGACACTGTGGAGCCTTGTGGAACCCAGGACATCTCTGTGGCTGTGTTGGGCCACATGGTCCCAAGGGAGCAGAGCAAAGCAGCGGTGTGGGAGTTAGCCTGGCTGTAACTCAGAGTCAGCCAGATTTTACCCCGGAAGAACTGGGCATGAGTTTCAAGCCCTGGGAATAATTTGTTTAACTTAGGGTGAGTTTGAGAGTTCCCCCATAAGCCTTTAGTTTTGTTATGCTAAGTTGTCCAAGTTCTCCTACCCTCCTGGTTGCTTGTTTCCCCTATAGGGTTATTGTTCCAGAGTGCTCTATCTCCAAGTGTTCCATATTGTTGCTTCCCCTTTATCTCAGGTCTTTGAATCCCACCCCTCATACTGTGCTCGACTTCTCCATGTTTATTGTTTTCACCCTGTTACTAAAGTTCTTTTGGGGCAATTCCATTGATCCTGCTTGTAAGAGTGTCAGGGGGTAAGATGGTTGGGATGGATGGAGACGAGAGATCTCTGAAGCCAGGTCTTGGAACTTGTGGTTGATTGCAAAGGGTGTGGGTGCAGGGGCCTTGTTTGGAGCTGCCAGCCACAGCTCGGAGCAGGGCCTAAAGAGGAGCTCGAAAGAGGCACCCAAAATAGATGCCCAAAAGAGGAGGGGAGTTCCCATTACAATCCACTAAATCTTCTTCTGTGCTGCATATTCTAATTTTCACTGACCAATCTAGTACAAGATACAAATCTTATAGCACTAACATACTGCCTATAAGAATCATTACATTACCATACTGTGTTGCATTTTAAACCCTAAAAACTACTCTTTGGACCCCTTCTGCCAAGCTAGTAGGGTCTGCTCTGACCCTTGGACCCGTTTCATCAAAGGAAGATTACCTTTAGCCACCAATACTATTCTTTTCCAGTTGTTCAGTAACTAACGCTTGGTATCTCAAAACTTGCTTTCATTTCAGTCTCACTTACAGTTTCCATATTCTCGAAATCTTTTGCCAGGCAATCATATTTTTTCGGCTTTCCTGTTTCATCTTCCCCAGCATCTGCTCCTTTTCATTTTCACCATGCTTGCCCTGAAGTTGGGGAACCAGAAAGGTTTTGTCACACCACACTCATTGTGATATTTGGCACCCGAACAGGGACCCTGACATTCAGTCATGTCAGCTGGGGTTAGCTGATGGATAGGCCAGTGCTCCCCAGGATTGTGGATTGTGCCAGGCCGGCAGATTCATCATTGTTTTGAGAGACGTCGTCCAGGATCCACAGGGACAACGACAGTTTCACCTGCGCAGGATTGCAGGTGGGTTTGGGGAAATGCAGGACAATTATTGCCCATTTTGCCACTGTGTTTTTTCAATATGCACCCACGTCCCATAATTGATTTGGGTTGTTCCAGTGGCTGTTCCACCTAATGCGGAGAAAGAGAAAAATGGGCAGCCATATTTCCAAAGTAGAAAGGTGCATATATGGATGCTTGAAGTTAATTCTCACTGATCATGACATAATATCTTCAAAGAACAAATTAAAATCAATTGTGAAGTGGATCATTAAATATTTTCCAGATGCCCCTGAGCCTGAGTGTCCTCCCTCCATCTTGGCTCCTCCACTACCTGCTACCACAACCTTCTCTTCCACCCTGAATGAACCTCCAGACTCCACCCCCACAACTGCGGGTCACACCCCCACTGTCAATCATTCCACCTGCACCCTGGGCCATGCCTCAAGAAGACCAGCGTAGAAGTCTGCCATCCTAGATCAGGGGCCTTCCTCCCAACACCTGACAAATAGCTGTGCCCTTTGCCCCACTCTCTGGCAACAATATAACCCCATGGTCAAAGATACTAAACCTAACTGCCACACTATTTCTAATCTGAATGTTTCTACTCCAAGTTATTCTTCCTCCCCATAAGACAGTTTGGACTCCTCAGAGCCACCTCACCCCTCAATCCTGGAAGATTCCTGGGAAAGGAAGAAGACTGGCAAGTAGTCTCAAAATTCCCCATTGCCCCCGTTTGTTATGAAAGAAGGGGGCAGAATCACAGGTATCAGCCATTGGTTTACACGGAAATCAAGGAGCTGTGTAGGGCAGATAAAGATCATGGAAAGGACTTACATTGTTTTAATGGCCTAATGAGGGCCATGTTTACAGCACCTCTCTAAACTCCCTATGATTTAAAATATATTATGACCATGTTGTTGTCACCTACAGAATACACCCTGTGGGAAGAGAGATGGAAGTGTTTACTAAATCAATTAATAGCATACTATGCTAATAATGAGGCAAGGGCGGAATTGACAATCAACCATCTAGCTGGAGAAGGACAACACAGCCTACCAGATGATCAAGCAGCAGAGAAGTATTGGATGATATTAAAGAGATTTCTTTGAAAGCTTTAATCCAGGTATCAGATGGTAGCACCCCCAATTTGGACTACCTTGGGTGGCTGCAGCTAAAGCTTTAGGACAATTAGAACATCTTGGGTGCCTGTTAAGTAAGCAAACCAATGCTACCACCCTCACATTGACCGGCCTGCTCTCAGACATAGAGACCATCAGACATGCCACCTTGCAGAACAGCGACAGAGTTTTCACTCTGGGCACATGGGCATGGCTGTGTAGACTCTGAGGGCATGTGTTGCATGAATCTCTCCAGCCACAGTGAGTCAATCCACAAGAGCATTCAGGTACTAAAGGAAGAGTTCAAGAAGCTTCAAGTGGAAAACAAAGACTGGTTCAATAAACTCTTCCAATCCAAGGGACTAAAGGGTTGGATGATGCCAAGCTAAAGCAGGATTATTAATTCTCTTAGTGGTTGTTGTTGTATTGTTAACTGTCCCATGGTTTTTTTGGATGCTTTTAGAAAGTCTTACAAAATTCTTTCAGTTCCATCTTTGTTGTAAAACAGAAAGGGGGAAGATACCCAACATGGGATCCTCATGGACTCCTTGGAGGAGAGAATTGGAGGCCAGGATGACACAAAAACCTCTCAGAGATTCAGTGTGGAAAGGAAAATCCTTAAAAGTACCTAAAAGAATTCTTAAATCCATAAAGTACCCAAAAAATGTTGGCTATCTCAAGGCATTAATGAGCCCCACTGAGTGTCAGTACAAAACTCTCAAGGGATTCATTAAAGAAGATAATTGGGCAATGATTGCACAAACCTCTCACAGAGTGTATCAAAAGGGAAACACCAAGTACCCTAAAATAACTGAAGTACCATGAAGTACTAATGAGTCCCACTGAGTGTTGTTACTGTCAAAGCCTCTCCAGGGACTAATTACAGCTGATAATTGGAAGCCATGATTGCAAAAAGCTCTCAGAAACTCCAAGGCAAAAGCCAAACCCAAGGTCCTTTGAAAAACCTGCAGTCCCTGGGAGCATGAAGGAGCCCCCAGGGCCATTCCTGAGCAAGGCTCTCCAGGGACTCCTTCCAGCAGATCCTTGAGGCCACTGGGATGTGGGCTAGGAGGGGATGCTGAGGGCAGGACAAGGGGCTGACAGTCCCCAGCCTGGCTGGGGCTGTGCCAGGAGGCCCCAGGGCCTCAGGACAAGGTGTCTCCTGCAAGCCCTTGGTGGCACAGACCCAGCTGTGCCCCAGGACACCAAGACTTGGCTTCTCTTTGTGCCCACCTGTCATCACTGCCTCCAGTTCTCTGCTCTGCCTGGGGCCTGGGGACACTTTCTCAGTTGTGTCCCTCAGTGGGACCCATTAAAAGTCCAAGAAACTTTGGAGTTGGATTCTGACTTGGAGTTCTGGAGAGGTTTCTTCAGCTCCCTCTCAGGGACTGATGTTCAGGGCCTGAGCACAAAGCCCCAGAGGCTCATTAAAGTCCTTGTGCTGTGTCTGTGCTGCTGAGCTGGGCTGGGCTCCTGGCACAGAGGCAGCTCCTGGTAAGCAAGAAGAGCTTCAAAAGCACATTTCTCTTGATGAGCAGCTCTTCTGCCAGCCCTGCAGGGCTGGGGCACTGCCTGCAGCCACTCCGGGCACAGCACAGAGGCACAGAGAGCTTCAATCAGTCAGGGCTGGGAAGGTGCTGAGAAGTGCCTGGGGCACAATCACTGCCAGCCCTTGGCACAGGAACCTCTGGCTGCAGGACAATGCAGCTGCAGCTCCTGGAGCCATCTCCTAAAGCTGGAACATCCCAATGCCTACAGACTCTGTGAGTACAACTCTGGGTATTTCTGGTGCAGGGAAAATGAAATCGTCATGAAGCTCTGACATGCTGAGGGGTTCTGATCAGTCATAGAATATTTCTAAGTGAAGGATTTTGATAAAAGTGATGACATTTCCAAAGACTTTGTATTCAGTTCTGGCCTTGGCCCTTTGCATTCCTGAAACACATCCATGTGTGTTCAGCACTAGAGACACCTTTGCCTTGCTTGTGCCCACCTGGCATCACTGCAGTGTTCTGCTCTAGCTGGAACCTGCAGACACTTTCTCAGTCATGTCCCTGACAGGAATCTCTTAAAAGTACAAGAAACTTCAGTGTTTCAAAAGAACTGAGTTCTTGAGGGGTTTATGATATCACTAAGGTGGTGGTGACATAACAGAACTGATTGTAACATCACAGAGTAGGGTGTGAGGCCATAGAGCAGAGTCTGACATCATAGAGCGTGGCTCTGTGGCATCAGAGAGTGGGTTGTAACATCATCGAGTAGGCTGTGACATCACAGAACAGATTGTGACATCACAGGGTGGCACAGTGACATCAGTCTTCTGTGACATCACAGCACTGCTGTATGACATCACAAGGTGACAGAGTTGGCTCTGTGACACCAAAGGGGCCGTGGGACATGAGAAGGGGCTGTGTGACATCACAGTGGCAGTGTGACATCACAGAGGCAGTGTGATATCACAGAGATGGCTGTGTGACATCACAGGAGCAGTGTGACATCACAGGGGGCAGTGTGACATCATGGTGGCAGTGTGACATCACAGGGGCAGTGAGACATCACAGGGCAGAGTGACATCACGGGGGCTATGGGAGGTCACTGGGGAGATCACTCTGCCCCAGCCCCCTCACAGTTCCCCCAGAGCAGTCCAACACTGCTCGTGCACAGTGGGGGTCCCCCCTGCCCCCAGGTCCCCCCCTGCCCCGGCCCTGCAGCCTCCCCAGAGCATGTTCCACGGGATTGACCCCAGAGCCTGACACGGGGATGGGGGCTGGGGCCTGGGGGGGGGTGGGACAGGGGACAGGGACCCCCGGCAGCATCCCCCGTGTCTCCCAGGGCCAGAGCCTGGGCCAGGCCTCCTTCACCCTGGTACCAATGAGGCCTTGAGAGCGCTGAAAAATTCCCCAGCAAGGGAGCAGCAACAACCAGATTAAATATTAAGGAACAGCAGCACAAAGTTCCTTGGCAAGAGTCACTCTGCTGCTGACTGGACACTTCAGGCACACCAGGGAAACAAAGCAACAACAAAACCAAACAAAATCCAGGCAATCAAACCAGAAATTAACCCAGAACTGTCCCTCTGTGTGTGTGTGTGTGACACATGGAGAGTGAGGGCAAGGATAAAAGGAATACAGCCTAAAAGTTTAACAGAGCTCAAACTCAACAGGACTTAACTTATACCTTAACCTTAACTGATACCTTCAATTTCACAATTTAACAAAAAACAGCATTTAGGAGGATTTAACCTAACTTACAACCCTATGACTTTGCAATTTAACAGAGGAATAGTATTTAACAAATTCAGCTTATTATTTATATTAAACATAACAACTTAGCAAAACAACAACTCTTAGCAGCATTTAACTTCACTTAGACCTTGTGACTTAACCTTACCTACAGGCCTAGGTAAGGTTAAATAATCCAAGGCACTCAAACCCCAGTGTGAGAACAGGGATTTCTGCCACTGAGGGAACAAAACCAGTTCCCAGGGCTGCTGCACACAGAAACCAGGAGCTGGTTGGGCAGCAGTAGCACCTGGAACAGACAGTGTTTGTGATGAGCTGCAGAGGGGAGCCAGGGGCTGCTCCCAAGGCTGATCCTTTGGCATCTCCCTCAGCTGGCAGGGGGCCTGAGCCTGGAGGGAATGGGGGGCATTGGGGCCCAGGCAAGAGACCATTGTGTTGTTCAGGATCCCTGAGTGAGCAAAGGGAGATTTGACACTGTGGGGGAGAGGCCCAAGGGACCAGAGGACACTGTGGGGGCCCAGGAGACCAAGTGGGGACCTGTGACACTTTGGGGCCCTGTGACACCAAAGGACCATTGTGACACTGTGGGGCCCTTTGAGTCCAAGGGACCATTGTGACACTGTGGGGCCCATGGAATGATGGCACTGTGACATTGCTGGGCCTTTGGCAAGGGGACTGAACAGGGACCTTTGTGGCTCCATGGAACAAAACCAGTGTGGTCCATGGAACCAAGGGACCATTGTGACACTGTGAGGCCCCATCAAACCAGGGGTCCATTGTGACACCACAGGGCCTCATGGAACCGTGGAGACCATTGTGACACTTTGGGGTATCATGGAACCAAGGGCCACTGGGACACTGCAGGGCCCCATGGTCAGGCAATGTTGCCAAGGGTCCACTGTGACATTGCAAGGCCTCATGGAACCATGGGGACACCATTAGGACACTACACAGCCTGATGGAACCAAGGGGCCATTGTCACACAGTGGGGCACCATGGCACCAAGGAGACCATTGTGACACTGAGGGGACTCATGGAATCACAGAGACCATTGTGACACTGTGGGGCCTCATGGAATAGGGGACCATTGTGACACTGTGAGGCCTCATGGAACCAGGAGACCATTGTGACCCTGGGGTCCCTCATGGAACCAAGAGGACCATTGTGACACTGTGGGGGCCTCATGGAACCATGGGACCATTGTGACACTGCAGGGTTGCATGGAACCAAAGGGTCCATTGTGACACTGCAGGGCCTCATGTCAGCAAGGGTCCATTGTGACACTGTGGAGCCATGGACCAAGGAAACCATTTTGACACTGCAGGGCCTCATGGAACCAAGGGGCCATTGTGACATTGCAGGGCTGGGGGGAACCCTCCATTGTGACATTGAGGGGCCTCATGTCATCATGGGACCATTGTGACACTGTGGAGCCAGGAAGGAGACCATTGTGACTTCCATGAACCAAAGGTCCATTGTGACATTGCAGACCTCATGGAACAACAGGGCCACGTGACCTGTTTGGCCTGGGAACCACGAAGACCATTGTGACACTGTGGGGGCTCATGGAATCCTTGGACCATTGTGACACTGTGACACTGGAATCTTTGGGACCATTGACACAGGCCTGAGACCATTGTGACCCTGGTCCCCCCATGGGACCAAGAGGACCATTGTGACACTGTGGGGGCCTGGTGAACCAAAGGGAGACCATTGTGACACTGCAGGGCTGCATGGAACCAAAGGTCCAGGGTGACACAGAGGGGCCTCCTGTCATCAATGGTCCATTGTGACACTGTGGAACCAAAGGAGACCATTGTGACACAGCAATCCCCCAGGGTCCAAAGGTCCATTGTGACATTGCAGGGCTCATGGAACAGAGGAGTGACTGACATTGTGGGGCCTGTGGAACCATGGAGACCATGGGGACACTGCAAGGCCTCATGGGAATCGTTGGGACCATTGTGACAATGTGACACTGGGTCCTTCTGGAACCTAGGGTCCATTGTGACACTGGGACCCAACTGAACCAAGGGTCCATTATGACAGAATTGTTTTCTTGTAATCAAGGGGCCATTTTGACACTGGGTGGACCCCATGGAAACAAGTCACCAAAACACACTCTGGGGCCTCCATCTCAACCTTCCCATGGGAACCAACTGTCACTGGGGCTCCACAAAACCAAGGGAACACAGAACAGGTCTGGCTGGTTTGTCCTCCCAGACTGGGCCACCTGACAAGTCTGGCTGACCTTGGCATGTTGAGGGTCTCTTCTCATCTGCTGATGAAACACTGGGGCTCCGTGCTTTCCTTCCCAAATGGAAAAGAACTGTCCTCCTCCTCCAGGCACCCATGGCCAGAACTGGGATTTCACCTCCAAATTTCCTTATATCCAGGGATTGTTCCCATAGGAATATTGCCAGGACAAGTCTGGCTGGCAATGGTTTCACAAGGGTCACCTCCCATCTGTCCCCAAAACACTGGGGAAAAGGCTCCATGCTTTCCTTCCTATGGGAAAAGAACTGTCCTGCTTCTCCAGGCACCCATGGCCAAAGATTGGGCTTCCACCTCCAAAATTCCCTAAATCCAAAGACTGCTCCCAGACAAAATCTGCCATTCCTGACAAGTCTGGCTGGCCTTGGCCTAGTGAGGCTCTCACCTGCCTTCCAAACACTGGGGCTCTGTGCTTTCCTTCCTATGGAAAAGAACTGTCCTTCTCATCCAGGATGCCCATGGCCAAATTTGGGATTTCACCTCCAACATTGCCTGTTGTGACAGACTGGAGGAGATTGTTGGCTGGAAAATTTTTTCATGTGGGGGGGAGGAAGGGGCAGGTCCAGCCTTGCCCTGCCCTGGAACCCCCCCAGCCCTGCCCTGCCCTGGAACCCCAATCCCCCAGAGCCTCTATCCCAGCCCAGCAGTGGCTGCCAGTCCCTGGCACAGCACAGGCAATGCTCCACAGCCACCTCTGCAGCCCCAGCCCAGCTCCTGAGGGACCAAATGAGCCCAAGTCCCACCTGGGGAAGGGCCCAGGAAGACCAAGGGGTATTGAAGGCTGACCACAAGGCAAGCACACATTTTGACCCTACCTCCTCTTGGAATTTCCATCTGAACACTGCTGGAATCCAGGAGTTGGTAGCTGTGTGTGTGTGCTTCTCTGTATCTTTTTTTTTCTCTTTCTGTGTCTTCTTGTTCTATTTCTGTGCTCCTTGCAAATTTTGATTAACATTAAATTGAACAGGCTTAGAGTTTGTGAAGTTGAATGGGCCAAGTCAATGATTATCTGCTTTGAGAAGTGTTTTTGTTGATTGAATGTCTGTTGTAGTTTGACATGAGAAGAATTTTAAAAAAAAATACAAAACTTTTTGTGTAACTGACAATCTGTTAAACCACTAAGATATTGAATTTGCCTCTGTGAAACACAAATTTTAAAGAAAAAAAAACCCAGGAACCTCCTCTTTCTTTTCCAGTCAACAAAGAAGCAGCAGGCCCTGGCCCTGGGCCCCCCCATCTCAACCCAAACCAAACCAAACCAAACAAAACCAAACCAAACCAAACCAAACCAAACCAAACCAAACCAAACCTGCCATGGGCTGAGCCCCTTCCCCCTCCCCAGGCTGCCCCCCCATCAGCCCCATTCTAACCAAACCAAACCCCAACAACTACCAAACAGGAAAACAAAAGAGGCTACAAAACCCCAACCAGAACAAAGCCAGCCACAGCTATTAAAATCTTACCATCAAGTCCCCCCCCCCCAACACAACTCAAACCAAAACCCCTACAACCTACAACCCACACAAAATAACCCTACAACTAAAATTAAAACACAAAAACCCCAAAACCAACCATAAAACCAATCCTAACACAACCCAAACCACAACTTCCACCACAAGTTACTGGCAGGTCAGGTGTTAATCCTTTCAATACTTCAATCCTCCCTCAAGTAAAAAAAACAAAAATACAAACATATAAAAAAAAAACCCCAAAAACCATCAAAGTCAGTAAAAAGAAATTAAATCCCAAAAAAAAAAAAAGAAAAAAACCTTAATCTTAAAACTAAAATCCTCTTATAAACTATAAATAAAAAAACTCTTTTTTCTTTTATAACACATAAAACTATTAAAAAAATTAAAATTAATATCAAAAAAAAACCTGCATACTAAAATTAAACAAATGTTAAAATAACTGTAATTTCATAAAAAGTTTAAACAGGGGAAAAAAAAAGTAATCCAGTATCCCCAAGAGAAGATCTCTATTCCCAGAGATAAAAAATAATTTAAAATTAAAAAATAAAAACTTTTACCTTTAAAGAACTCATCTTTAAAACAATACCCCATAAGTTGACATGGCCCATCAACAAGCTGTAAAAAAGCTTGTAGCAATAAAAACAACTTCACAATAACAAAGTTCCCCAGACAACTGTTATCCATGACAAAATTAAGAACCACAAAAAAACTATTTTTTCCTCTTGTAAAAAATCTCCATAACCTTAACAAGAAAAACTTCTCTCCCTAAGTAAACTAAAAAAAGACTATTCTAGAAATAGTAAACAAACTAGAAATTTTAATTTTACTTTCTTTACATTGTCAGTAAAAAAAAAAAAGTTGTAAAAAAAAAAAAGTGTCAAAAAGAGTTTTTTTAATTCTTACTACTTTTTTTTTTTTTTCAATTTACTTTTTTAAAAAATTTTCTTTATACCCTTTTAAAATTTTAAGCCTACTTTACCTTTCTCCTAATCCTATCTCACAACAAAAAAAATACATAAATAATTAACTGACACTAAAACCCACCACACTCATCAATACATTAATTAAGAAATCTCAAGATTAGAAAAATCTTAAATTAACAAACCAAAACCACTACAATGTCATAATAAACCTTTTGCCAAAGTTTCTCTGATTTTCTAAAGTTCCCAGTAAAGGCTGTTTTGTTGTTTTGAGCTCCTGAGAATCTCTTGTTGGTATTTCTCCAGGGAGTCCAACTCAGAGGACACAAACAATTGTAATTCCTTTTAAATGTCTCCTTGAGAGAGTTGTTTGAGGGATGGGGTCAGGGCTTTGTCCTGTCCTGCTTGGCACAGCCCAGGCAGGGCTTTCCCAGCCACATTCCACACTCCATTGCCCAGCTGGAGCCGCTGGTGCCTCTGAGTTGTGCTGCCCCAGCCCCAGGGATGCTCTCCTTGTCTGCCCATTCCCCCACGGTCTCTGGGCAGGGATGGCCTCAGTGGGGGCTGCTGACATCCTCAGCAACTTGGAGGCTGCTGCTGAATTTTCCTGCTCCAGAGGCTTGTTCAGCCTTCAGCTCTTCAGTGCAGGAATTCAGTGTCCCAGGGCTCATTAACATTCAGAACACCTTAACAAGCCAAGCCTCTGGGAATAATTTGATTTTAATTTTCAAATCCTTTGTGGTTAATTTAGATAGATTTCAGTAGTGTATTCAAAGTGAATACATTGATATTTAAAAAGACAGTGAGAAAAGATTTTTTTTAGGTCCTGTTTAGGTTTTTTTTCCTGTTAGGATTTTACATTTAATTAAATTGATATGTGCAATCTCCAATTGACATTGAATCCAAGTACCTCCTCATGCAGTTTGAATAGATATGAAAATCAAGACCCTTCATGGCTGACAATCAATCAGACTCTGTCCCTACCCCCCCCCCACCATTTCCCCATCCAAGCCCTGGCACTCAGAGCAGCCTTGTGCAAATCTGAGCTCCCTCCAGCCCAGGCTGCACCTGCAGCTTTCAGCTCCTTGGCTCCAACTCCCACCTGCTTTCCTTGGAGAAGGAGCTGCCTGAGACACAGAGGGATGTTCATTTCTTGTCAGCCAACAAAGCCAAGGGAAGGCACAGCTCCATCAAATGCAAAAGTCATTCCTCTGCTGGATATTAAATCCACTTTCCACAGCAGACAGTCTCAGAGCAATGGAAAACACCTTCTGTGCCCAGCACAGATCCCAAGGTCCCCCAAACCCTCCCTGCCCCGATTCTGCCCAGATTTGCTCTTTGCACACACGAGTCACAGGCTGAAGTCAGGAGCTCCCTCCATGCCCAGAGGGAGGAAAAGAGAGAAAGGGGATGAAGAGCTCTCCTGTGCAGAGCCAAGGTCCAAGTGCAGCCCCTGCAGTGGGAACCACAACTCATCAGGTTTGTGTCCTTTGGGCTCAGGGACTGGTGACACTCAGAGGCACAGAAAGGTTTTCTTGCCAACAAACACAAGTTGAACATTTGAACAGTTTAATAACCATCACAGCTCTTCCCTCAGCTCTCTGGGATGTCCCAGCAGCATCTGACATGTCCCCCATCCCCAAGGGATTTCTGTACAGGAACAGTTTTAGACAAAGACATAAGAAAAGGTAATTCTGTGATAGATATAAACACAATTAAGATGTTGACTAATGTGATATTTATTTGAACTTCAGAAAGATTGGGCAACTCCCTGAAGCTCAAAGCATGAAACCAGTCAGTTGAGAGGCACTTGAATGACCAGAGAGCATCTGGAGGAGGAAATCTGGGAGCAAATGGGAAGGACATAGATCCATCCAGCTGGTCTAAAGTGAAGAGATGTCTTTTAGACATGGCCATTTAAACAGGAGAGCTGGAAACACCTGATGGAAGGAAGAGATGAAATATTAGACTGAATATTGGTGACACAAGTAGATGGGAAGATCAGTATTTTTTTTCTCCTGCCATCAGTACACTCAGTAGATCCAGGAAATTCCTGTTCCTGGTGGGAAAACTTTGCCATTTCTTAAAAGTACTCAAGTGACCCAGATAATAAAGATTTGCTTGTATATTATGAAACTAACAGGTATTAAAACCTGTGCCCCTTTCCAGGCAGACATCAGCTGTGTGCCCATGAACAGGCAGTGCCACTTGTGCCCTGAGGTGCCCAGCTGGGATTGGATCTCTCCGAGAGCACCTGAGGGAGAGCAGAGCACCTTGCAAGCTGCAGGTCCCTGACAGCCCCACAGGGCTCCTGTCCCATCAACATCTGCTCTGCTCCAGTCTGAAACAGGGCCCAGCATGGTGCTGGGATCATCAGAGAGCTGAGGTGTGTGCTGGAATTCAATGCCCTCCCCATCCCACAGCAGCCCTGCATTTCCCTCCTGCAGCCTTGGTCTCCAGCACAGCCATGGAGGCTCTTTGGGCTCTGGACTGTTGCTGCAGCCCCCAAGGGCAGCTGAGCTCTGCCTTTGGCACAGTCAGGCCTGGCCAGTGCAGGCAATGCTCAGCAATTGCTTGTGTGTGCCTGGCCTTGCTGTCACCCTGGCAGCGGCTGCGTGGCCCCTTTGTGGCCCTGTGCTGGCCCAGCCATGGTGGCCCAGCCCCTGTGCAGGCCCAGCCCAGGCCAGGAGCATTGCGGCTGGGAATGGCCCCTGTGCCGTGGTGCCCACAGCAGCCTTGGGGCTCTGTGCCCCATGGCCTCCCTGCTGGGCAGCCTCTGCCAGCTCCTGCAGAGCCCCTGGCACCTGTGGGGCTGCACAGACAGCCCTGCCCCGGGCTCTGCCGGCCTCTGGGCCAGCAGAGAGGCCGGTCAGGGCTGGCCATGGCTGGGAACAGGCCCTGAGCCCCGCAGGAGGATGGAGCTGGGCCACAGCAAAACTCAGCCCAGGCCAAAGCTGGGCTCAACAGCCAGGGCTGCCAAGGGCTGGGCACAGAGGCTGGCGCTGACAAATGTCCTGGGCCCCCTCCCTGCTCTGTCCATGCCCCCAAGGGCACAGAGCAGCCTCCTCTCTGGGGCACTTGCCTGTTTGCAATGCCTTGCACAGGTGCTGGCCCTGCCCCACAAGGCCTGGCCTGAGTCCTGCCCCTGCACGCTCAGCCAGGCTGAGATGGACACTGATGGTTTCTGGGCCAGGCTCTCTGAGCCCAGCCCAGCTCCCCTGCAAGCTCTGCCAGCTGCCCTGAGCTCTGGGCAGCACCAAGGGCCCTCCCAGCCCAGCCCAGCCGGCTCTGGCCCCACAGCTCTGCTCAGGCCAGGCTGCTCTGGGCACTGGCCCCACGGCCTCAGCCCCTGCCAAGGGCACAGCAGCAGCTGCAGCTGCCACAGGACTCAGCCCCAGCCATGGGGAAGGTGCTGGGCCAAGGCCAAAGGAGGCTCCCTGGCTGCCCTGCTCCCCTCTGCCTGAGGTGCTGAGAGCTCTGCAGCCCCTGCTGCCATCCCATCTGCCCAGGGCAGCACAAGAGCCCCGGCCTTGGGGCCCTCAAGAGCTGCTCCTGCTCCAGGCCCAGGGCCCATGCCAAAGCTGGGGCAGCCACAAAGCTGTGCCCATTTCTGTTCATTGCTGCTCTGATGGGGATGGATCCTCAGCCACTTGGAGGTTGCTGATGAATTTTACTACTCCAGAGGCCTCTTCTTTCTTGAGCTCTTCAGTTCAGGAATTCAGTGAAAAAGGCTCATAAACATTTTGTTCAAAACACCTGAACAAGAAAAGCCCCTGGGAATAATTTAAGTTTTCAATTCTTCTGTGGTTAATTTAGACAGATTTCAGAAGTGTATTCAAAAGTGAATATACTATATTGAAAAAAAATGCAGAGAAAACTGTTTTGTCCTGTTTTTTTTCCCTTTATAGATTGATTATCAGCAATGTCCAATTGATATTGACCCCCAGCACCTTCTAATGCAGTCTGAATAGATATGAAAATCAAGACCCTTCATGGCTGACAATCAATAACACTTTGTCCCCACCCCCTCCCCACCATTTCCCTCATCCAACCCCTGGCACTCCTATGGATCAGGAATGGTGTGGCCAGCAGGAGCCAGGGCAGTGATTCTTCCCTGTGCTGGGCACTGGTTGGGCAGCACCTTGAGTGCTGTGTCCAGTTCTGGGCCCCCAATTTAGGAAGGACATGGAGGGGCTGGAGCGTGTCCAGAGAAGGGCAACAAGGCTGGGAGGGGTCTGGAGCACAAGTCCTGTGAGGAGTGGCTGAGGGAGCTGGGGTTGTTTATCCTGGAGAAGAGGAGGCTCAGGGGAGACCTCATCACTCTCTACAACTCCCTGACAGGAGGGTGCAGCCAGGTGGGGGTTGGGCTCTTTTCCCAGGGAACAGTGACAGGACAAGAGGACACAGCCTTCAGCTGCACCAGGGGACATTTAGGCTGGACATTAGGAAATATTCTTCACACAAAGGGTGATTGGGCATTGGAATGGGCTGCCCAGGGAGGTGGGTGAGTCACTGTCCCTGGAAGTGTTTAAGGAAAGACTGGATGTGGCACTCAGTGCCATGGTCTGGGTGACAAGGTGGTGTTGGGTCCCAGGTTGGACTTGATGCTCTCCAATGCTCTCAAAACTTTTCCAGCCTGGCTGATTCTCTGATGATTGTGACACTGCAGGGCCCTGGGGAAGCAAGGGGCCATTGTGACACTGCTGGGGCCTGGTGGCACTGAGAGGACCATGGTGACACTGTGTACGACATGGCAGCACAGAGCCAAGGGGCCATTGTGACACTGTGGGGCTGAATGGAAGCAAGGAGTCCATGGTGACAGTCTGGGTCCTGGTGGAACCACAGAGGCCACTGTGACACTGCAGGGCCTTGTGGAACCAAGGGGCCATTGTGCCACTGCAGAACCAAGGAGACCCTTGGGAGAGCCTGGGGACAATGGAATCAAGGGGCCATTGCTCCATTGCAAGGACTCTGGGAACTGAGGGAACAATTGTGACACTGTGGTGCCCCATGGAACCAAGGGTCCCTGGTGACACTGCAGGATCTTGTGTCACCAGGGCTCCATTGTGACACTGCAGCACCAAGGAATTCATGGTGGCACTCTGAGGCCTCCTGGAACCAAGAGGCCCACACCTGACCCCCTGCAGGGCCTTGTGGAACCATGCAGAGCATTGTGACAGAGCAGGACCTGGTGTCATGATGGGGCCATTGTGACACTGCAGGGGCCCCATGGAACCAAGGGGGGGGCCAGTGCTGCTCCTCAGGGACTCCTGGAATGAAGGAAACATGTTTGACACCATGGTGGCCCTTGGGACCAAGAGGCCATTGTGACACTGTGGAACCAAGGAGAGCATTGCTGCCCTGCCAGACCTCATGGAACCAAGGATCCATTGTGACACTGCAGGGCCTTGGGGACCAAGGTGCCATTGTGACACTGCAGGGCCCAAGGATCCAAGGGACTTTGTGACACCAAGGGGTCCCATGGAACCAAAGGGACATTGTGACACTGGGAGGCCTCATGGAATCATGGAGACCATTGGGACACTCTGGGGCCTCATGGAACCCTGGTGACACCAAAGTTGTCTGGGAGAGTTGATCTGCTGGAGGGTAGGAGGGCTCTGCACCTGCCTCCTGGACAGGCTGGATCCAGGGCCCGAGTCCAACAAGGTGAGGTTTAACAAGTCCAAGTGCTGGGTCCTGAACTTTGGCCAAAACAACCCCTGCAGCACTACAGGCTGGGGACAGAGTGGCTGGAGAGCAGCCAGGCAGAAAGGGACCTGCAGGGACTGATGGACAGCAGGCTGGACATGAGGCAGCAGTGTGCCCAGGTGGCCAAGAAGGCCAATGGCTCCTGGCCTGGATCAGGAATGGGTGGCCAGCAGGAGCAGGGCAGTGATTCTTCCCCTGTGCTGGGCACTGGTTGGGCAGCACCTCGAGTGCTGTGTCCAGTTCTGGGCCCCCAATTTAGGAAGGACATGGAGGGGCTGGAGTGTGTCCAGAGAAGGGCAACAAGGCTGGGGAGGGGTCTGGAACACAAGTCCTGTGAGGAGTGGCTGAGGGAGCTGGGGTTGTTTATCCTGGAGAAGAGGAGGCTCAGGGGGAGACAAGGCAGTGTCAGGGCACAGGTTGGACTGGACGATGATCTCCAAGGTTTTTTCCAACCTTGCTGATTCTGGGATTCTCTGAAACCACCCTTGGAGCAGTTGCAGGATGAGCCCTGGGCCTCCTCTGCAGAAGCTCCAGCAGCCCAGGTCCCTCAGCTTCTCCTGCCAGCCCCAAAGCCCATCCTGTCAGTCCTGCAGAGCCTCTGCAGCTCCTCCTCATTGCCCAGAACAGGGAGCCCCAGAGCCAGACACAGCAGCCCAGATGTGCCCCCCTGGCCTGGGGTGCCTCTGGCAAGGGAGCAGCACCAGGCACTGCAGGAGCCTGCAGACAATTCCTGCAGCACTTGTAGGATGATCCTGCTTCCCCAAGGGACGTTCCCATGGGGCCAAGTCAGGAACTGCAATGGGGAGTGGGGCCAGAGAGGAAAGGGCAAACAGGGATGGGCTGTTTGCAGGGAGGGAATGGGGCTGGGCAAGCAAGGAAGAAATTTGTGCAGGGAAGAAAAAAAAAAGCAAAGGTGAAGCAAAAGGAAATGCTGAGGGCAGTTTGGGGGTGGCTGCCAGGCAGCCCTGGCTCTGAGCAACAGCGTCTGCAGTGGGACAGGAAACTCCCAGCTGATGGGAACAAACTTTCTGGCTGAGTGCAGAGGCCAGGACAAAGCTGAGTGGTTTCCCTGGTGTCCCCAGCCCTTGCTGGCCCCAGGGGCTGATGGCATTTGTGCTCCCTCAGGTTCATGTCCCCACAGCAACAGCATGGGGTGCTCCCGCCTGCTGTGTGCAATGCAAACAGGGGCTGCTGAGCCAGTGCTGCCGTGTCTGTGCCTGCAAGGATGGGGCACCTGTGTGAGCTGGGGAGAGGCCAGGGCTGCAGAGGGGGGATGTTGTTGGCAGCTCCATGAGGACGCTCTGGGACGCTGCCCTGGGCTGTCCAGCGCACTGGGGATGGATCAGCCCCTGCTCTGCTGCTCCTTCCCATCTGCCCCAGGGCCCTTGCAGAGCCCCAGCCATGCTGTTTGCCCCCAGCCTGCCCCACCCAGCCTGGGGCTGGGGCCTGGGGCTGCTCATGGGGGTTTTCTGTGCTGAGCATTGGCCTGGCCGTGTTCTTGAGAGAGCCTGGGCAAGGAGCCTGGAGCCCCCAGGGCCTGGCCTGAGGTGTCAGCGCTGCCCCAGCAGTGCCCATGGCCTGTCCCTGCTGCAGCCCCTGGCACTGCCACCCCAGGGCTGTGCCCGGCCCCGAGAGCACTCAGGCCCTACAGCAACACCAGGGCCACCAGGGCAGGGGGGCAGGGCCACGGCAGCAGCACTGGCAACACCAAGCTGCTGCTGCTGCTGCTGGGCACAGCTGCTGGGCCAGCACTGATCTGCCCCCAGCTCTGCACACAGACATTGCTGCTGCAGCTCCAGAGAAGGCAACAAAAGGGCATCTCTGCAGAAAACTCTGCTGGGAGATCCTTCAGTTCCTTTAATGTCACCAAGACACAGCCCCTCATTGACACAGTCTGTGGCCACAGGGAAGGTGGAGAGAAACAAAATGAGAAATGGCACAAGGAATGACTTTTCTTTATGGACAATATGAAAAAAGTAAAACAAAGAAAACAAACCCCAAATTGAAACCAACAAGAAGTATCAAGGATTACTTTTATTACAAGTGATTTGCAGAAATTGGCCAGCAGTTTAATGTTCCTGAAACCATCCAGTCATCAGTCTCCACACTGCAGCCTTGAGCTCCTGGTTCCTCAGGCTGTAGATGAGGGGGTTCAGGGCTGGAGGCACCACCGAGTACAGAACTGACAGGGCCAGATCCAGGGATGGGGAGGACATGGAGGGGGGCTTCAGGTAGGCAAACATTGCAGTGCTGAGGAACAGAGAGACCACAGCCAGGTGAGGGAGGCAGGTGGAAAAGGCTTTGTGCCGTCCCTGCTCAGAGGGGATCCTCAGCACAGCCCTGAAGATCTGCACATAGGAGAAAACAATGAACACAAAACAACCAAAGTCCTAAAACATGCACTAACAGCAATGAGCCCAAATTCCCTGAGAATTTAGGGTTTGGAGCAGGAGAGCTTGAGGATCTGGGGGATTTCACAGAAGAACTGGCCCAGGGCATTGCCATGCCATGGCAGGGGCAGGGAAAATGTATTGGCTGTGTGCAGCAGAGCATTGAGAAAGGCACTGGCCCAGGCAGCTGCTGCCATGTGGGCACAAGCTCTGCTGCCCAGGAGGGTCCCGTAGTGCAGGGGTTTGCAGATGGACACATGCGGTCATAGCACACATGATGGTCAGGAGGAAAACTCTGCTGAGATGAAGAAAAGAAAAAAAAAGAGCTGAGCAGCACATCCAGTGTAGGAGATGTTCCTGGTGTCCCAGAGGGAATTGTGCATGGCTTTGGGGACAGTGGTGCAGATGGAGCCCAGGTCAGCGAGGGCCAGGTTGAGCAGGAAGAAGAACATGGGCGTGTGCAGGTGGTGGCCGCAGGCTACGGCGCTGATGATGAGGCCGTTGCCCAGGAGGGCAGCCAGGGAGATGCCCAGCAAGAGGCAGAAGTGCAGGAGCTGCAGCTGCCGCGTGTCTGCCAATGCCAGCAGGAGGAAGTGCCTGATGGAGCTGCTGTTGGACATTTGCTGTGCCTTGGCATTGGTGTCTGTAAGAAAAAAAGTAATCATGGAATAGTTGTGTTTGGAGAGGACTTGAAATATCCCAGCACAGCCTGGGGGCACTTTCCCCCCACTGCCTGCCCAGGGCTCTGCTGCCTGGAGCTGTCCCTGCCAGCAGCTGCTTCCCTGTGCCCAGGGCTGGGCCCTGCCAGTGCTGCCAGAGCCCAGCCCAGCCCTGGGGGCTCAGCTCTGACCTGCAGACCCCTCCCAGCTCAGGCACTGCCCAGGGGCAGCTCTGGCTCTGCAGGCTCTGATGGCAACGTCAGAGCAACCCTGAGGAGGCTGGAAAAGCGACGCTGATTCTTCCTGTGAGGGGCCCTGTGCTGATTTCTGTCACTGCCTGGTTTATTAACATCTGAGAGAAAATTTTTTTTTTTTTCTAAACCTGAACTGAGAGATGAATATCTATATGCAGTGTCCCATCCAGGTAACACAGAGCAGTACATTAAAAAAGAAGAATTTTCTCTTTTATACAGCCCCTTCCTTGCTGTGCTCCCTGTATCATCTACTTGGAAATGTTCTGCAGTTAAATGTCATGCTGGGAGCAGTCCTGAACAATGCAGCATCCTCCCCACACAAGGAGAACACTTCCAAGCCTGACCAGCTGTCTCCTCCCACCCAGACCTTGTCCCCCAGAGCTGGGAGCAGCTGCCAGGGCTGGCTGAGAGCTGTCCCTGGCAGGCAGCAGAGTCCCTGCCCCAGCACAGCGCCCTGGGCTGCAGGACCCTGCTCTGCAGGACAGCCCTGGGCACCCCTGGCTGCTCTGCACAAGAGACAATCAGAGAATGTACTCACAGGCTCTGTAGGCATTGGGATGTTCCAGCTTTAGGAGATGGCTCCAGGAGCTGCAGCTGCATTGTCCTGCAGCCAGAGGTTCCTGTGCCAAGGGCTGGCAGTGATTCTGCCCCAGGCACTTCTCAGCACCTTCCCAGCCCTGACTGATTGAAGCTCTCTGTGCCTCTGTGCTGTGCCCGGGCTGGCTGCAGGCAGTGCCCCAGCCCTGCTGGGCTGGCAGAAGAGCTGCTCATCAAGAGAAATGTGCTTTTGAAGCTCTTCTTGGTTACCAGGAGCTGCCTCTGTGCCAGGAGCCCAGCCCAGCTCAGCAGCACAGACAC
Organism: Emberiza elegans; assembly: GCA_024865655.1. NCBI lineage: Eukaryota > Metazoa > Chordata > Aves > Passeriformes > Fringillidae > Emberiza > Emberiza elegans. The sequence goes on from JALJVW010003279.1 coordinate 302,105, forward strand.
AGCACAAGGACTTTAATGAGCCTCTGGGGCTTTGTGCTCAGGCCCTGAACATCAGTCCCTGAGAGGGAGCTGAAGAAACCTCTCCAGAACTCCAAGTCAGAATCCAACTCCAAGGTCTCTTGGACTTTTAATGGGTCCCACTGAGGGACACGACTGAGAAAGTGTCCCCAGGCCCCAGGCAGAGCAGAGAACTGCAGGCAGTGATGACAGGTGGGGACAAAGAGAAGCCAAGTCTTGGTGCCCTGGGGCACAGCAGGGTCTGTGCCACCAAGGGCTGGGAGGAGACACCTTGTCCTGAGGCCCTGGGGCCTCCTGGCACAGCCCCAGCCAGGCTGGGCACTGTCAGCCCCTTGTCCTGCCCTCAGCATCCCCCCCAGCCCACATCCCAGTGGCCTCAAGGATCTGCTGGAAGGAGTCCCTGGGGAGCCTTGGCCAGGAATGGCCCTGGGGGCTCCTTCATGCTCCCTGCAGGGACTGCAGGTTTTTCAAAGGACTTTGGGTTTGGCTTTTGCCTTGGAGTCTCTGAGAGGTTTGTGCAATCATGGCCCCAATTTTCTGCTTTAATTAGTCCCTTGAGGCTTTCAGTGGGGTACTGACACTCAGGTACTGGGGCTCATTTATACAGACTCTGTGAGAGGTTTTGCAATCAGATTATCTGGTTTAAAGGTACTTTTATGTATTTAAGAATACTTTTAGAAACTTTTAAGGATTTTCCTTCCCACACTGAGTCTCTGAGAGGTTTTTTTGTGCCATCCTGGCCTCCAATTCTCTCTTCCAAGGAGTCCATGAGGAGCCTGTGTTGGGTATCTTCCCTTTTTCTGTTTTGCAACAAAGATGGAACTGAAAGAATTTTGTAAGACTTTCTAAAAGCATCCAAAAAACATGGGACAATTTACAATGCAACAACAACCACTAAGAGAATTAATAGTCTTGTTTTAGCTAGACATCATCCAACCCTTTAGTCCCTTGGATTGGAAGAGTTTATTGAACCAGTCTTTGTTTGCCACTTGAAGCTTCTTGAACCCTTCCTTCACTACCTGAATGCTCTTGTGGATTTACTTGCTGTGGCTGGAAAGGTTCATGCAACACATGCCCTCAGAGTCTACACTGCCATGCCCATGTGCCCAGAGTAAAAACTCTATTGCTGTTCTGCAAGGTGGCATGTCTGATGGTCTCTATGTCTGAGAGCAGGCCACTCAGTGTGAGGGAGGTAGCATTGGTTTGCTTACTTAACAGGCACCCAAGATGGCCTAATTGTCCTAAAGCTTTAGCTGCAGCCACCCAAGGTAGTAAGGCTGCTATTCTCTTGTTTTTACTCCAATAGATGACATTATTTTTGCAATCAGATTCAAAGTAGTATGTAGACCTTTTTGCTCTGTTTCTCTCGCCATTAATCATTTTTGTGTTGCATGCCAGCAAGATTAAGCCTCCTCAAGCTACAAGGCCCATCTTTGATGTGTGAAGGGACACCAGACCATGTTCTATCCCTGCAAATAAGAAACACATCCTGCAGTAACTGGAGTGGGTAGCTGCTGGACCAAGAAATTATGGAGGAGGTATAATTACATCATCAGGTCTGGTTTTTGTAAGTGGAATGGTATGGGAAGATGTCCTTCCTGATAGTTTCTTTTTTTCTTGTAATTTTGTGTCTTTCACACTCTTCCCATCTCAGATGGTAATAAAACCTTACACAAAAGCCCATTTTTACAGAACTGAGAATTTCTACCTCCTGAGTTCGAGTGGTGCATGCAGGAGCTTCTGGGTCCAATAGTCCCAGGCATTGACAGGGTTGCACTTCCATTTGCCATCAGGATTGTCACCTCACATACTGCAGATGGCATCCTCAGTTATTGGCCAGACATCTGTAGGCAACTTCTCCACTAGGCCAGTGGAGAAGGGGTTGTCAGGGCTAGCGACAGACAGGCACAGGGTGTCTTGTTTGGCTTTTTTGCTCAAGTTATCCATACGTTGTGCTTTGTGTTTTTGAAGGCTACACATCCGCTCTCGAGGAGCATGGTTGCAAACAGGCTGAGGAATGTGAGTAGAAGCTTCTTATGTGTCATCTTCAAACAGTGACAGTGACAGGTGCTCTAGTCGCTATCTGGTGGGTTTTGTCTTGGGGTGGACTTGGGGGGTTCTTTGGAGAATCCACACTCAGTGGCTGCAGGTAGGGCTTGATGTTCTTAGCTGGGATCCACTGAGGTCCTTTATCACGAATGGTCTCGTTGTGACAATTCAGTCTTCAGATCTTCTGATTTTAATGAGTTCTGCACTTGGGAGACTGTCACTGTCACCTCTGGTCCCAGACAATGTTCCTGCAGTAGCTGTGAGCGCCCAGTTAGGAGGCCACTTGAAACATGAGATGACTGTCACATCTGCTCCTGTGTCCACAAGCCTTGTGAAAACAATCTTTTCATTGTAAAGTTCCAGAGTGCAGGTGATTTTTGGTCAATTGCAATTTGTCACATCACTAGTGAAGTGTCATTGGCATCCTGTTCAGGGAGTAATATGGCTTGGACAATTGTTAATCCTTGGCGTCAGGAGACAGGACCAGCACAGTAATTTCTTATTGTGAGATCACTGGTAGTACAGATGGCAATATGAAAAACCCTTCAGTCCTCAATTGGCAGTTTCCTAAGATAAATAGTTCACTGGGCCGGTCATTGGGCCCCAGCTGTCCTGTTGATATTAAATGGACAAAACAGTTGGTTAAAACAACAGATTCCACACTCACCAACTCCAATTTTGCCCCTGGTAGCAAGATGGTTGGCAACTGGGAGATGAGGTGTTGGAGTTTGGCACCATGTGGTCTGTAATGGGTGTTTGCCTTTCTTGACCTTTGGTGATTATAGGCATTGTTGGCTTGAACATTTGTGTCATAGCATGAGGCCACCTTGCACTCTGGTCGTAGTTTTTTTGACAGCTGCTTGGTGTAGTTACCTTTTGAGAAATTCCACCTCATTTGATGTTGATTATCCATTAGGGACCAGTGTCTTGGTTTGAAAAGACAGGTGTCTGCTAAAGAAGGCAGGAGCCTCCCCTGAACTGGGAAATGTAAACCCCCTCCCTCTGAATTGTTATAATTTTGAAATTAAGGGGGGCTCTCAGGCAAAGCTATGGGAGCAGGAATAACAGTTCTTTATTAGAAAAAGAAAATTAAACAAATAAACAATGCAGTAATACAAAACAACACTGACAGAGTCAGAATATGACCTGACACCCTGTTGGTCAGGGTGTTGGTAACAGTCCAATTGAAATGGTGGCTGCAGTCCTCCTGGAGTGGCAGATGTGGTTCTGTTGAAGCAGTGATCATGTAGAAGGATGTAGTCTTCCTCTGGAAGCCCCAGTGGAAAAGGCAGCTGCACCTCTGTGAATCCAGTGGAAAAGGCTTTCCTGATGTCCCAAAATCTCAGATTATATCCTTTTAGGAATGCTTGGCTTCTCCCTCTGGGTGGAGCATCTCAAAATGGGATGATGTAATTTTATCAGTCATGCAGTGACATCTCAATAGCCCCTTAACAAGAGATATCTCCCCAGAGGGAAGATTGGTTTGTGGAAGAGATAAAGAAAACTGCCCAATTAACAGAAGGTAACTGCCACCCCTCTAACAGATGGCAAATAGAACACACACATTACCTTGCAATCTAGACATTATCTACCCCTTATTCTATCTGCATCTGCATCACAATGAAACCTTACACACAGTTCTCACTTATGACTGGGTTTCCCTGTGGTATACAATGGATTTCTCCATCTTTCTGCATTACCCACCAAGTGTAACCAGGTCCTTGAAAAAAAACAATCCCACAGATGGGTTTGTCTTTGCCTGAGGTGGAATTAATCCAAAACATCTTTCCTAAAATACCTTTCATATGTACCACGGGGACTTTATCTCCATCCACTGTGTGCAGGGGTTCTGGGCAGGACTGGGCAGGACCAGCTCAGTTGATGAACCCTCAAGTGATGACCATCCAGGTGGCTTTTGCTGAGTTCATTTCCCAATTTCTAAAAGCTCCCCCACCAAGTGCCTTCAGGGTAGTCTTAAGTACTCCATTGCAGCATTCAACTTTTCCAGCAGCTGGTGCATGATAGGGGATATGATAGATCCATTCAATACCATGTTCCCTGGCCCAGGTGTTGATAAGGCTGTTCTTGAAATGGGTCCCATTGTCTGACTCAGTTCTCTCAGGGGTACCATGTCTCCACAGGATTTGCTTTTCCAGGCCCAGGATGGTGTTCTGGGCAGTAGTGTGAAGCACAAGGTAGGTCTCCAACCATCCAGTGGTGGCTTCCACCATGGTCAGCACGTAGCGCTTGCCCTGGCGTGTCTGGGGCAGTGTGATGTAGTCAATCTGCCAGGCCTCCCCATACTTGTACTTGGACCACCACCCACCATACCACAGGGGCTTCACTCACTTGGCCTGTTTGATGGCAGCACACGTCTCACAGTCATGGATAACCTGAGAAATACTGTCCATGGTTAGATCCACCCCTCAGTCTCGTGCTCACTTATAGGTGGCATCTCTGCCCTGATGGCCTGAGGCATCATGGGCCCATCGAGCTAGGAATAACTCTCCCTTGTGTTCCCAATCTAAGTCTATCTTTGACACCTCTATTTTTGCTGCCTGATCTACCTGCTCGTTGTTTCGGTGTTCCTCATTAGCCTGACTCTTGGGGACATGGGCAACTACATGGGAGACTTTCACAGGCAGCTTCTCTAACCGAGTGGCAATGTCTTTCCATTCATCAGCAGATCGGTTTTCCCCTACGCTGCCAGTTGGCCTTTTTCCACATTTCCAGCCAGTCCCAAAGAGCACTGGCTACCATCCATTAATCAGTATAAAGGTAGAGCTTTGGCCATTTCTCTCTTTCTGCAATGTCCAGGACCAGCTGAACAGCTTTGAGTTCTGCAAGTTGACTTGATCCACCTTCTCCTACGGTAGCTTGTGCAACCCTTTGGGTGGGGCTCCATACGGCTGCTTTCCACTTCCGGTTAATCCCTACAATGCGACAGGAACCGTCAGTGGAAAGAGCATAGCGTGTGTCCTCTGGTGGCAGTTGGTTATATGGAGGAACTTCTTCAGCACGTGTTACTGGTTCTTGTTCCTCTTCATCAGTGAAACCAAAGTTCTCACCTTCCGGCCAGTTTGTAATTATCTCCAGAATCCCAGGGCGATTCAGGTTTCCAATACGGGCGCGCTGTGTGATAACAACAATCCATTTGCTCCATGTAGCGTCAGTGGCGTGATGGGTGGTGGGAGCCTTTCCTTTAAACATCCACCCCAGCACCAGTAGTTGGGGTGCCAGGAGGAGTTGTGCTTCAGTGCCAATCACCTCTGAGGCAGCCTGGACTCCTTCATAGGCAGCCAAAATTTCTTTCTCTGTTGGAGTGTATTTGGCTTCAGACCCTCTGTAGCATCAACTCCAAAATCCCAGTGGTTGGCCTCGAGTCTCCCCAGGCACCTTCTGCCAAAGGCTCCAGGACAAGCCATGGTTCCCAGCTGCAGAGTAGAGCACATTTTTCACCTCTGGTCCTGTCGTGACTGGGCCAAGGGCTACTGCATGAGCAATCTCCTGCTTGATCTGTGCAAAGGCTTGTTGCCGCTCAGGGCCCCACTGGAAATTGTTCTTCTTGCTGGTGACCAGGTAGAGAGAGCTCACGTTCTGACTGTATTTAGGAATGTGCATCCTCCAAAAGCCTATGGCACCTAGACCAGCTTGTGTCTCCTTCTTATTGGTTGGTGGAGACATTGCTGGTTGGTGATCTTGTTGATGACATCTGTAGGAATCTGATGCCATCCATCTTGCCACTTTACTCCTAGAAACTGAATCTCACAAGCTGGTCCCTTTACTTTGCTCTTTTTGATGGTGAAACCAGCTCCCAGGAGGATTTGGATGATTTTCTCTCCTTTCTCAAACACTTCCATTGCTGTGTTCCCCCCCACAATGACGTCATCAATATACTGCAGGTATTCTGGAGCCTCACCCTTTTCCAGTGCAGTCTGGATCAGTCCATGGCAGATGGTGGGACTGTGCTTCCACCCCTGGGGCAGTCGGTTCCAGGTGTACTGCACGCCCCTCCAGGTGAAAGCAAACTGAGGCCTGCATTCTGCTGCCAGAGGAATGGAGAAAAATGCGTTAGCAATGTCTATAATGGTGTACCACTTTGCTGCCTTGGACTCCAGTTTGTACTGGAGTTCCGGCACAGCAGCACTCAGCGGTAGAGTCACTTCATTCAAGCCACGATAATCCACAGTCAATCTCCATTCTCTGTCAGACTTGTGCACAGGCCAGATGGTGCTGTTGAAGGGTGAGTGAGTCTTGCTGACCTCTCCTTGGCTATCCAGCTCACGGATCATTTTGTGGATGGGGATCACGGCATCTCGATTCGTCCGATACTGCGAGAGGTGCACTGTTGAGGTGGCAATTGGCACTCGTTGCTCTTCCACCTTCAGAAGACCTACTGCAGATGGGCTTTCTGATAGTCCAGGCAAAATGTTCAACTGCTTGATGTTTTCTGCCTCCACAGCAGCTATGCCAAAAGCCCATATGAGTCCCTTTGGGTCTTTGTAATAGCCATTCCAGAGGAAATCTATGCCCAGAATACACGGGGCCTCTGGGCCAGTCACAAGAGGATTTTTTCCACTCTTTCCCAGTCAGGCTCACCTCGGCTTCCAACAGGGTCAGTTGCTGGGATCCCCCTGTCACCCCAGCAATGGAAACGGGTTCCGCCCCCACATGTCCCGGTAGTATCAGCGTACACTGTGCACCAGTATCAACTAAGGCATCGTACTTTTGGTGTTCTGATGTGCCAGGCTATCGAATCCACACCGTCCAGAAAATCCAGTTTTCCCATGCCTCTCCCTGGCTAGAGGCAGGGCCCCTCTAACCCTGGGTATACATGGTAGAGGTACCTTCCAGGGGATCTGACAGATCATACTCAGCAGCTCGGTCACGGGAGGCTGAGGCTACCTTCACTTTACTGGAGTTCCCTCAATTAGTGTTTCCCTCCTTGAGTTGACACACCCGTGCTGCCAGGACAGAAGTGGGTTTTCCATCTCACTTTCCCATGTCTTCCCCATGGTCATGCAGAAAAAACCGCAGGTCAGCCTGTGGGGTGTACCCTCTCTCTGTATCTGGGGAACGTTGGGCTCTGATTCTGGGGCCTGTGACTCGCACTGGTGCAGTGTGGGAACTGTTCCTCCTCACCTCCTCCCTCATCTCCTCTCTGAGTTCTTGGACCATGGCAGAGACATGAGCCTGCATGGGGCCATTGATCATACTTTCATAATTCCAAAGCTTGTTAGCAACAGAACCCACTGTCTCTCAGTTGGTATCGGCATTAATCATTGCAATAAAGGTGGTGTATTGAGATGGCCCCAGATTTGCCAGGCTCCACAACATTTGCCCTGCGCACCTGACCTTGTCAGGGTCATTATCATGCTGTCCATCCCTCCCAAAGAGTACCTCCAATACTGCCACTTCTCTCAGCTGTTGGATCCCTTCCTCAAGAGTCTTCCAGTGCATTCTATGGTGCTGCTCCTGCATTCTTTCTCTGTGGACAAATCTCTCTCTGAGACTTATTAAAAGCTGCTCCCAGAGGGAAAGAGACCCTGGCTCCCTTACAAAAATCTGATTGATACCTGAGTCCTGGGTCAAGGGTCCCAAATTCCTTGCCTCACCACCATCCAGCTGGACACCTGTACCCATAAGATCCCAGACCCGAAGTAGCCAGGTTGTATAAGCCTCACATCCCTGTCATACAATGTCTTTGTGCAGATTATGGAGACTTTTGTATGTCAGGGACTCGGTGATGATCGCAACCTCTGGCTCCCCTGTGACTTGTGAGGGCCCTCCCCTATCTGGGTGCTCTGCTTTCATTTTAGATCTCTTTGTTTCTACAGGGGCAACTGCTGCTGGCTGTGACTGCCTTTGCAATTCAGCTGGAACCTGGACAGTTGTAACATCTGTGGTTCTGCTGCTGCACTGTTAGACTCTCCCTCTTCAAGGCAGGGGGAGGGCTTCTCACCAGCTGGGGAAGTGTATTCCTTCAGCATCCGGCCTATCTCCTTCATCAGACCCTCCACCCAATCTGGGTGGTTCGTATCTGGGGTGGGCTGTGGGGCAGGGTCAGGCTCTGGGGCAGCAGCATCCCTAGACTCTGGTGGTGTATTGGGTTCTGGGGTAGGTGTCAGGGTAGTAGTTATCCAGGTTAGTCTCCCCTTCTTCTCTAAATGCTAAATAGAACAGGCCTATCAGCAACACTAGCCACTATATGATATCATTAATATTTAGAGTGGATCTGAACCCTTCAAAAACTGGTGGGGTGGACCCAAAGAGATGATTAAAGGGTTGGGAGAAGATTTCGCCCTGGTGTCATTTCCTTACAGCAGGTGCCATTATTAAAGTAACCCCAAAACCATACAGTTAGTGTGTGATAGCTGTGAATCCATGTGCCTGCTTTCCAGAGGAAGTTAAAAATCCATTAATCCCTCACCTTATTCACCCATAAAACAAGCTGGATAACAGACACAGTAGCCTTGGTTATAGGACCCATGTTTAGATAAGGGCCTACAAATGGGAGAAATACAGCCACGATCATGTGCCACCCAAACCAGGGCAAGCTGGACCACATGGTGTCGCTTAATGAGGTTTCTATAGCCGCACACACACAAAAATTAGATTACTCAAGAACTGTTATTCCCTTTTGGTTTCTTAGCCCTCGAGACACACATTGGGCGCCAAAACCTGTCTTGGTTTGGAAAGACAGGGTCTGCTAAGGAAGGCAGGAGCCTGCCCTGAAATGGAGAATGTAAACCCTCCCCACCTCCCCAAATTGCTATAAATTTTAAATTAAGGGGGCTCTCAGGCAAAAATATTGGAGCAGGAAATTACAGTTCTTTAATAGGGAAAAAAAAAAAAAAGGATAAAATAAACATTGCAGTACACTAGAACAACACTGACAGAGTCAGAACCTGACCTGACACCCTGTGGGGTGTTGGTGGCAGTCCAATTGGAAATGTGGCTGCAGTCCTCCTGAAGTGTCAGGTGTGGTTCTGTTGGAGCAAGGGGGTTGTGTAGAGAAGGATGTATTCTTCCTCTGAAGATCCAGTGGAAGAAGAGACAGCTGCTGTTCCTCTGGGGAATCCAGTGGAGAAAGCCGTGCTGTGTTTCAAAAACCTCTGGATTATATCTGGGTAGCAATGCTTGGCTCCTCCCTCTGGGTGGAGCATCTCACAATGGGATGTTATAGTTCTTATCAGTCATGCAGTGACATTCAATAGTCTGTTATCAGCAGATGTCCCCTCCCAAGGGAGGTGTGAATGTGGTCACTCAAAGAGAGAGATAAAGCAAACTGCCCACTTGACAAAGATAATCTGCCATACAGATGGTAATTGAAAACATCTTGCATTGCAATCTTCAACAATGGTAAAACTTACTTGAAAAGTTTTTTGACCAATCACACAAAGCAAAAGCATATTGACAGTAGTTCTATCCAACCACTATAAGCACACGTACCTTTGGTTAAAACACTGCTTGCTTATTTCAAATACAATACCTGCTTGTAAGCCTTAAAACACAATGCACAGAGCTCCATTATTAAGCTTAGAACTTCCTCATATCTTGCTAGATATACTTTTCTGTAGCTTAGGGAGTTATTCTAGCCAAGTGTTCATACACAGACCATTGTTCTATTTGTCCTTACTTTTCTACTTCTTCTATAACTTTTCTGCTGACAAATCTTATGGCTACTGCTTAGCTCTAATCACAGGAGATTAGTAGACGATCTGGGTCCCAAATGCAAAATAAGCATTCAAATGTCATGTATTATTCAAAGCATGAGATATTTCAAGAATGAAAATATATAATTAGCTGCTTCTCTAACAAAAAAGAGTTTCCTATCTTATGAGCTGGAGATGACTTAAACAATTTAGAAGTGATTTATAAACCCCTTGGGGTGATTTCAACAGAACTCTCCACAGCTCTCCCACAGCTTTTTGAAATATATAAATAGTATTTAATCTGTGCAGCCATTTGTAAAAAGAAAATAATTTCATATGCTCAAGAAACAGAAATTCATTTGTTCATTATTCATAAAAGCCATCCTAATTTTACAGAACAATGAAAGTAAAATCAGAACAATATGCTTCTATTTACAATGGAATTTTTATAAATCCTTTCTCTGCTAAGTCATATTTGATGTGATTTTTTTAGCTCTTCTTTCACCTGTACTTTCAGAATGCAGTCTGCTCAGAATAGTGAGTGACTTTCTACTAAGCTGTTCAACCACAGAGCATTGACAACGGCATTTGTGAAATCCAGTATGAATTGACTTGTGAAAGTCAATTAGAATTCAGTATTTGGTTAGAGATTCTTATGCACACAACATCCAGACACCTCACCAGTCAGGATTGTCTCAACACGGATGTGTGTAGATTTATTTTACCTGCAATTTCTTTATTTACCTTATCACAGAATGAGATCCCTACCAACTTAGGGACAAATTAAATCCATTACCCTTCAGCACTAGGGGTATTCAGCCCTCTGCTCTACAACTACTCCTTGTCACATCTTATGGGCACACTAATGTGACACGGCTGGCACAGGTTCCAGCAGTGCAAACAGAAAGTACATAGGGATTTTTGTTGTCTGGTAAGTAAATTACTGTGGCAGTCATGATGTGGATTACACACACACACACACACATACACAAAAAAAAAAAAAAAAAAAAAAAAAACAACAAAAAAAAACCCCAAAACAATCTAAGAAGAGATTCTAGATTT